>VZRH01006017.1:182464-214622 GCA_013397555.1 Urocynchramus pylzowi
GAAGCAGAAATGTAGATGAAACAAATTTAGAGGAATAAACACTGAAAAAATGGTGAATTTCTTACACTCTAGATCACCAATCATCACCCAAAAAAATACTAAGAAGTGAGTTAAAGTTCTTGCAAGGCAAAGACAGAATTCATTATTTGGCAGTAATAGCCCAAAATAGGAACAGGACACTGTGCATCCTCATATTTCTTCAGGAGCTGGCTACTTTCAATGTTATTTGAAAAAAAAAGACAGAAGGGGAAAGGAAGAGAGGTAATTTATCCTTGTTAGTAACACTTTGGTTACCAATGTCATGTTGTCTGATATTCATTTTCAGAAACATTAGAGAATTCACAGCTATAGTACTATATCATGAGGATAGGTTTGACTCATGTGTTAGGATAAGAGGGAGTGCCTCTATTTGTATTAGCTGGAGGAGGATTGTGAGCTATTATCTTACTTTGTTATCTGAGCTAGGAGTGTACAAGGAAGTTTCTTCTACTAATGGTTGAGCCGCTCTTCAGATAAAGCTCTCCACAGGATCCCTGTAGCCCTAATTAATCAGCTGTTAAAACAGTAGGTGATAGACAGGCTTGCTTTAAGTTTGAATTGCCTGCAATCAGAGATAACAGGTGAGTCCCATTTGGCAGCGAGATATGGAAGTAGAAGAGTGATCTGTTATCAAAATGAGTATGGCATTCAAATCAAAACTGAAGTTTGCAGAAGGAACTAGAGAAGTAAAATAAGAGGGAATCTTTTTTACTTTGAAGGGTCAAAATACCTGCACTTTGGTGATGGTCTGAATCCATTTAGTAAACCTTTATACTAAGTGTGTGCATCATCAAAATAAATTCAGGCTGCTGGAGAACACTTGTCATTCCAGTAATTGTTGGAATCATTGGCAGGTGGCACTAACAAGGCCCTCTAGCAGTTGCTGCTGCCACAGGACAGGCTCTGGCCAGCACACCCAGCCAGCCCAGGAGCTGCAGGTTAAATGGCTGTGTTTGAGTCAGGAATTTAATGTGTTTCTTTCTGTGTCACTGCCCTAACCATCAAGCTGTTGAGTAATTTCTTTCCTTATTCAGTTCATATTTAAGAAATTATGCAGAGTAGGAGAGCACCAGTGGTGAAGTGGGAATATTTTATCCCAGAAGTGGGTCACTTACACAGGTATTATGGCAGATCTAGGCTTGAGTCCTGCTCTGCTGGGTTTACAGCCACAATGAATGATCCTCTCTCACTTTCAACATTAAAAACCAGAAAATTTGAGGCATAATGGCAAACTTTTGTGGCAGTAGGTTTATTTTAAAACATTTTTGTGTGTACTTGTTTGTACTACACCAACAATCAGAAGCATCTCTCAGGACTGGTACCAGACCTAGTTGCTTCACAAATAGTGATAAAAACCTTTTTAGTCTAGATTCAATTTACATTTTAAATTCTCTGGTGTAACAAGAGGATACCTGCTTCAGAGAGGTGTTCAGAGTGCCTGAGAGATGGATCTCTCTAAAAATGACCACATGTCTTGCATGTCTTTCAGCCTGGTCATTGTTTGATAGTCCCGTGTTCACAGTGGAATAGAAGTCACACTAAACCAGAAATGCTGTTTATTTTCTTTGACTCCTCTATATGTAGGTGAATATTCTTCCATGACCCGGTTGTTTAGTCTTAAGATTGATGCCTATCAGTGCTTCAGGAATTAAATTACCACTTGTCTCATACAGATGAAAGCAAGTTGGTCCCTGCTCATGTAATAGCCACAAATAGGCCAGCAGCATGGGCAATGCCCTTTTCTTCAGCTCACATATCCTTTTGGGTTTTTTTAAATGGGCTCCAGACTTCAGTAGATGTCTTAATTATCACTGGAAATCTCTGTAACCATAATCAGTGCTTGCTCATTTGCATATTCTGTCTTGGATGTCTTTGTCACTGGGATACAGAATTCTGTTTTCCACCTTCACTACAGACATACATTGTCTTTCTTTTGCCTTCCATGTTCTATGGTATGAAACCTTTATTTATTGGCTCTTATCCCTTCAAGAATGTATGTTCTTCTCCTTCTCTAGTACTTGTCATTGCTTTCCAAATCTGGGGCCTGTCCTTTTTGTGTGGAGGCATGTTTCCACTGGACAACACTTCTTTTTCCTGTGAATCTTTACATGTGTGTGCCACTGCTTTCAGCTATGACTATAAAATTTCTGCTCTTTTTTTCCCCACCCATAAGCCCTACACCGTCTGCAAAGTTTCATTCTGTTTTGGTTGATGCTTCTCATCAAATACCTCTATCTGATGTTCCAGAGTTTTAGATGTTATTTTTGAAACCTGAGTTTGACTTGCTCCTAATTCTTTTTCACTGATTAAATGGTAAGGAAAAAAAAAAGTTTTAACTTTCTGCTTTGCTTTTCATCCCTCAATGTTCAGCTCTCTGTACTGATTCAAGTCTCAGCTCTGCTGTGCCCTCAGGTGTACTTCTGAAAATCCAGCATCCTGGTGGCCACTCCTTTTGATGCAATGTGTTTGCTCCGTTTCAAGGTGCTGCTTGGCCCCTCAGATAATCATGCTTCTTTTCTTGTGGAGTCTCTTTTAGGTTGACTGCTTCCTGCATGTATCGCCTACCACCTGGTGGGTAATCATATGAGAGTACTTCATGTTTCTAAAATTAAATTCTCTTTTATTCAGAAAACTCTTTAGAGAGCTATTGCAATTCATTTGCTGCTGCTGTAGTAGCCATGTGCAGGTAAACCAGCTCTGCAGGATACAGGCCCAGCTTTCTCCCAGGAGCAATCCAGGTTCCACATCAGTCCACAAGGAGCCCGCAGCTGCTCAGGGACAGATCAGCAGAACACAGCCATTTCACAGATTTCCTCTCCACTTCAATGCACAGTGCTCCCAGGTATCACTGACTAGATTTTCAATAGCCTTCCTCTGCCTGGGATCCAGTTGGAAGAAGAAGAGTGACTGTACAAAAGTCACCCTGCCTCAATACACAGTAGAATGGAGGAGGGATGCAGACCTCACTCCTGTGAGCCCACAGGTGTGCTACTGATGTGATGTCCCTGTTCCTGCCAAACATTCAGAGCAGGTTTACCCACTGCTGTCAAAAAATCACACTTTCAGGACTTGCATTTTGCTTCCACTTTAGTTATACACCATGGAATGAAGCAGTAACACTTGGAAGTCTAATATTCCTATTTATACATTTAACCATTAACTAGACACACACATACATGTGTGTGCACACACACAGAGGCTATATTAAAGACATATTACAAGAAACATTTCCAGCACAGGGATTTAGCTGTGTGAATCCCATTAACAATAATGGGAGTTGTTCCCCTAAATCCCCATGTATCTCGTTAAAATATACCTATTAGTGACAGGCTGAAACCTACAAAACCCAGCAGTTTCCAAGTTAAAACTGAAACTTCATCATTAACTTACCCTATTGTGCCTAGGTAATGCAACACCCTTTAACTTCTCAAATTCAAAGGTGTCTTTTCTCCATTGAACTTAAAACAAATCTTGTCTTGTTAATACAATAGGTTCTGCTATAGATAGCCCACTCTGTAACTCTTGATCATGTTGGAAATGTTTTCCCTCTCAAGCAATACCATCTATGGAGGGACAGTGTTTCCAAAATATCTTTAAAATATTTAGGAGAAGTAGAATATAAAATATAAATGGACTAATGCATTTGCTAATAGCAGATCATAACATTGAAGTATGACAGTGATGAAATGTCAGATACTGAATCATTGTTCTTGGCATTTTTTAAAATAAAGGAATCTCGATGTATAAAACACAAGTCACTCCAGATGAATGAAAATCTAAGGAAACCAGATACGTGAAGGAAACTTTATTTACAGTAAACTCATTTATCAATGTCATTATGACAGAAAGAAACCTTAAACTGTGTGCTCCAAGCATTTCCCAGTGCAGCTACATGCATTCTAGACAAGATGAGGTTGTATCTGTGTGTGATGAAGCTCTGCACTGTCCATTGTGTAGAGCATTCCAGAGATGAGGAAGTTAAGGGTAAATGAGCTGCCTTGACTGTCCACCATAGAATTGCCTTTCCTGAGAGCTATTCCTGAGTTACTGGAGAGGGTGATTTAAAGTGGAGTAGCATGTGGGGAGGTCTGTACTAGTGCTGTGGTGTTGTTTCTGATATGGAATGAGCTCACTTGCTGTTGGCTCAGGTAACTGCACTGGAGAGGTAATAGAAGACCATGCTTTTATACCTTTGATAATGGTATAACTTTCTCAGCTTTGATAGGAAGCTGAAATAAGGAGTGCCAGCAAAACCAGGATCTACAGTGATATATAGTGGTGAAATATTTGGAACATACCTGCATTAAATATAATTTTCTCTGGGTTTAGCAGCAAAGATAAAGGGGTTACTGTGAACATGAATACCAGATCCAGTAAGTCCTTCTCGTTTTGAGTTAAGCATGGCACAAAAATAGACATCTATGCAGCCCCACTTGTGTTGCTTTCAATTTTCACTGCAGTGGAAACAGTCCTTTAAATCTGGGCTGGAAACAGTGGGTGAAAATATTGTCCCATGCAAGAAGAAAATACTGTAATTACACTCTCTGTGTGTTTTTATTTCTCCCTTCTTCCCCCAGCATAGATCTCTGTTTTGATATATTGCAAATAATTTTTCTGGCTCTAGGGCCCTCAATGGTCCTTGTTAACCTGTGACCAGAACTCCAGCTCTCAACAAAATGCACTCCCTGCTAGAGCAGCACATGAGTCTGTTGGGTCTGGAGGAGCTCCGGTAGGGCTTCTTCCAGTAGCTTAACCATTAACAATAAGCAGTGAAATGAGTCATCCATACTTTATTTTTAATTAGAGCTGCAGCTTGAGCTCAAGCTTGAGATTGTTCTTGCCTGCAGAGCTCAGGAGCTGAAACCAGCAGCACTCCCCTGGTCTTGGCTGTGCAGGGATTTCTGCAGAGCAACATCCTCACACTGTTGTGGATACAAACAGTGGAGCAAAACCAACACAACATACAGATTAGCAGGAGCAAGTTAGCATAATTCCTGTTGGCTTAGTCTGGCTGGAGATGTTTTACTTGCTCTATTTCTGATTTTCTTCTTGCACACACATACCACCCCCCTTGCATCCAGCACCTGGCTCCCCCTCCAAATGGAAGCCCAGATAATGAACACTGGATAAAGGGGCAATGATTCTTTATACTTGAAAGTTGCTTGTTTTAAATATATTTAATTGATTATAATTTAGACAAACTCAACAAGCTTGATATGGAGCTTTCAAGCCACAAGCTGGATGGAGAAATATCTCCACTGACTCCTGTAGTCAAATGATTCGTTTACATTTTAGCCACCTTTTGTATTTGTTTTCATGTGCAGCCCATGAAGCCTAAATCTTCCTGTATGAAACAGAGTTCTGATGAACAACCCCTGCTAGGCCCCAAGACCCATAAAAAAAAATCATAAATGCATTTAAAAAGAGGAATTAATTCAGTGCTCACCTGAACTGCAGTGCCAGCCCTTGCCAAAGAAATATTGCCATCAATCCACAGTTTTCATACAGATGGTGACTTTAAAGGAAGATATTTCTTGGAATGTATTGGAAAGCAGTGTTAAAAACATGGTCTTTGGCATTTTGTTACATCTTGGTGAACAAAAATCTTCAATAGAGAGTTAGTTTCATTTTTTATCTGGGTTGCTGTTATCTGTAGAGGGAAATCCAACTTGTAAAGCCTGTGTGCTTTGTGATGTCGGTGCCAAGCAGTTGGGTGCTGGCTGTCAGCTCTGGACCCAGCTCTGGTGGCCTTTATCAGCTTGGTCACAGCAGCTGTTTGCTCTCCTTCTTCCTCTCCCCACATTTTATTTTGTCTTTTGTTTTGGAAGTTTTTTGGGGCAGAAGATGTGAGATTTCTGACATGATATCCTTAATTTCAGCAAGCAGGACCATAGTGAAGGTCACACTGCTCATTATGTATATGTACTACCCTATGTCCTACTATTGTTCTTTTCTACAAGTGCATTAGACAGGTAACATTTTAAGCTTCTTCTTATGATGGGCACGTTCATTTTTAGCCTGGGTTGCACTGGGATTTCTTTTGCATCCCTGGTTAATAGGTGGGAGGACAGGTTGTGATGGAACAACCAGTGCTGTAATGTTGAAAGGGTAGGAAGCAAGCTGTGCTGGGCCAAGGACCCGGGCTCTGCAGAGCGCTTCAAAGCAGCACACAAAACACTAATCAAACAGTCAGGTGCTTCTTTCTGCACAGCCTAGAGGCAGAATCCCTTGTTCTGGGTGCAGGCAGAGTCACGCTCCTCATGAGGTTTCTGTGGCTGGGGTTTGGATAGCTCTGGCAGTACTTTTGCTTAGAGGGCAGAGACAGTCCTTGGTGAGAGGGGGAGCAGGGAAGAGCCCTGAACCCCTGCTGGTGCCTTGCTCCTTCTCATCCCTGCAGCTGCTCCAGGTGTCCTGGGAGAGAAGCTGGGCTGGCACACAGGTTGTGTGTGGCCAGTGATGGTTCCATCCAGGCAGGAGAAGTGGTGTGCAGACCCACAGCAGGGAAGGGCATATGGACATAGGCAAGAAGAAGCAGCTCACTCAAATGGGGTGGTATTTGGCAACAAAACTGTTGTCTGGACCCCTCACAGAAATGGTGCCAGTGGAGCACATCAACTGGGGACATGCATTTTTTGCTGGACTGTGCTAATTTAGGCTGCAGAAAATTTGGTGTTTCCCTCATGAAGTGTAGCCTTGCTAAAAGACCTCAGTTTGTAGCATTTTTCATGCAAGGAGACACACTGTGTAACACAATTACAGAGGTAAGCACCAATAAGAACCGATCAGGATGAGTGGACCTTAATTGATACAGAAACTGGAGAAGAACACAAGGATGGTTAGGACAAGGAGTTAGAGATGGAGATATGACACTTGGTGGACAATACCTGAAAATGAGCACCCTTATGTTGTGTAATAGGACCATGAGGAGGACAGGGCAGTTTGGGGAAAAAAGTGCAGGGGAAAAGTGAGATGGGCTGGTTACAAGTCCAACAGTAATGTAGAGTTTTAAAGCTAAGTGGCACAAAAGCTTTTACATTAAGAGGACTGTCTTTGTGCAGGAACCAGACAATATCTGGTTCTGATATGGGATTACATCTTTCTCCACCTCTCTCTTTTGCCTCCCACCTCTCTACACACCTTATTATGAATATTGCAAGTTTTGGTAGTAAAATCCAAATTACTGAATGGCTAAAAAATTGTATTTGAGAGTATTTATATAGTGACTTGACATTACTGTAAATTTTTATATCTTCATGTAGTTAATTTAACCTTTCTGGGAGAGAGCTGGATGGCAGCATTCAAAAAATCAGTTGTTTTCTTCCTTCACCACTGGTTTGAATTGCTCTAATTGAAAACAGCATTATTTTGTTTGATCTTGTAATTAAACAATGTAATTTATATTAATCCATTAAATAATTTGGCTAATTGCTTTTACGCTGATTGTATCTTAGCCTTTTTTCTTTTAAATTAATATTGGAACCAAGCGGTTATCTGCTGAAAACCAATAAGCCACAAGTGAAGAAAAGATCTCTTTTACTTGTGAGAATTTTTTTTTTTTTGTTTCTCTGATAAAAGCTGTGTTGCAATATAGACACAGAAGCCAAATGTTTAAGGATATCACTCCAGTGTTGCTCTGTAAACTTTGGGGCTTTCTTGACTCAGAGTCTAAATGATGAAAAGCCAGACTCTTGTTGGAAATAAAACCTTTACATCTCAGGGAGGAAAAAGACGGTCTCATACTAGCAAAAGAAGTTGTTTTTTATCCTGTTTCCATATACCTGGCCTGCAGAGAACAACCTTGCTTAGTTGCTCATCCTAAGCCCTGTCTGCTCATTGTGCATGGCTGGGAGCACTCACCACTTTCCAAGGAATGGCATGAGGCAATAGCAGCTGTAAACCATGCTCAGATGCATGGGGCTCAGGTGACTAATGAAGTACAACAAACAATGCAGAACAAACAGTCAGCTTTGCAATCTCTCTTTAAGTTGAAATCTATTTATATGCATTGAGATAACATTCATTCATAGGAACACATTTGCAGAGATCAGGTTGTGAACTATTTGAGAACCTGAAAGTTTGGTTCTCTTGTGCTTAGAAAAATCTGTTCCCAGTTCACATGCTAGGGTATAATTGGGCTTGCTGAGGTTAAGATAACCATGTAGGAATACCCAGGATGTGCATGTCCTAATGAGAAGTTCAAAAAGGACTCACCTGTTGAAGTGAATTCTTTCTTTTGCACTTGTGGTCCCTCATTATAGCCTTGCCATATATAATTCAAACTGAGAACCTCCCTGAACATACAGGAATGCACATATCAAAATAAGCAATGGTGAGCAATAAAATGGTTGAGAATGCATAAATTAATTCTTCAGGTTAAAAGAATTTTCTTCTAAATATGCCAAAGTTCAGATTTTTTTAGGAAGCTCACCTCTACCACTTGTCAGCAGCAGGCCTGTCAGGTTAAAAAGTGAAAAAAGTGACAAGCAGAATGCTTGACAAAGGTAGGAGCAAAGAGCAGATGACAGTGCCCATGATGATTGATTTGTGATGGTTATTTTCCTGTCTCTGTTTTGTTTATTTTTGTTGTCATTTTGAACAACCACAGCCATGAGTTGGTTTTGTACATGCAGTTCTCTCCCAGGTGTTTGCTTGCTGTGGTAAAGTTGGGCACATCATGTGACATTTTGCAGCATATTCATTGTTCCTATGCTGAGTGGGGGAGACACCTTGGTGTTGGTGGAATAGGCAACAGATTTGCATCTGAGGGAGATCCTTCAAAATGATGTTGTTCTCCAGGTGTTCAAACTTTCCCTTCTAAGGACAAACTTGATTGTTTTACATCCATCTCACTGACTAGGAGTCCCTGTGGGCCTGTTCAGTGCTTTGCTCTGTTGCTGAGCTTGTCATTTCTAAGGCCCATAACAGAAGGACTGCATGAGTTAAAATTTACCATGTATTTTATGGGTGTTTATTGCTGCTTTATGCACTGCCCTCTAATATCTCTGTGTTGGTGTTATCATAGCATAGTTGAATCACACATATTGTAATTTTCCCATCTGTCATTGTTGTTTTTCTCCAGCATTCTTATTCTGTTGCTCTGGCCCAGACAGACTGGCTTTCCCTACCCATCCTTCTATCAATTAAAAAAAAAAAAAAAGTGTAGTTTTAATCTTACTTCTTACAATATTTCTGGTAAATTTTAGTTGGATTAGACAAATTTCTTATGGCTTCATTTTGTCTTTTTATTTCTGTATTCTAGCACTAATTACTAGTGATGTGATTAATGTTCCACATACCTGGTAACTTTGTTCTTTCCAGTTTTGAGATGATGTTTATTAATCCAACTTTGAAAAAACACTTGCATTCCTGATCATGTGTCACATTTCTTATTCTTTCTGGAAACCAGAGGCTATATAAAAGCATAGTAATTAGAGATATATTTATGCAACTATGCTTGCAGAAACTTTCAGTCTAGATATCACTGTCAGAAGTACCAACGGCATTTAAGAGGATGACTGTAAGTAAGACTTTTAAACGTTTATTTTATAAAGGATAAAAGCAAAGGCTATATTATCATTCCATTGTCTTTTCATAGGACTGTAACTAGGGGTTGTTCAGTTCAAAGGAACAAACCCCACACCATAAACCACAAAAAACTCTACTCTTGAAAAATGTCAGGTTCATTCAGACACATTTTTAAAATGTCCAGTAAATACAGAATAATATGAAGTTGTTTTGGGATTGACTGTATTGATAGCCCTCTGTGTACAAGTATTAAGTTGCATTAAATTGCCATTGTTTTGTTGATTTTAGACAGGGCAAGATCATCACATAATAGCAATTTAGAAGAAAATAAACAAGTACACTGGATGCAATACATGTAGCCACATCCCTTACTATGCTGCTGGAAGGTGATTTGATATGACAGGGACAGAGTTCAGGAATACAGAGAAGAAAGAGTAGCCATTACTTTCAGAACACTCTGGTTTATCTTGTAATGTCTGTTTTCTTTGCAGAATCACTAATGCTCTCTATTACTGGACTTGTTAAAGTGACCTTTAAATTGCTTTACAGATATCGACTTGTGGATGCAATCTACCTTTGCACAATAGTCAATTGTCCATCCCAACTTAAACAAAACAAAAAACCAGAGTACATTTCAAAGTATTTAAAGCAAACGCCTTCAAGGATTTCTAAGCATGTCCTTAGCTTTGCAATAATGTCACCCTTTAGACAAGGTTAGGAGTTTTTTTTTTGCCTTGGAGAATGGCTAAAACCTTGGAAGATGAAAAGCTTTCCCCCTCTCCCCTTCTAGATTATGGTAAGACATTAGATAGCACACAATTTTTTTTTTTTTTGTTATTTTTTATTCATGTGTATATATGTCTCTACACACTTATGTAAACAAATGTAAATCTATAAATACATACCACTTGGAATAGGATCTAACAAGAATTTATACAGTTGAGGGCAGATCATTTTCTCTCTCATAATTCTGATGCAGGAGCCATCTCTCCACAGCTGGATGGATATCTGCCCTCTCTCCTCTCCTCAGCTGCTGGTATGGTTTCTCCCAAACCCATCCAGTCAGGTTAGAAAAGTGGCAGATGGCAGGGCTTTTGTTCCCAGGTCACATGGGGACAACCTTGGAGTACCCAGCCAGCAGTGCAGCCAGCACATCTGTGGGATATTTTCACTAACCTGTGTACCAAAAGTCATTGTAGGGAAACAAGGTGGACTTCTGGGGGATTATTGTCCCATTCATATTTCAGATTTACGCACTTCATTCCCAGATTAAAATCTAACTAAAACTTCAGTGCTAATTATTCTCTAAAGTAAGGTGGGCAAAGGCTTTCCCTACATTGGTGTGACACTTAAAAAATTTTGGCATGGAATATCATTTCAAGAGAAGAGGTCTGGGTATATATGGCCTCTTACATTTCTTACCTCCTATGCATTGTTAAAGCTCTGTATTTTTTGGCAGCAATATCCCAAGTGCTGTGTCTGATATTTCAATGATGTTCTGACCTCCAGCCTACAGATATTAACCCCGATGAATGATTCTGATCAATCTTTCCCCAGCCTGAAGTTAGTTTCATTGTCTGTATCAACAGAGCTGATGTTAAGATCCTGCAGTGGACTCTCAACACCACTTATGGTATGAGTTGTTAAAGCTGATGCTACTTGTTATAGAATGACTGTTGCTGTTATTTATTATTTATACAATGCTACTGTTTGTGAGGCTTCAAAGAAAATACAGACCCCTGACCTTGATGGCCCTCAATGTTGCTGGTGGGGGAGAATAGGAGAGGTGTCAAACAAGAGCCTGAAGTGAGGGGAGGGTCATGTTTGTGGGAAGGATGAGTGTGAGTGTGGGTAAAGCCCTGAGGAACATTTGGTTGTATAGAGCTCATTTTGATAGGCCAGATTCTCAACCTTGTTCACTAAGATGAGTGTTGGCCTTTGGGCTCTGTGAGGTTTCCTCAGCACAGAGGAAACTTCTCCTGATGGGAAGCAGTGTGAGCCCAGCTGATCCCTCCTTTGGAGGGCACACAGGAGTGCTGATGGAGTGTGCTGCCACCAGCCCTGCTGCTGAGATGGTCTCCTGGAAACCTCAGGGTGGCACACAAAGGTGATTGAACTGCTGCTGGCTGGCTCAACCACCCTCTCAAGATGTTTGGGACTACCTCAACTTTCCTCAGTCTTGTCCTGAAGCGAGTCTAATGGGACAAAAAGCAACCCCCAGAAGTTGCCACATTCCAGAGATAGATAGTGACGTTCCAGCATCCCCTGAAGGCAAAGAGTAGAAACTCTTTTAATGAGAGGAAACAATATAGTGAACCAGACTTATGAACTGTAAAGCACAGAGACTGGAAGCAGGCAGTTATCTAACTACTTGAAAAACAATTTTTCTCTATGCAGAAACTGAGAGAAAAACAGGCTTTTGCTGTGAATATCCAAATATCATAGGTAGAGAATAATTTTCCTCATGTTCCATGGTAGAGGCAAAATGCCTGGTGCAGTGGGGATTGGACCCTGTTTGTTGTGTTGGATCTTCAGTATTGGACACAGCAAATGGTTCAGGTATCCATCAGGTCCCTGGATGTCAATATAACAGTAGGCATGCCCCTTGATCCACAGAAAATGCAAGATAATTATCATAGTTTGGTCAAGACATAAGGGTAGAATTAGCTACAGTCTTGCTTATATTTTGTGAATGCAAAATAGTTAATAATTAAAATGTCCTTGTACAATGAAAATGGAAATTCCTCTTAAGGCAAAAGGCAGAATTAAGAGCAGGTATAAGTATATTGAATTCCACCTTTATAGTTGTGTTCACTCAGACCTGCTTTTGACCCTAAATTAATCATAAGGGACTAAATTTAACTGAACATAAATGTACTTGTATATGCATGTATACATAAAAAGGCATAAAAAGGTGCAGTTAGCATAGAAAATAAAATGCAGCTAATTATTGCAGATCTTTTTAAAGTATGTTTGCAAGTGATGTGTTTTCAAAACAAGCTAAACAATAATTCATCAGCTTGTGTACCACATGCTGGCTGATGAATAAAGTCAGGAATCAGGAAGCAAATGTAAATATGGGGTCTAATTCCCAACTGCCAAATTAGAAGTATTTTGTGCCCACTTTGCACAGGTGCAAGTGAAAACATAAGTTAAAAAACAGCTGGGAATCTGGTCTCACAGTCTGTTGTACTGTTCAAATAATTGAATTCAAAGTGTGGTTACTGACTAACTAATGCCTCTCCAACTGTATTGGTCCTCGTTTCCCAACTCCAGGCCTGAGACAAGACCAGGCCATTTGAGATTGTCGTTCAAGCTTATCCTTTCAATCAGAATCTGCAGGAAAAAAAAAAAAAGCCAGTTTCTTTCACGGTGGCAGTTAATCTGTCAGGAGCAGATTCAAGTTTTGGCAAAGATCTGTGGTGAGATAAAATGAAAAAGCTGCCAAACAGCATTGTTAGCATGGGGAGGAGGAAGGGAGGGAAGCTGACACAACTTCCCCAAGTTAAATGCCAAGCACACCTACATCGTTTTCAATCAGGCCATGTGAAAACCAGGATATTTATAGCTGTAGTAAGTTTTAGTGCTCCTTTACCCTGGGGGCAGTGTGTTCATGGCAGAAATGGATTCATAATAGCTAATGCTAGTTTTGAGAACGTTTTTATGGTTTACTTAAGTAAGTATAGCATAACATGCTAATAGCTTTTAAGTAAAGCACATCTAAACATTGGTTTGCAGTGGCGTGTGATTTACAGCTTAGCACAGTATTTTTATAATTTCAGCTTCATACTTTATTTTGAAATGTATTTCTTTCCTGTTTTGCCATTGTCCTCTGTATTTAAAATCTGGAAATAATTTGGTGCCAATTTTAGGATGGTAACTTGATTAAGATACTATCTCTTTCTAATGGGACTTAAAAATATGTCTTCAACCCTGTTTAGATGGCTGCTGCTCTGAGTGAAAAGGGGTATTTATGGGTATCATTGCCTTGGTGGGATGCCAAGTCAGAGTTTATCTGCTAAGTCAGAAACAGCATGGGTTTAAGGGGAGATGTTAATTAATATGACGGTGACCCTGCATCATATTCAGTACCTGCCTCACTTGACTGTAATTTTTTCTTTTTTCATGGGGTCTGGAACATAAATGACTAAAATAATACAAAAATTAAAGACCAGATCAATGTACAATTTCTATACAGTGCCCTCACCCCACTATTCCACCCAGTAATGCAGGATCCCTGGAGCCACTCTCTCCTTGCCCTTTCCTTGTGTCTGGGGCAGAGCTGCTCCCAGACACCTGGATTAGCTCTGACAGAGTGTGAGGCTTTGCTTCCCAGGGTTTCCCCTTAGTAACCTGAACACTGCTCCTGTATTTGAGTCCAGGAAACTTTGTGCTGCCCAGAGCACAATCTGGCTGCTGCTGCAGAGCCTGGTGGTGCCTGGTGAGGGGTGCTGAGCCTCCTGCTGTGCAATCCTGCCTCCTCCAGCCTCCATCTGTCTGTGCCAACTGTCAGCTCTGCTCTTTGCTGCCCACCTGGGGCTTTAGGGCACAGTCTGCTCTTTTGGGAGTGGAGCATTGGAAGGGACAATCAGGGTTACCAAGACCACTGTGTTGTAACTGCAAGTGTTTGTGGAGGTTTTTCCTGTGTAGATGACACCTGGTAGGACCCTTGGCCAGAATGATCCAGCTAGATTTATTAGTAAACACTACATGGCCAATTCTGTTTTGCCATACTCTGACTCCACAGAGATTCCCTGGATTTCATTTGCAGTTTCAATGTGAACATACAGAACAGCATAGTGGGTTACAGGGGTGTGCTTTAAACATGTGTTTTAAGTGTCTCTCTTCTGACAAGCTTGCATTGTTATACTCCATTATTTTTGAAAGATCATAGTTTAGGTAGAGAAGTGTTTCAGAGGTTAAAAGGGCATCCTTAAGAGAGTGTGTCATTGGTGTAGTCATGCACTGAGTGCATAGCTGACATAGCACTCTGCTCTGTGGCTGGGTACCTTCTAATGAGATCTTTTGAAGATGTCAGCTGTTTGCATAAAATGTGAGGGATATCTGGGATAAACAGAATGTTCAGCTCTTGTGTGTTTCTAAGCTCCATTTTCTCTTTGTAGTCTTCAATTTTTAGCCAGAATTTTTCTCCTCTAGAACTGATCAAGTTTGTTTGAGGGAAAATTAGGTTTTACTGTCTGTGTTTCTTGTGAGTCTCAGACAGCTTGATCAATTTTAATTACAGGAATGAACTGACTTGGTTGTAACATTTTACTGGGTTTGTATCAGAGAGAAAATCCCACCAAGATTCCCAAAATCTTTTGGGTGTGGTAACTATGCAAAACATAGTCTACAAGGTAAAATAATGAAAATGTTAGGAAAGACTTTTCCTTGACAGTGGGAAAAAAGTTTCTACATCTACGAACAAATAGTTTGTGTTAGTGGAAACGTTTGGGAGTTCATGCCCAGAAGAGGTCACTTATAGTAGGGCACAGGTAAAGGATCAGTCCTGAGAGAATTTAGATAGTAAGAACCTTAAAGTAGGAACATGGAGTCAAGTGATAAGATTTGCCAATGACACAATCTTGCGGGGAGCAGGTTAGCATGAAGTCAAAAGATGGTAACATTCAAAATAACTGAAATAGACTAATAAAATGGGTCGATAAGTGACTTATGAAATCTAGTTTAGATAAATTGAAGGTTCACACAGCTACCTGGTGTCCTGCACACAGGGTTTTTCTCCTACCTGTGGCAGCTGGATCTTTTGTAAACCTGAAGCGTAAGGAGCAGACGAGGCTACGCAAGTTTAATCTCCAGCCACACCAGGAGCAGTGAGTGGGAAATGCTGTCAGTGTAAATCCCAAGTGACTGCTCTCATGCATGCAAAGGCTTGTTAGGAAATATCTGGACACTTGGAAGAAGCTATTGAATTAGTTGCTAAGTAGAGACATCACTGTGAGTTTCTTGTGGCAAATGCATTTTCTGTGGATAAAGGTCGCTATCCCTTGTGCACAGTGTACTGCTGTGAAGAAGGATATAGTAAATATCCTTTGTTGGATATTTTAGTAAATATCCTTTACTGGATCCTTTTTTTTTATGGTGAAGAGCACAATAGATCTAACATTGATACACTCTGAAATGTTTCATAATGTCTGTTTAACAGTAGCTACATATAAATCCATTCACCTTCAATCCTTGCTCAGATTTTCTAATTACAAACTGGCTGTTGATCTTGTGTTTTTAATTTCAAAGCTGCTATCTACTCTCTCTTTTTTTTCTTTTTTTTTAAACTGCCATACAGTAAGATTGAGAAATTGAGTTGGCTAGGACTGCTGAGTAACCCCATGAACTAATGAAGTAAACATTTGCAACCACTGTGACATGGAAATCATCCAGCTCTCCCTGGTGTACACCTGCAGAAACCTGTGATTCACCTCTGAGTCACTCTGCAAATGTTAGAAGGGCAGAGCTGACAGCCGTGTAGAGGGCTCACTCTGCTGCCAGTTCTCTCCTTCTCCCCTGGAATAATGACATTAATGATGCTTCCAAATGGCTCACGGGGTTGCAAAATGAGATATCTCAAAATCCATGCAGCAGCTTGATTTCCTAATAGGGTGAATTAAGTAGAACATTGCATGTTTTACAGGCTGAAGTTGATTAGAAAATAAGACTTAAAATATGTCGCTAAAGTGGTAAGAAAAATGGGTTTTGGAAGCTCAGATCAATGCTTTACAGAAGGGTGATTAAATAAATAAAAAGTTTAAGCCTAACTGAGCAAATAATTGCACATCCTCTGAAAAGAACTGTTCACAGGGATTGATCAAATGTGAGTCACCCCAGGCACAGATGTCTTTCTAAGAATATTCCATTTAATTTTCTTAATGTACACCAAAGCAAAGAGAAACTGGTGCTGATCAGTGAATGCTCTTGTTTGCATAAGGAAAAGCTCTTTAGAAATAATGGAGAATGTAAAAAATCACAAATCAAGTAACCACCAAAAAAGTGATTCTGTTCCTGTTGTCTAACAGGGATAATTTTCTCTTTAGCAGTGATTTACCCCACTTATTACAAGATGTGGATTTCTTTTCCTTGGTGTATACTAGAAACCCACAGCACGTGCTCAAAACTTAAAAGAAATGTAATTCTCATTGCAGACTTTGTTCTTAAGAGTCAATGATGTTTCCTTTGGAAACATCAGCCTTGGGAGACTGGTAAGAATCTTAGAAGCAAAAAGTAAATACTGAAAGTTCACGAGGTTCTTACAGTGCATGGTTGTCTCTGGGGACAGATGTTTTGGGAAGCCTTTCCCTTCCTGCCTTTGGCATTGGTTTTTGTAAATTCCCCTGCAAACCCCTGTCCTCTGCAGAGTGTGTATAGAGGGGGGCTGCATTAATGTTACAGAGGACAGCCTGGTAAGGAAATTCTGCTCTTCAAGGGGACAAAGCCAGAATTTCACCTTTGCTGTTTCTGAAGGACAAAGAATAATAGTGGGGAGCTTGGCTTCTTCATTTCTCAGACCTCCTTTTTACACAGGCAGTGCTGGTGGAGTGAAGGTGGGTAACAAGTAAGAAACAAGTAAGACTTAACAAAACTGAGGTTAGGAAAAAAAAAAAAATCCTAAGATCCTTAGAAATGAGCTCTATGCACAATCCTGAGAGACACAGCACTGTCCTGTTAAAGGTGCCATACAGATGTTGGGTATCTCATTGACTGGATAATATTCCTTATTCAAACTCATTTTGCTCTACTTTGCTCTTTGAGGACCAAGGTGTTAAACAAGGGAAACACAAAGGAAATGCAGGTTGCTCCTCTGGATCACACCCTTCATGTCTCTGCAGATTGCAATAGGCATCTTCTCATTGCTCCCAATAAACTGACAGTGGTGGGACTGGAGTATCCATTGGATAGTTAGGACTGGTAACAAAATGATGACTATTGAGTTTCACTTTAACAAGTGCTTGGGAACCATGACTAAATCTGCTTGTTCTTAATAACAGAGGATACTTGACCCTCTGTCTTGAGCTCTTTTATTTTGTGTGTTACCTAATTTCTGAAGGCAGCTGATATTTTCTCACTGCACCCTCCCTTCTCTCTTCCTCCTTCACCTTCATGTCAGGCATTCATGTACTTGCATTTGGCATTAGATGAAATCTAATCTGAGGGGGACAGTTCAGAAATTGTCTTGCTGAAGTGCTGTGTAGGTTTTTGTACATCTCTGGCATCCCTAGCATGACTGCCAGCTCTAAGATAACTGGCTAGGCCATGTGAACTGTAATTTGTGAGCACCTTTCATATATATTTCACAGCTAATGTAGAAATATTCCTGATATAATAAAGGAATCATTTTGTAATCTGGACTTCAGGAGCCATTTGTGATATTCAGTAGTGTGGAGAGGAGTTAAATAATGACAAAAATGGGAATAAATTTCCCACTTAGTGGATTTCCAACCTTCGTATTCAGTCTGAATCACTTACCTTTTCATTTGGTCCTTATGCTCATATTTAATGCCTGTCTATTTCTTCCTAACTTATATTATCTATTTAAGTTCTGTTACAATCTTAGGCTGGAGAACCAAGGGCTCAGGAGAAAGTGTGACTCTATGTGGCAAAACCAATTTGCTTTGTGATTCAGACTGAGGGGTACATTCTCTTCTGTCAGTGGAGAAACTTTCCTTTATTCAACAGCAATTTGCTTTTATTGGTGATTAACACTGTCATTTGTGATGTGTCCTTAAAATTGCTACTTTCCCATTCTCACCTCTGAAATTCTCTTTCATTTGGGTGATGTAAACCTTTGATGTATGCTCATATAGAAAAGGGCTTCATCTTATGTACAGAGGGGGTGAAGGGCGTGCAGCAGCTCAAGGTAGCTGCCTGGTACTTTGGAAAATCAGACACATTATGTATCAGCAATTTCTCCTTGCAGCTGGGAAATAAATTTATAGCTTGGTATTTCTAAAAGAAAAAATTACTAGTTCTGATTGAAGTGCTTAGCAGCGTAGACAGTTAAAGTAAACATTTTTTATAGCCACACACTTTCTTAATTTTCTTCTTTTATATTTTGAACTTCAGGAAAATGATATTTCCAAAAATGTGGAAGGATACAATTTTTTCTTTTATCCATTCAAATCAGTACCTAGAAAATGCATGAAAATAATAAACTGATATTCAGGAAATAGAAAAGAACTAAATTCAGGTCATGTAGTAAGTGCTTACATGCCTTGAGACAAGGCAGCTACTGGAAAGGTTTCAGAGGAAGACTATTGAGTTGTCACTCTACCTGTGGGGAAGAATCTCCCAACACCCACTTTTTGGTGTAAACTTGCTTCTGTGAATGGAAAGGGTAGTTCTGATTGCCTTGAATCTGGTATAAACCATTTATTGACAGAGAACATGCAAATTGCAACGTAAATCTATTTGTTTTCTCTGTGAGACCTTCACTGTATCTGGTACCTCATGTCCAGCTTGCTCTAGATTTATACCTATGCTACTGAGCTGAGGCAACAGATAGCATATAGACTTCAAACTTACTTTATGAAGAATGTAGCAAGAGCTGCTTTATTGAGGATCAGCTTGTGTTTTTGTTGTCGTAATTTTATATTTTTGGTTCATATTTAGAAGGGATGGATTGAGCATGGCAACTAACACAGTTTCAAGAGGATGCAACATTAACATGCTGTTGTCATGTATTGATATAACAACTTTTGTTCAGAAGAGGCTTATTTCCTTACTACCCTGGACTGCAATTTTTATTTTTCTACTCGATGAGAACTACTTTTTTTGTGGGGAAGGTGTGTAAAATGCAAAGGAAATGGGGATTTAGCAGTGTCCAATCAGCAGTTAATTAGCTTCTATGTGACAGACAGCCTCAGTGTAGCCCTACTAATCCCTTCTTTGTGACTTCAGTCTAGAGTAAGGCTCAGACCTGGGTAAAAGTCAGTAACGCTGGCAGAGTTCTGTGAAATGTACACAAAGCTGCACTTGCTAAGTATCTCTTCATGGGAATGTTCCACAAAGCTCCAAAAAGCCACATGTGCTCTTAACATCCACTGTAATTAGGTTGCAGTTTGATGAAATTCTTTTTTATTTCAGAATTTAGCAATGGTGCTTTCTGTTAAAATAGGAATTGGTCTTAAAAAATAAACCCACATCCAGTCAGCATACTGTGAGGAAAAGAGCTGCTTGGGTTTTTCTGCAAAAACACTAAAAGTGTGGTCCTTGAGAGGAAATTTACCATGTCCTCAGGATGCTTGCCTGGAATCAAGAAAGGCACAGCCTTATCTATGGAACTTTGGGCAGCTCTCTTGGTCTCTCTATATTTTGGTTTTCCTTCTATAATCTGGTAATTACATTTCCTTTCTCCACAAGGATGTTGGCATGTGCTCAGATACTTGTCAGTGTCCATAAAAGGTAGATAGGCAGGTGTGAAGTTCCTAGAACTTGATATGAAAATGCCCTCTTGTGCAATATCTCCTGAGCCCTCTGTTTTACTGATAGCAATCAGACATCTAATTTGGGGATGTCAAGGCAGGTGAAAGTAATGCTGAAGCTGGGCATCCTGGTTAGGATCTGGTTTAGAAATTTGCTTCTGTTCCTTTTCTGCATCTTCATGCTCCTCTTGGCCAGGAAGTTCTTAAGGTATTCTTCCTTCTCAGCCATTCATCCCAGGATGTGTGAGCAGGGCTTGGGGTCTTGTAAAGGGCTGTCTCAGGACATGACAGCTGTGGTGTGAAATGTTGTCATCCAGCTGCAAGAGCAGCTCTATGCTCCAGTCAGCCAAACTCAAGCCTGCAGTGTTTGGACTTGGTCCAGTGAGCTGAGGTAAGTTGGTTTCAAGCAGCTTCACGTATTTTCCCAAAGAGTTTTCCCAAGCGTATTATCTCCTGCTGCATTGTGTTTAGTGGTTATCCTCAAAGAAATGGGCTGCTAATGTATTCTGGCCATTCTTTTCTTTACAATAAGACCTGTGCCATTAAGTAGTTTCATATGACCTACAAATGAGACAATAAAGATCTGAACCCAATAGCAGCCATAACTTCAAACACAACTTTCATGCAGCAGTTCTGGCTTCTCTGGTGTCTGAGCAAAGTGGTTAAGTCTTCCAGCTCCTGATTGGACCTCAGGCTATTTTTGAGTAGACAGGTTCACACTGCTAAATCATCACTTGGCCAAGCAGATTATAGTTTATAGAGAGTTTGGGAAAAGCATCAAGACCTGGAGCCAACCTAATTTTCTCCTCAGACCCAGAACTGGCCTGGGGTGAGCCTTGTATGGGGTTTTTTGGACAGCACTGGGGTTATTTTCCCAGTAATAGCTGGAAGGCCGAGTTGGGGAGTCAGGAAAGTCTGGTCTTGTACAAGTTTAGGTCACTTTGGTTTTTGGTATTTTGTGCCTGATCAGTTGACTTCTGCAAAGCAAATACTAAGGATTGATCTGTGTAAAAAGCAGAAGACATCATTTTTTCCTGAAATAACCAAGAACTGAAACTTCTTACAGATATAATTCTGTCTTAGCCTAATTATTCTTAAATGCTGGCTATGCAGGAATAAAGAGAAAAAAAGGGTGTGAGCTTTTACAATCTTATTCATTCCATCAATGTAAAAGCTTTTTATTTGGCTTCAAAGTGAGTCTACTACTTCACAACAAAATTTCATTGTGTCCCAGATGAGTTCTGTTTAATGGAATCAAATTTCACCTTTTCTAATTATCTTTTGGAACAGACAATCTTTACAGAATAATTAGTAATAGAAGTACACAATGGATCATTGTCTTTATTACTTGCAAAGAAATTCTAGATGCTGCACTAAATCTTGAGATATGATCTCACAAAATGTAAAATATCTCACCCCCTTCCTGCTAAATTATATGAAATTCAACGTAATATTACCACAATGGGTGCTAATTTTACTTCTTTGAGAAGACCAGCTTTAAGTTGATTTTACAGAATAACTTTCCCAATATCAGTCTAATTAAACAAGCCTAGACATAAGTGAACTTTTTGTCTTCAATTAATTTTCAAGATTTCTAAATGAAAGACTTAACATTCTTTTCTTAAGGAAATAAAAACAACTGTATGTTTCCTTATCTAGCCTCCAGTTTTCCTTCAGGGGTCATTTACATTGTGGCATTGTTTTAAAAAGCTGCCTTCCTATTCTGCTAAAATGAAGTTAGTAACCAGCCAAGTCCTAGATTTAAAAAGGCAGCTCCCCCTGCACTGAATGAACACATACAATCATAAAGGAAAACAAACAATCCTGGCACAAGGGAGAGTCATTTGGAATCTATCACCTCTTCCCCTCTAGTTTTGCCAAATGTTCTGAAAATTATTACATATTCCTGAATTATACTTCAAAATGTGTTTCACCTGGTCAAAACAAGGGAGAAATGACTTAATGAATATAAAATTAATTTTTTATCAAAATGGACTGTTTCTCTGAGAATCAAGGTTGATACTAACCTCCCAATGATTTAAAATTTGCCACAAAACTGGGAGAAAAAAGAAAATGTACAAGAAAAATGGGCTGGGTCCTCATTGGACTGTTAGGCTTTATAATTTAATTTGTTGAGAATTTAAAATTACATTAATTGTGCTTAAATAACTGACATTATTTGACACTGCAACAACAGAGCAACAGAAATGAGTGACAAACACACAAAAGACTTTTGTTATCTTTGTTTGTCTGCCTGAATAAATCTCAACAAGTAGTTCAAAGATTTAAATTTATAGCATACTTAATCGTCATTAGACGGCCAATCCTATTGACTCTAAACTGCATTTCACTGATATTGAATAGTTTTGGCATCCGCTTCAGTTTGACTCATCGAGAATCTTAATTTTCAAATCACTGAAATTGTGTAAAGAGAGGTCATAACAAAGGACTGTACACAGTGTTATGCTATATATGTGTTTTTAAAATGTTGTTTGTTTTCCTTTCTCTTTCAAAAGCTGTTTATTTATATTATTTGAATACAGCAGTGCTCTTCAGAAATGCAACCTGTGACAAGGAAAACTAATAAAGGCTCTCAGTTTAGAAAGTAATTAACTATTTTGAGACTTACCTTACTTGCAAGTATTGGTGCATTTTTAGTTTATAATACCACGACCACAAACAAGCAAGGTTGAGCTTCCCCATTTTCCAAAATGCCAGTGCACCTTGACCCAAAGATTCCATGGACTGCAGTGTGAGGAGCCTCTTTAAAACAAAATAAGTTGGCTAAACCCAGCCAGTTGTAACTGTGTGTGTGAGTCTGCAGTGAGATATGCAGACACTCTGTTGGACTTTGCTGTCAAATGGCCATATTAATGCCTTTTGTATTTCCATGTACCTATAACTGTACAGGAAATATGTTTAGCTAGAAACTGTCTGGCAGCAAAAACCTCTTACTACCAATGTCCAAGATGAAGGGAAAATCCAAACACCAAACCCTTTTCAAGATGTCTCATTAACATCTCATTCCTTTATGAAAATCTCACAAAATAGGCTTAAGCATTGCAAACTCTAGAATGAAACAAAACATGTTTTATTTACTCAACCCAGTCAATTTAATTGAAATTATTTACAAATTTATAATGAATTTTCACAGCTTTTTGCATGGAAAAGAATTAATAAAATTGGATTGCTGTCAACATTTATTTTCACAGTTTTTAAACATTTTGAAGGGAGTTTGGCTTAGTTTTGTCTTTTTTATCTGAAGTTATAAAACATTTTGTCTAACATTGACCTAAATTTCATATAAAATACCTTGTGGCTTTGTGGAAAAATGAGAAAATTTAATTTTGAAGTGATGGGATTCTGCTCTTCCCCACCCTTTCAGTCTGTCAGTTTATCAATCATTTATTGAAATAGCACTATGTACCAAACACCAATGAATACAACAAATATCCAGTGATACCAAATAAAAGTATTTACTAGACAACATTATATGTCTCTTGCAAACGTCATTGTCCCACAGAATCAGTGGCTCCTCATACACTGTCAATTTCTCTGCACTTTTTTACTATGGGCTTGAAATTACACAAGCCTTTCCAAGTGTTCTGAGGGACAGGATATGCAATTATTAGTCAGCCACACAAGACCTCAGTCTGGAATTTATTCAGTCTTGTCCTTCTTTCCATCCCTACTGGTATGGAAATTCTGGAACCAGTGCAGCATTGTAACAGAAATGAGAAGAACAAGGTCAGGATCTACCAGACAAAGAGATACACCTCGACTGAAATATTCTGTGCTTTCCTATATAAAATTAATAGCCAAATTCCTTAATTTTCCTTATTCCAGAGCAGAAAGGGGTTGAAATCAAAACCAGCCTGAGAAGTTGGGGGACGTCTGTGTATTCAAATATCTAAGGCATTGATGTTCTTAATTTCTTTAGTGATATTTACTTTAATTATTGCATCTGTATGGTCTGACTCTGGGCCATTTACAACAGCAGCTATGTAAAACTCAATGAAAGTATTTAATTTACTGGAGCTTTCAAATAGAAATTAAATAATTTCATCCATCTGTACTGAACACTGATATTTGGTGAGGGTATAACTTCCCTTTACTGTTGACAGTTTAAACAATCAGCTGGACAATGTTATTTCACACCAGTGTCTGTTTATGATTGTTTATGAGATAAAAAAGTCGAGATATTCTCCTTCAGGCTCAGCAATACCATCCCTCATTGGTGCAGGTGAAAACTCTTTTGTCTTGTTTGAAAACAAGCTGCTCCACAAAGACTTGCTGTGAACCCATGGCAAATGAACACTTTAGCTGTAGTGTAAGAGGAGACAGAACTGTCAAACTACACATAATGAAAATATATTTTCAATTTTCCTATATGTAACAGCAGATAGAAAGGGTTGAAATATGGCACCTGTCTTCCTGCAGCACCCATGCAGCTTTCCACAGTGCAGCTTTCCACCCATGCAGCTTTCCACTCCTTTATGGGAAGATTTAGGCAGAAAAACACAATACAAGGCCAGTAGTATCCAGCCCAAAATTTTGGACAGAAAGAGGAATACAAGTGTTGTGCTTTTGTAATTTTGTTCCCTTCTCCAATAATCCCAAAAAAAAACCCATTCATTGCCATTTGCAGGAATAATCCAAATTCCATTATTCCTAGCAAATCCAAAATGCTAAGGCCTTTCTGTTCCTAGGAGAATGAGAGATTTTGCTATGATATTCTGGTTTTTGATGGGCCAAAATCTCCTGAGATAAGCAACTTCCAGCATCTGCAAGAGGAGCAGAACTGGGACCTTAACCCTTGATCTTTGCATTGGCATTTGAAAGGATTTCCCTTTGAACAGCACAACTGAAGGCCCAGCTGGATGCTGAGCAATCATTTTCTTCTGATGATGTAAATAAATAAGTAAAACGTAACACTGGGGTGAAAAAAATACTTGCTAGTCCTGGTAATTCATGACTATCTCGTTATTTAATTTGTCATATGTACTAAGGATGTGCTAGAGTGCCTGATGTCTTTCTTTAGAAAAGACATAATAGTTGAGAGCACTGCTGCCTTCTTTCGAGTGTGGCAGTGTGCTATTACGCCGATAGGATCAGTAAACTTCCTAAAGCCTGCAGGATGAATTGATGTTTTTGAAAGACTTGTTTAGGAAAACAAGGGAAGCAGATGTTCATAGTCCTTTAAGCAGGGGGGAAAAGAGAAGAGAAAGAGAGAAAACTCTCGACAAGGGATTATTCCTTTGTCAATTCCATTCTGACAAGAAAAGAGAATGTGCACTGATGATGTTTTTGCTTTGTTTAAATACGTATTTGTGCTACGCTGGTTGAGTGGGGGAAAGAAAATTTGTCACGTCAGTAGGATGCAACAACCAAAGGACAATTTATAAACCAATTACAGGTGGAGACTAGTTTACAGCCTCAGTTTATATATTTCAGCCTTCAAATACAGAAGGTAGAAACATGCAGAGATTGATTACTGATAAGCGTAGTGAGGAAAAAGAAGTCTTCACTGATAGAGTGAGATTTTTTTCTTTGCTTAATATAAAATCCTTAGCAACAATGTATGTATCTGACTGTTAAGAGGGATTTCATCCATGGTGTTTTGATTTGAGAAAGCTTTTCTTATTTCTTTAGCTAAAAAGTAAAAGGGACCTTATGGATGCTTGTTTCTCTGAGGAGAGCAGATAAAATTTATGGGAGAGTCAAATCAGATTCTTTACATTTAACAAACACCCAAAAATTGATGGAAATTTGAATGAGATGGGATTAAATACTTAGCATAGCAGCCTATATTAATTTTCAAAAGACTTTCTATTAGCATAACTTCAAAAAAGTTCTAGTAGTAGTCCAAAATTGATCTATAGTGGTTTATATATATTTAATTATATATTTTCTCTCTTGAGAAGAGACATTTTCTGTCTTATGAGAAAGATAAGCAAAATGGAGGTAAAGAATTAGAGCAGCCATGAAAACTAGAACTAAAACTAGAACTACAGCAGCCATGAAAAGAAATGAGCAGAGGCTGGCCATGATTGGTCAGGTTTAACAAAATAAGCCTCTCACCAGCAGAACAACTTTTCCCCATGGGAAAGTAGGTTAACACATGTTTTTAAATGCATCTTGACTGGTTTATTTTAGAGATTTTTGTGATAATATCAGGAAACTGGATTTGAAGGCTCAGGGTGGCATTTCCAGGTCAGTTTTCAAAATTTGTTTTGCTCCCACTTTATTTTCAGTCCCTATTTGCACATTTGCAGATGAACTCTATCAACACAAATGTTCACAGAGTAAACACTGGGGTCCAGCATTTGCATTTTTCTGAAAGTAACTGTGGACTGCTTACTTAAGTATCAGACAACACGCTTGGCATTGCATAAGATTATATTAAAGATAAGATACAAGGTTGGCTGGACTTTGGGTTTCATACTCTATAAGAGTTGTTGTGTAATCAAAAGTATTTGTGCAAATAAGGTCTTTTTCGCAGGAGATAGCTGCTCACAACAGTGTTGAGCACCTATTCCTGGTGCAGGCCTGCCTCTCCATATTGGCACAGCAGTTTGTGGGAGTGTGTTGTGGGTGAGAAGGCAGCATGCTCAGACACAGAGCTTGCCAGACTAAAAATAATCTCAATAACAGATAGTGAGAGATGTTTTCATTGGAGATCCACTCCCAAGCTAGTTTGTTGTGATGTCCTTACAGTGGGCAAAGCAGGGCTGGGAGGAGATGATGGTGCAGGGTCTATGGGACACTGGTAATCAATGCAGAGACATTTTGCAATTTATTTACCTTAATCACTTGGATTTGTGATGAAAGTGACTCAAGGTCTCAGTCCATACTGTGCCCCTTTTGAAGTCCTGTTAGTCTCCAATGAGACCTCTTAGGACTCTTTGTCCTTGTATGTGTCGTGTATATTTGTCGTTAACCTGATTTGGCTCTCTGAGAGGTGTATGAGAAGACTCCCTGGTTAAAAAGGAAACTTGTGTAGCATCATTTATGTTCTGGAGACCCTTTCTTATGGAGCTGTAGTGTTAAGTGCCTGATTCTTTTCTGCCTTTTATCTTGTGTTGATACTAGTTTATGCTGATGCTGGTAGACAGAATTGTGCTTTTCTGATTTGGAAGAATTTTATACTCTCACAGCACAGATGTGAGAATCTGCACAAGGGGGAGAGCAAGGAAGCAAGTTTAACTTGGTGTAAGGACATTTGTACAAGTTGGGCTGCTTAGAAGCAGAGAGGAATCCTGTCAATCTCAAATGAAAGGATATTAGTTTATTTCAAGTACTATATATATTTACATATATAAATATGTTTACAGCTCTTTAGTCTTCCTTTTGAATGAAAGCTTTTCTAATTTGCACAAGTATTAAAAAAAAAAATTCTGTCTATGTTGTTGGGGTTTTTTAACCTTGCCCAATCTATACCGCCAAGAGGGAATTGGCCTAAACACATAGTTGAATTAAAATTGAGACTGTGTAGCAGAAGAGTTAACATGTATGAGATGTAGGGCCAGATTCTGACACGTTTTCTCTAGTAGATAAATGATGTTTTTGCTCTGTAACTGAAAAAGCAGGATCAACAAAAAAAAAAAATAATACAGCTTTCAGAAATCCCCAGAAATTCCTAACGTTTATACTTCTGTAGCCATGTCTGTGTATAACTCAAATTCCACCCAAAAATTCCCTTCTTTTTAGTTTTGTTCAGGAAGGAGGATTTCACAGAATTGTAGTTGTAAGTGGTTTTGAATCAGGAGATTTTTTTGCTGTAAAACTCTGAAGAGCCTATTATGCTACTACCCTGTCTAAAGCAATGTAGAGTGAAGCTGTTCCAGGATGAGTAATGATGTGTCAGAATAATTGTTTTGACTAGCTGGGCATCCTCTGAGCTCGCTGGATCTTGAATACTGCAGCTACTTTAGGTTTCATGCCCCTGCACTCTGAATGCAGTGGTTGCTTCTAACTGTTGCTGTTATATCATTTCACTTTGCACCTTTTGTGTTACATTTTGCTCCTCAGAGTTTGTCAACAGTATATTTAAAAGTATGGTGGAAGTGCCGAGTGTTACACAATCAATGTCTAACACTTAAAGAACACTATTTTGTATGGGACAACCTGCTGTTAGTTTGAATATCAAGTATGCCATTTACATTTTGGTGGGTAGTTCAGAAATTTGATGTTTGCCAAATATGAAGTGTTGAAGAACACTCCATGTGCTGGATTAGTTCACTGTTGTGATCTCCTTCACGATGAGCAGCCATCTAATAAAATTTTGTATGCACATTACTGCATTACTCAATCTTGTAGGTGACGGTTCAGATGTGCAGGAAGAGTCTTTAAATTCCTTTATTGCTTTTTATCAGATGGGCAGAAGATCTTTCAGAAAAGAAAATCAAAATACAATATTTGCCTCCAGCTCTTAAAAAATACTTATAAAACCACTGTAACATATAGATTTAAAAATAGTTGGCCCAATCATATATGTGTTAACCTATTTTATGGAAGTTTATAGTAAATTATTTTTTAAAAATCACTTGGTGTATTCCATAAGTAAAACTTTACGATGTCGTAGGGAGCAGTAAAAAATAATGGAATAAATCTCCACAGGATGCTCTTGCCAGGAAGTTTGCCTTGCCTTGCAGTGAGACATGTGGATTCCACCAGAGGAGTCCAGTAAACTGCAAAAGCTGTGATTTGTGGAAACACCATTAACATCCTGTTTGCCCTGCAAATATCTCCTCATCTGTGAGTTTTGGTAGCCCAGCCCAGAACACCTTGCAGACTAGTACCCCCTACCCTGCATAAAACATAATAAACAGAGTTGGTAGTGATGAGATTTGGTACAAAATAAGGAGCTTTAATTAATTTTAAATGGTGCTTTTCAGAGTGTCAAAAGCTCAGCCCACTGAAGTGGAAAAGGGAGTTAGAGTGGCGAGAGCCTGGCAACACAGCTAATCTAGGCACTCCCAGCAAGCTCATTTCAAAAGCTGACATCAGTCCATTGGCATCTCGAGGTAGAGCTGCCTGGGGACAGCAGCCACTCTGCAGACAGACCTGCCAGGGTGAAGTTGGGGCTCTGGGGCAGCATCTGTGACAAGAGCGCATTGTCACAGCGTGGGGCCTGCGCCCGGCGTGTTTGCGCCCTGGGCATTGGAGGTGACCCAGACACGCTGGGGGACTGCTGCTCGGGGCACACAGAACTGAGCATGGACTAGACACAGAACTGGGGATCACGCCTTCTGTCATCAGATATCAGGGGAGTCCCACTGCAGCAAACTGCTGCTCTGCTTCCCCAAGATGTTTAGAGAGTGATTTTGAAATCAGTGCTTACATGGTTACTTAAAAGAGAGGGACTGTGCAATGGAATATTCTAGCATAAAGAAAAATGTGTTTTGAGTAGCTACTTTTGATTGCTTAAAAGATAAGCTAAATTGCTTTTTGAACTTCCTTTAAAGAGAGTTTGTTCTTCTGGAGGTCATTCTGGGATCTGTTTTCTAAAGGCTAATAGTTATAAGCACAAATACCATTAAATAAGCTATCAAGTATTGGTGGCTTTTTATTTTCTCTCATCATATTAACAGCAGCTTAAGTATGTTTGTCTGTCCAGCCTTGTTTCTCTTTAAATCATTGTCAGAACTCCTATTGATTTCTACTACAGTGCACAAGGTGAATCTGTACTTAATAATATATATTAGACTTAGAAAAAAAAGGCTAGAATATGAACCTGGTGCTGAAATGGCTGTGCAAGTCTTCAGCTAAAAATCCTCTCAGACTCTGATTTTAGTAGGCCTCAGATAATGCTCCTTAAAATTAAGCTGGCACTTCATAGTAAGTTCTTATTCATCCATTATTTACAAAGTAGGAAAAAGAAAACCTCAGCACTATTTGCTGAGTACTAGTCAGATGACCCACAGACAACAGAAGCTTGCAAAGTTTTAATAAGGTAGATAATTCCTTTTTATAAACATAATCTCTCATCTCAGCCACTGGAGCAGAGCAGCTTCAAATTTGTCTTCTGAACTTCAGCACAAAGTGATTTTCTATAATTTTCAGTTGTACCCTCAGCTACATTCATGTCCAATTTTGTATTTCAAGTTTGATCCATTGAAGAGACCGAATGTGGTGGTGTTATTAAAAAGCACATAAGCCTAGAATGGGACTACTCATATTCTTAAAAAGTCTGTATCTCAGTGCTGCCTTGAGTGGATCCCCTGTCTGTGCTCTGCCCTTTGTGGAATGAGGTGAGGGTATGTAGTTTCAAATCTAATTACCATCCTTATGAGCTGTAGGAAGCTCTCCAGAGCTGCTGTTCATATTTCATTTATTTGGATGACACCAGGAGTGGCTGACAACCACCCCTACCACCCCCTCAAAAGATGCCCCTCCCACCAAAAAAAGCAAAAAACCCCAGACAAACAAAAAACAGCAACAACCAAAAACTACCCACACCTCACTCCCCCAAAACTCAGACTTTCCACAGGAAGGCAAGCCATCATTTCACTGACAAGGATGCTTCTGAGTGTCTGTCTCCTACCTGAAGCTGATGGCAGATTGGGAAGTGATGCTCACCTTGGGCAAGAGTGGCGTGTGCCTGTGTTGTGCTAATGGCTAACACCTAGTCCCAAAGGAGCCTCTGCTGAGACCTGAATAATCCCCTCAGCATCTGTGTTGGGGCCATGCTTGCAAGCTCATCTGGCAATATATTTCCTATAGGATGTAGAAGTTGAATCCAGGCAGTCCTTCTAAAGCTGAAGTAGCTCCTGATGTCCTGCCAAGGAATGTACTTAGGATCCATGAAGTAGCCTCTCACTGACCCTGTGACCTGACTTGACCAAATCCTGCATTTCACATTCTGGGTGGGTCTCTATGCTGCACAGTGCCTTAGGGCCACCTCCCTCCTGCACAGCACTGTACTCCTGTTTTGCCTCTGTGTTTTCCCACAGAAACACTTCTCCTCCCAGTCACTCAGAAAGGATGGAGGAACTATCTCTTTTCTGCCTGTAGCAATGTCTGCTCATTTAGAGATTTTGTCTGGTTTGCGTTGTCAGCCTCCCTGTGACCACATATATATTGTGCAAGAGTTGACAGCAAATTTGGTTCTGTGTAAGTAATGAAACAGTTTTATGCTAATATACATTGTTTCCTGTCAGTCTCTTCCAGATATAATTGTTTACTGAATAATAGATAAAAAGTTTAGTTTAGAGATTGTTTTCAACCAAAAACTTCCAAGGTGACAACATCTAGGGAGATGGATTTTGGCATAAATTATAAATATCCCCTGAGAAATATGTTGTCTTCAGTTTTTGTTTGCTCATGGTCTATCTTGAAAGTGCAAGTTTTGCTTCTGTGGTGAGATACCTTTACTGGGAAAGCTTATCTTCTCATGGCTGTGTTCTGGCACTGAACCATGGCTTGTCTTCCGTCTGTAATTAAATGTTTTGAGCTGAGTTATGTCAGATGCAATTTCATTGTCTTAGGGTGAATCTTTGTCTGTTTTATGAGATCAAGACTGGGCTGTGTCTAGATTTAATCTGCATTCTAGATCCACACTACACAAAAATAGACCGTTGTTGCAGTTTCTCTGCATATCAGTGCTGTGAAGGGGGAACAGGAATTATACACAAACCCAGGCTGAATGAAATCTGTGCTGGGCAGCCACAGAATAGAATATGTGTTATTTTTAGCATTCATTCACATCATACAGTGACAGAGCAGTCACTGGCAATTACAGCAGGCTGTGGAAACCTATTGCTTACTTGAAAATATGTTAAATGAGAAAATGTCCACAGACCTATTGGATCAATTCAGCTTTTGCTGCTAACACCAATTGCCTCCCACCTTCATTTTCAAATTCATCCTTGGTTTCTCTAACATACCTAATATAATGATGTTAAAAAAAACCCCTTGTTTATGTATCTTGCTTTTTCTTCTTTTTTTTTCTTTTATGTGTTTGCCTTTGACTGGGAAAATCATGACTATAAGCACATTCCAATCTTCTAATGAGTGCCAGGAAAGGGACAGTCTCGTGGTTAAAACACAGGACTAGAGAATTAACAGAGAGAGGTCTGGTACTAGCTGGGCTCTGGCACAAATTTGAAGCAAATAACTTTCTCTCTCCATGACTCAATGCTTGCCACAAAAAAAAAAAAAAA
>VZRH01006017.1:214676-320002 GCA_013397555.1 Urocynchramus pylzowi
AAAAGGTGTGTGTGGGAGTCTTTTGTCAGTGACAAACATATTTTGAGATTGTCTGTTAACTATAGAGATTATTTTCTTTTGGAAACATTTCAGAAAGAGCAGAGGCAGTGAGGAGGTTTTCTGCATGTCTGGAGCTTCATTCAAAATTTTCCCAGACACTCCAAACTCTTGCAAGTGGCTGGCAGTTAGGAAGGGATGCTTTTCCCAAGGGATTTCTTTTGCAATAAAGTTGCCCTTAAAATATTAATCTTAAAATATCCATTTAGGACAGAACTTAAAGTTTTTGCCAAGATAAGACGTTTTTCTTTTTTACTCTATGGATGCAAGTGAAAAGGGAGGAGTGGAGGACAGGAAATTAAAGTGTCTTTTATCCCTGGAATTAGTTTATTTTCAAATTTTATGCAGTGAATTGACTTGCTATTTATTTTATTGAGTGTAGTTTGTTCATCAGAGGTGGTTCAGCATTGTAGAAACACTATGCCACTCAGATAATTGAGATAATTAAACCACAGTGAGATAATTCTATCTTCATTTTAATTCTGTGCACCACTGACAGATCTTAATTTAACAACACTTTCAGATGAAAGATTTCTGACTCGAGATGTCTGTGGTGGTGTAAGGAATGGGAGCCATTTCAGGATTATTTATTTCTTCATTTGCTTGCACAAGGCAGATGCTTTGCTGAAGTTTGGCAGTAGCAAAGCTGATACCAAGGAGCACTGTGCTCTAGATCTGCAAGTCCCCCAATGCTCTGCACCAAAACAAAAAGCTCTGTTAGCTCAGGGGTGTAGCTGACTGGGAGGGTGACAAAGTTGTACTGGGTTCATGTAGGGCAATAGTTTTTTTGCATTTTGAAGTAATAGAAAATGCATTTCTCTGTGCAGTGTGACTTTCTGTAGTATTTAGGTATTCTGTCATGTTCTAAAAGTGTGAAAGAAAAGTGGAGAAGAGAAATGGGGGTGTTCAGTGACACATCAGCAACTCTAGATGTCTTATAATTTCAATCTATACATTAATTATGGCAAGAGAGGCAATTTTATGCACGAGTGCAAATCTTATGCAACAGAATGTATTTTGTCATTAACTGGATGGAAAATTTTGTCACTATGAGCAATTTTTGCTAAAAATAAATAAATTCATTTTGTAACCAAATGCATTTATTTAGAAACAAGGGACGTCTGTCTGATTGGGAGGGAGTGGGTGTTTTGAGAAAGAGGTGGCTTGTGATTCAGAACTCCTTAGATCTATTCTTGGTTCTGCTTCTGATTCATTATTGGTTGGATCTCAAATCAGTGGAAAATGGGCCAAACTTTCTGTGACCTATAACGAATCACATCAAAATAAAAGTCATGTTTTAGGCAAAGACTTTCTTAACCTGTCTTGCTTACTAAAACACAAGAATTCTGACGCAAGAAATACGATGTGCTACTTCTCCAGTCCCTTCCCTCTGACCACCTGGTTCTGGGCATGCTGTGCATCTACCATATTTGGTCAGTTTTATTTCTATTGCTCAATCAACACAAAAGCATTTTTCTAAAATCTGGGACTCTAAATATACCATGAATAGCAACACATACTTATATATAGATAGTATGGCCAGAACTTCTTTTCTTTTTTCTTTTTGAGGGAGCAAATCTGGAGCTGAGGATATCCATTTTTGTATTAAAATTCTGATTACAATTTTGTCGAAAGTCTTAATTATGTTTCTTTTTTTTTTTTTAATAGTTATAAGTCCATTTAAACAACTAAACGATTCTACAGGTAGCCAATGAAAATAGTTGTGTACTCATGCAGTCTCTTACCCACTTTAATTCTAGCCCTGTTTACCGCCTTTCATTTAGGATCACAGAAAGTAGAAGTTGTTTCCCATTTTATCAAATCCAGTCCCTAGTGTTCACTGGAAGCCATACAATTAAAGAACAGATAAGAAAATTCCAGAGTCTATTATCACAGTCCCCAATAAGCTTTCCATACCAAACTTCTGACCTGCAGTGAAAACCCAGAGCCAGAACCATAACGTGTTGCCACAAAAGAACAACAACAAAAAAATTAAGTTAATGCTGATGCCTTAGTTTCTTGCAACATGAGATAATAAAGCTTTCAGATAAAGTGCTTATTTGGCAAGTCTACCTTTTTTGGCTGTTCTGCCCACAGCTAGAAGGTTGTGAGATAACTAGCAGGCAATCCTATTTCCAGACTGCACCACAAGGCTGCCTTCCAGCAGCAAAGCAATACTGAACATTTATTTTTCATTCTGGGAAATACTTCCAGTGGTTCGGGGAGGATAACTTAATATGGTGTGTACATCCCATTATTGCAGATGGGATTTTTTGCGTGTGTACCTCAATTTAGATTAAACAGTATAGAAGCAATTCTCAAAGGGCACCATGTTCTTGTTGTAAGTATAGCATAATGCTACTAAAATTTGGAAGAACCGAATCAATAGAATGTATAAATAGATATCTCCTTTACCCATCTGCACAGCTATAATGTGTTTAATGTATTAATTAAAACTTTCAGCAAGAAGAAAAATGAAGCTTGAACACTAATCTAAAAACATTCTTTTTTAACATGTCAGGAGTGTAATGTACAAAACAACATCCTTACAACTTAATAAGTAAGTGAGAAACATTGCAGTGGGTAACGTATCTTCAATACTAAACGTTTTTTTCTTATCAATCAAATGATTGATAAGAAAAAAAAATATTTTAAATCTCTTAACTTGTGAGAGCTTGTTGCTGAGTAAAGGATACAGATCTGAAACCTGCTCTAGATTAGGGGAGAGAGAGGGGGAAAGGTTAGAAGTCCTACTTTTAGCTCTAACACAAAATCAAACATCTCTGTTTTTTCAACAAAGAAATTTGCAGATAGTAACAGGGACTACACATCTAAATCCTTTCTATGTTCATGTGAGCATACATTTCACAAGGTGCAGTTGAGGTGCATTTAATTAGAGCTACAGTAGTGTAAATGTATTTCAAAGTGTTCCAATATGCTGACTTTTAGTTTCGCTTGCTGTGAAATGCTATGCAGTGGCAGAATTCTACTTCCCACTTGTGGGAAAATGAGGACACTTCCCTGATATTGTTGTTATTGATATAACTGAGAACAATTTGTCTCAGTGTAGATAAGCAAAACAATTTACTCATGCAGTAGAACTTTCTGTCCTGCAGGTGTTAGCATTTAGTGATGATAACTCTGATGAGCAACACTGCCAGGAAATTATCTCCTTGTATCATACATCTACAATTCCTTGGAAAATTAATTTGACACATGCAATGCAAATACATTACTAGCCTTTAAAACTTTTCTGTGTGGCTTTGGAGGTCAGAAATGTATATCCCACTTTTCCTAGCTGGTGACCCTTGTTCTCAAGAGATTTTTCTGAGATGCGACTACTTCCAGTTGCAAGTCCCATTTCTGGAACTGAACTTCTCGTCCACTGAGTCTCAAATGAGTGTGTAACCATCAATATATGGTACATAGAAAACTAATGTAACAGGGAGTGCAACACACGTGAGCACGTGAGGTGCCAGGTAACCCTAATGTTATTAGGGCACAGGCTGGACTCTAGGAGACAGCTCTATTCCATGAGGATTGGGAAGCCAAGGATAGAATGTAAAGGAATCTTTGAAAAGTCCTCCCCACATTATTGTGAGATCACATGACTGACAAGTGGGGGATCAGTTGTGAGCATGCTCTGAAATCCCACTGCATCATTCTTGTTTTGAAAACTAATATGGTTCCATATTATCATCATGCAATATTCAAATGGGACTGCAGACCACCACTGAGGTCTCTAGTCTGAGCTGGTCATTGTCTGGACAGTCCATGCCCAACAGACTCTTATCCTGGGATGTGATCATCACAAATTAAACCTGGATGACTCCCATCGTGGATAGTCAGGACTGAAAGATAATATATGGAGAAACTTTGTGTCCCTCTGTGTACTGTGGAATCTTCATGAAAAATCAGGAAATCTCAAAATGAAAACTTCTAAGCATAAGGAACGGTCATCTGTCTTGGTCGTTTTTGTGGGGATTTTTGGTGGGTTTTTGTTTGTTTGTTTGTTTCGTTTTGGGGGTTTTGTTTGTTTGTTTTTTGTTTGTTTGGGATTTCTTCAAACATTAAGGCTTTAACTTCCTTAAAAAATAATGAGCTAAGGTTCTCCTGTAACCAAATAACTTGAGGAGTTGGGGATTTTTGAAGATCTCTAAACAAGACAAGACTGCGGTCAGTACAAAAGATGAGGCAGCTCAGGTCTGTATAGGCTAACAAGGTTTGACCTACTCCTGCTGTTGATGCATTGTCATTAGTTTGGGTGGGACTGTGCCCATCACTAATAGACACTTGAGTAGTGGTTTATGAGAAAAAACTAAGAATTTTTATATCCATCAGCAGGCCATACAGGGAATGATCTGAAAGCCATGCAAACAAGAAGCAGAACATTGTATTTAAGCTATTCTGTAGTGCTCATTTTCAACCTTTACTAAATTATCCAGGCAACTGCGTTTTCCTCAACAGTAATATTTGAAAATTATTTATGTTATTATTATATACGTGATGATTCCCCATCTGGTATAACTTATATTATTGATTTTTTAAAATACTGAAATAATCCTGGCTTTTGTTTGTAAAACTGTTTAGCAAACATTCATTATAGCTAACATGTTTTTTTTTTTTGCCACAGCACATTAAAGATTCAGGACTAAGCCTTTAGCTGGTGTAAGCTGATCTGGCTTCCAGTGTAGTCAATTCTTTAACTTTGTGAAGATTTTCAGTCTTAGCCAAGAGAAGAATAAGAAAATCAGTGCAGCCCTTGTATCTGTCTTATTGATCAGACGTTAATTGCACCAAGAAACAAAATGTTTTAAAAATTCTTTTGTTTGAGCCAGAGCAGTTTATGAAAAATGGCTATACTATACTGTGTAGAGGGAGTTTGTGCATATGCTAGGGGGAAGGGTGCAGTGCTAAACAAAACCACTAATTTAAAAAGGATACTTTAATTGAAATTGAGCAAAAAGTGGAAAATTATTTATCCAAACAAACTTTGTATCCCATAAAGGTGTGAGTACATAAAGCACGCAAGCCCATTGCTTATTAGATTATTTCAGGCCTTCACAAGCTGTTTGCTTACTCCAATAGCAACTTGTTGATAATAGGAAGCCTTTTGTGAGAAACGGCCCAAAAAACAATGGAAAGCGTCAGATTTAGTAAAGTGTCTAAAGAAAGTCTTAAAATGACACCCACGCTACGGAGGGAAGACCAAATTTGCTTTTTCTGAAGGGAATTTGTGTTTGTCAGGAAGGGCTCCTGGCGGCTTTGTTTCCAGGCCTTGATGTGTGACCAGGAGCCTCCAGGCCTCCCGTCACCCCTGGCCTTGTTCTGCCACCGCGCTGCCCACCCATACCGACACCGCAGGGGGAAGGGTTTCAGAGGAGCCGGAATCAAAAGCGGAGGGAGGAAAAAAAGTGCTTTTCAGGGTCTGATGTGTGGGAATCAAATGAGAGGCCTAGCTGAAATCCGGTCGCCAGGCAACCATAGTGATATGCTGGGGGAATATCATTAAAGTTGGAAACTAAGCAGTCGCTCTGAATTAGCAAACCTGACCGCCGTGTGGATGATGCGCCAGAGCCACCTCAGCCCCCAAGCGCCGTTTCTGCACGTAGAGGGGGGAAAATAGCAGCTGATTTGTGGAGTTTTTCATAAAAAATAGACAATGGCTGTCCAGACACGGAGTTGGTGGTGAAATATGGTAACTGCCAGGCTTGCAGCTGGCCCTCTGACACAAGATTAATAAGTTGCCGTTTCCTAGCCGACCACAACCTAGTGGGAACTATCCGGCATTTTTCCATGAATTGTGGGTAACAGCCTTCCTGCAAGCTGGCCTACTTTACTGCTCTGCTTTCTGCGGATCGCCCAAAGTGCAGAAAACATCTGTGCCTGCAATGAGGTCAGCGGACACGGTGTCCGGCAGCCGCCACCTGAGCGGCCCAGCCCCATGCACAGACCCCAGGGCAGGGCTTTACCCACGGCACATCCAGCACATGGGGAAGGCGCCCATGGCAGTGGGTTCAGCACTTCACAAAGTTTTGCTGCAGCTGGAGCAGGGAGGGGGTGGCGGGGGACTGGGTTCGGAAATGACAATGTGACAAGAGAGCGGGAGCGAACCTATTGAATTAGATTTAGGCTGCGCTGAATATTATCATTGACACGAACAAGCAAAGCTTATCTGCTCTTGCCTTCTTGAAAGGTTTAATGAAATTGAATTGCCAACCTCTGTATTTTACCACCATTTGGCTGAAGTGGCTCCGAGGCATACATGATCGCTTAAAAGGAAGCCAGGTTGAGTCAAACTGCAAAGCGTATGTATGCATTTTTGACAGCAACATCTCAAACACAGTGTGACATGGCATAACATTTAGAGGTAATTTGATTACAGGCACTGTGTAATGCAAATCAGACTTCCCCAAACATGTTAATTTTTTATCACAATAGCTCACCAACACAGTCAAGTTCAGTTTAAGTTATTGTCAAACTACATTTTACATTATATTTAGGCTTTGTAATATAATTGTATGCAGTTGCCACAAATTATAAAGAGCTAGAAGTTCAGTGAATCCCCTGGGTTCTTTCTTTCTAGGTTTAATTTTAAATGATGATATGACAGAAATATTTCTTTATATTACATAGGTGTTTGAAGAGAATCATTTGAATGTTTCTTCAAGCATAGAAATTTGGAAGGAGCAAGTTGCAACTCAAATTCATAGACTATTTTCGGTAGGAAAAACCGTGAATGCATGTGTCTTTAAGCTTCACTATGATCAATTTATTCACTTAGGGCCACATGCAGCTGAGTTGCAAATAATTTTAGATAATAATTTTGTTGGTACGTAGGCAGGACCTGTCAGAGTAACTCTGAATGTAAAAGTGCAAGGTTTGAGCTTTCTGTTTCTGGATTTTCTTCTGTCCTTATGTGCAATGCTGGTGAAACAGGTTCCTTCTTTTTTGTCTCAGTTTCCCCAGCTTTATATAGTACATTTAGGTTCTCAAATGAAAAATATCCCAAGGAATAATATTTGAATGATAATGTCAGCCTGGGGAGCATATTCTTAAATTTTGAGCTTCTGTTTTTAGAAATTTCTTCATGGAGCAATATTATTCTGATGATTCAGAGCTAATGAAACTTTCAGTGATGACAGGGTCCTGCAGGTAGGATCTATCTCTCTAGCTGGAGCACAGCATAATCCCCCGCATGCAATGTCTGTCAGATACCAACCAAGAGACTCAGCACTGGCAGGTGGCTGCCAGTAATGTCCTATGTAAGTGGCACTGGAAATCAGTCTGATTCGAGGCAGCATTGAATTGTCTTACTTGGAGGAACAGGAGAAACTGATGAGAAGTGGAGAGATGGTCTGGCATGGTTGGATGAAGTTTGATCAACACAGTGAATTCAGAATTCAAACTGCAGAAGTGAAGCAGAGCTGACCACAATCAGGGAGAAGCCCAGATGATGAGCACCCCAGGTGACAGCAGAAGCTGAGTATGTAGTCATTCACCTTTGCTTAAAAGGCAAGGTATCTTGCTTAGTGTGTGTGCTATAGCCATAAAAAAGAGTTCTAGCATCTACCAGCCATGATTATTCCTTTCCAGTATGTGTGTCAAGGACTCCTTTTGAACATGTGTAAAGATGCAGATAAAAGAAATATCCCCCAGTCAGTAATACAGAGGAACCCAAAACATAAACACAAGTGAAGGTTTATATGTGGTAATCATTTCCTGCACATCAACTTATCTACTACAATCTTCCATGCATGCTTTTAACTCTTGAAAAATGTGAAGTAATTCATGTTGGCTTAGCTCTCTGCTCTGAGTGAAAGAGAGGAATTAGCTAATTCCAGCTACCTGAGCCACCAGCTTAGAGCACATGCACAGACAGTTACCATGAATTAGAGGTCGTGCAATAAATAACCTCTTTGTACATGAACATCCAGAGTTTATATGAACCGATCCCACTCAGTTATAATGAGAGAGGACAAGTTGCCTTGGGCTTTGCATCCACAGAAACATTAGTGCTGTTTGCTGCCTCTGTGTCTTTTTGGGTCAGTGTAGCTTTTGCATTTTCTCTGGTTCTTTATATAATCTCCAGCACTTTCAGAACACACATTTCTCTTGTGAGATTTACCTGGCCTGGAGTGAGAAGAGAAGCTTAACAACATGGGTCCCTTTTATTTATAAGAGCATTCCTCTCACGATCTCCACCTGTCACAGATGTGAGGATTAAATGCAGCTCTGTTTCTTGTACATATTAATCTCTTACATCCCAGTGATTCTGGACCCTGTGGATACTTAGAAAATGGGTTTTCCAAGAGCCTGAATATTGTTGCCTTTAATTCATTAATATCTGTCACATCTTTACATCCATGAAAACATTCCTAATCTGTCAATTAAGATTTACTTATACTCTATTCTCTGAATTGTTTGGGACTACAAGGTTTTAGGTATTTTTATAGTGAAATAAACTAAAGGGATAGTATTTTTCAGTTACGGTAATAGTGCTTCATATTTAGTGTGGTGTGTACTTTTGAACAACAAATGAATATGTTTCCAACAAATGAATTGGTTTAGCAGTTCCATGCATGTTTTTTTCAGCCAATGTCAACTCTCAAGCCTCTGGGGTCTTACAGAATCTCTTGATGCTTTACCACTCCCTGACATAGCTGGCTGTTACTACAGCAAAGTCACTGTGCTGTTTTTAATGCCCACTCTTCAGCTTTTCTGGTTTCATTGGTTCCTGGAGTCATTTGGACTCTCTTTCTGCAAGAAAGGTGTCACCTGAATGACTGTGATTTGCTGGAAGAAATAGATCTCCTCAAGCAGGGCCAGGAAGAAAACAGCCTCTCCTCCATCCCATGACCAGCTCTTCAGTTGTGAGGGCTGGCTGTGCAGAGAAAGAAGTCACTTGTCTCATTTATGGGATTTTCAATTACTGCAGTGGTAACTCAGACCCATTTCTTGGCCACAGAGCAGACACTTGCTGCTCAGCTCTAAAAATCAACCATTAGTTTGCATCCGTGCCTGTCTGCCTCACTGTGTGCCAGAGGGAGAGGAAAGGGTGAGGCTCAGAGAACTCACTGGCTCTTGGTGTTAACAAGAAGCCGATGTGATCTGTGAGGGTTCTTCAATAAGTGATGAACGGGACATGTAAGCACAAGAACACATCTTCTTGTTACCCGTGTGTACCTTCCTTGATATCAGATGTCTGTATTACTACTCCTCCTATTGTAACCTGGGACTGTGATTGTAAACTGAATGTTCTTTACCTATTTAATAGTCTTATATAATCAAGTATCTGGAAAAGTAGAGGAGCCTGAGCAAGAAACATTTTCCTCTAGTCCTGAACAGTACTGCAGTTTTGCTTCACATCTTTATGCAAAATAGTAGGAAAAATCATAGCAGTGCTGCTCTGATTCTGCAGGAGGGGTAGCAGAGAGTGCCAGTTCAGGTGCTGTATGAAACAGTGTGAACAGGGTAAGATCTTTGATTTTTCTGATCAGATGCTTTCTGATAGACAATAACACCCCTTTTTATCAGTTCTGAGGGTTTTCTGTGTACAGCATAGGAAATCAACAGGAAAGTGGCTAAAGTCTTCTGCCTCTACTAATGTTGCCACACAGCTTCCTGTGACACCAAAGCCCACAATCATCTAGTCTGGAGCTTGAAATTTCTCCAGGTGATCTTTGTCCCTTGAAATATTTTGTTCAGATTTTTAAGTGACACATGAAAAAAAAACCCTGCTTAGCAAATAATTTAAGTAAACCCAATGCCCTATGAAGGAGTTAATAGATATATATGTGTGTGCTATCACTAGCTCAGTTTTTATTGCCAAAAGTGTGCATACTTTGCAAAAGCCAACTTTTGAGACATAGAGAGTAGGTTTTCACCAAGGGGGAGCTATTGGATTGACTGACTGAATTTATCTCTGCAACAAATTTTTAATAGAATTTATATCCTTCCCTAGATCAAATATACGACAAGAATGTGGCACTGCAAAAGTAGTCTGGGTTTAATGAGAAATTTACTGAACACACAGTTAAGAGGAATTACCTCGTGATTGTCTTGGCCTCTTCCTGCTGCAAGTGTTATGGTAAAGGCTAATTCCCTGTGCTCCTGCTTTTCTTGGCCACCATTGCAGCGTGCCTTGGGCCAGCAAATTTGGTCCATAAGTAGATGTGATTTAACCCTTATGGTTTATTTTCTGCTTGGCTGTCAGCTGATGGCAAAAGGCCAAATGCTAACAACCACGATGGCTGAGCAGCTGGACCTGCATGCATGACATCTCAAAAATTGCTAACATACTGTCCCCTTCATTGCAGTGTGTTGATCTCTTCCTGTTTGACTGGTGTGGTGGCAGAGGCAAAGGGTTTTTATTTTATTTCAATGTTGCTGAGTATGGCAACTGCTGAAGTAAACATTCTTTCTAAATGGTAAATAGTTGAGCATGTTTTCTATTTAATTAGAACTATAAAATTTTGGAAGGATTTCATCTGGTTATTTCCCTCATCTACTATATTCTGCTTGTTGAATTTCTGCAGATTATTGCTAAGGAGAAAAAAAAGAAATTTTTCTTTGAGGCAGAGTTTACGCATCATAACATCAGTAACAAACAGGAGAGAGAACTGTCTGCTATTACATAAAAATTAAAAACATTTTATGCAATAATTCTGAAAGCTTGATGTTTAGTTGGTAGAAATTGAATGAAATTTGAGGTAGTGAGATTACTTCTGTAAAACTAACAAATTCATTAAAGTAGCCTGCACAACTTTCCATATGCAAGAAAAGATATCCTTTATGTTTCATTTTATTTTAGGCAAGCAAGTGGTTTTGCTGTCAGCACCACTTGTAGAAGTATAATGAAAGTGAATAATTTTAAACAAACCCTCAAATACTCTCTACTTTGTGTTAGGATTATGCAACTGAGAGAGAATAGTACCTTCTTAACAAAAAAGTAGCATTATGTGACATTTTGTCTGTCAGCACTGGTGAAGTGGAATACACAAGCTTATTTAAAATTGAGTTTTACTTCACGTAATGATAAAATAATAAAGGAAAAAGAAGTGGCTTAGAGTATAATGAACCCAAAGCACCCAAGCAAGGAATATTACAGAATTAGTAAGGAAGACTATATGCAAGCATCCTGTGAATGAAGAATAACACATCTTGATATAGGTTTTCTATAAATTAAATTATTCTTCATATTGTGGAAGTGGGCACTGAGGGATCCCACCAAGAATGGTAGGCATAGGATGTTACTCCTATGTAAATCAGAAAGGATCAAGCCCTGTATGTGATGCATAGTCTTCTTTTGGTACTAGATTAATGTGTCTAAATTTAAGCAGGATAGAGGAATTTTTAAAAACCATGTTAGGACTTCTGATGACCTAAATGGGAGAAGAAGAGCTTACACAGCATTGAAGACTTTAGAAAATCCTGGGTTTTGTGTACAGCTTATCAAAACCTTAACTGCATGCTAAATCAGTCATCTAATCTGAAAGTTGAGTAATGGCTTGTTTATCAGACCAGACTGAAAACCCTTTGAAATTTATGGAAAAAAATCTGATTATTTCAGAAAGATTTGGATCAATTTTGGAATCAGTTTTGGTTTTTTTATGAACTTGGTTGGTTTGTGCAAAATAATTAGGCAAAGGGGATTAGAACTTAATGTGTTGATTGGTACCAGTTACACGTTTTAAACTTGTGGCATTTAGAGTGGATTTCTTTTGCTCTGAAAAGTAAAATAAAGGTAGAGATTTTTCTGAGATACAGATACAAATTAGAATCAGCATTTTTTCACTGCACACAGTCTTTATAATTTATTCCACTACTTCCATCGTTATTGAAGGACACACAATCTCAGAGAAACATTCCTCCAAGTAGATAAATATTATTGAGGCTGAAACAGAAATTAACTTCAGGAAAAGTGTTTTGTGGTTCACCGTGTTTAATTCAGTGCAACACATCTGGCTATAACTTGATTTTTTTTCCTGCATATTTTGGATTTTTGTGCTCAGTTGTGATGCAAGGAGACGGAGGAGAGACTAGGCAAAATGTGTTTCCTTGAAGTGCAGTATTGCTGTGTGCAGCAATCCCCTGTTCTGCCTGATCAGTCCCAGGCTGGCCTTAGCTTCATGGCATACTTCCAAATTAATACCAAGGAACCTGTTGTTATTCTTGGTTTTGCTACCTGTGAAATTCAATATCGGGCTGGTGAGGATCTGATTTCACCTAATCCAACAGGGAAATCATTATGCCACTTAGGTGGACTTTGCAAAACACTCTGGTTAGAACAAGGATCTGCCAAAGCCTCTTCTTGCTTCAATCTCTACAAATAAAGAACCAAATTCTGTAGGAGTACCATGTAAAAAGCTCAGTGCTTCCTTGGCTCACACACTAAGAGCAGATGCTTAATATTGACTAGATACATTTGCTTTTATTGGAATTACATTAATGTGTATTCATGCAACTTCCCCAAAAGAGACATTTTCCCCCTTGTGTTGTGTTTAAATATTTTCCAGTTAGTAATCTCATAATACTCTTCACAAAAGAAAATAATTTCATAGCAGAATAGACACATCCTGAAGATACCATGTCTTACATGAGGACTGGTCCTTCATTAGTGCCGCAGTGGAATTCAGGTTTGCTAACAAAGCAGAATGTGCCCACGATATTAATGTAGTGTGATCGGCCACTTGATGAGGGAATAATTCATAGGCATGCACTAACAAGGCTTTGACTGAGCTTTGCTCACCCTTTTAAAGGAAGACAGGGCTGTTGTTTTGGGGTTCAGTCCTGGCCCTTCTGAAGGCATGAGGATTATATTGTCTCTTTGAGGTGTATAACAATGAGAGCACTGCCTCTTCCTGACAGGCCCTGTGCTATGCCTCTGTTAGAAAACAGAGCTCAGAGGTCTACCAAAAAGCCCACTGTGCCTGGAAATATCAGACAATGAAAAACTGAATTAATAGAATCTGACACAGTTTTACTGTAGCAGCATGTTTTTCCTTACTTAAATATATTTTTCCTTCTCTTGTCAACAGATTACTTGGTGCTCTTTTCAGAAACAGAAAAGTTGCAAAACCAAAACAAAAGCTCTAAAGATATTAGGTTAAGGATTTTTTCTTTTCCTTTTAATTCCATGTTAAAAAAAAAAAAAAAAAAAGATACCACACGAAATGTCAGACAGTCTGAAGCACTGCTGGCAGAGTTAAGAAAGTGGTTCTCTGACAAAAGAAGCCTGGTTGTCTTTGACTATCCATTTGAACATGCAGACCTGCTTGCAAGCCCGAACTAGAATTCTTGTTCAAATTTTGGGAGTGCTTGGATTCTGCTTTTTGGGGTTGATCTTGTATTGACACATGAATTAGTAACTAAATTGGTACCTACATCTGTCTTTCCATGGAAAATACTTGGGTTGCTTGAAGTGAGAGTTTTGCTTTGGATTGCAGAGTTTCTCATTTCAACATAATAAATAGTTGTTGGGTTCTTAGTCTAGAAACATATTGGCCCCAGCTGAATGCTCAGTCACTGTGCTTGAGGCCTCTGTTTGGAGATGCAGGCTCAGGCAAAGGGAATTTACTCAATTTTTAGTGCTCAGCTGGTATTGTCTGGGGTGAAACTCCAAATCTTCTGGCATGTTTTGCTGCTGACTTCAGCCTGGCTAGGTTTTTCCCTGTCTCATATTTTTGTGCTGCCCAAACAGCTGCTCACCTGGAAAGGGAGTAGGCAAAGGTTCCCTTTCATGTTTTGGATTCTGTGTGTTTCTAAGGCGTGTTCTCAGCCTGGATTAAGTGAGTTATGAGCTGTTGAACAGTGCAGGATGTCTGTGGCAGCAGCTATGGAGGTCTGTCCTTAGATCTCCTTTTCCTTCTCCAGAAAACCCTGCAAACAGAGTCTGGAAACCAAGCAACATCTACCAGTCAGACAAGACAGAGAATCCTGTAGCAATAGCAGTAGGAAAGCAATTATGGTAAGCCTTTAACTAGCTACAGAGTGAACATTTTACATTCCTAAATCTGCCATAATGCAAAATAATCTGTTTATATTAGGAAAGACATTGCATTCTATTCACTCATCCCTTCCCAGGCTTGTCTGCACAGAACTAGGTTTCCATAACTCATAATAGGAAAACACACAATTGTCAAAACCTTAGGACTTGTCTTTTTTTTATTAATATTACCCCAGCTGCACTTTCTTCATAGCCAAAGGGTCTCTTATTGCTCCTTTAATGAAGAGACATATTGACATAATATGGAGTTTGGTGCCCATCCCATGAGCCACAGGATCCCCTCTCAGCTGCTGGACTCTTTTCCCAATTATCACATGTGGCCTTGAGTTTTTTTTGCTCACCAGCACTTGATAGAGTTCAGACATTCTGGCCTCACAGGCACCCACTCACCCTGCTTTGCTGCCATTCTTTCTACAACTCACAAGTAAATTCTGTTGGTGCCCGTTGGGACCTGACATAGGAGGCCTCCAAGTCAGAAACATCTCTGCTTTCTTCCCAGCCCCGTTTAAACAAGACCATTTTAGTAGGTGACCATTCCACCTGATGGATGCCATAGAGCAGGTCAGATTTAATACTTCCAATATACTGATTTTAAAATTAAATTTAGCAATAGTATTTCACTAATGAAGTGCTCACTTGCAGAGTTCCAAGCACAGTGAAGGAATTTCGTGGGTCTTTTTATAACCACAGGCTAACTACAATTATAAATGGCTGAATTCTTATCTGGCTAAAGGGAGTTGGATTGTGCCCTGAACTAGATGCCAAGTTTCAAGAGCTTTCAGAAATCGGATTTAGATCAGATGAAGCCTTAAGAAGTTAGATGTTTGGATGAACCACATGTTTTCAAAAAAACCCCAAACCTTCTCACTGGGTTTTTTTTTTTCCTTATAATCTTCTAATATAGCGAATGCATTGCTGGCTGTCTTCCATATGAAGCAGGGTAATATATGCATGAACAGCTTTAAGCTTGTCACTGGTTCCATTGAAGGGTTAAATTTTTGTGCATTGTTAAGTTCTCTGTATTCGACTGCCATTCCAGAGCCCAATCCCACATTCCTGAGCAGCCAAATTTCCCCTGGAAGTCAGTGGGAAGTTTTCAGGTGCATAGCAATGGACTACAAAGCAGAGTTTCTTGAGAAACAGGGGAACACCATTTCAAACAAAAATCTAGTCACCTTGAAAGCGACCTCTGTGCTCTCTCTCAGCCAGAACCATTGAAAGAAAACCTTCATTTGTATTTATCCTCTAACACCGAGTGAAACAAGCATTGCATACCCATCAAAGAAAACGCTTTAAAAATACATTTTTAAAATGCCTAAACTTGGAATGTTTAAACGTTTTTGAGCCTTCCCTTCAGTGAGGTACTTTTATTTTAATAAATGCAGTTAGGCGATTATTACAAGTTGTTGCAAACAGTATTTATTTGAGAGAAAAGTGCAGTTCTTTTCTATTTCTCTCCCTATTTCTGCCCTGTGATTCCCAGTTTCAGCTCTTCCCCCAAACTCATTTGGGCAGGGTGCCTGTGAGCAGCACTGAATATAAAGAAAGGAAGCAGCCCAAGTGTAAGTTTCCTTTGCCTTATGCCCCATATTATTCCTTATTTGTTGTGCTAATTCAGCAGCGTAATTCCCAAATACAGCCTCCTTGAATTGTTTTGATGAGAACTGCTAACTCAGTGCAGACTATTTTTAACGAGCTCCGCAGCCCAAAGAGTCAGAACTTTATGGTCTGAAAGGCTCCATGCACCAACTGTTTAAAAATATGGCCGGTTATTGAAGTCCCACTACTATTAAAAAAAAATTAATAATTTCTGCGATGCGATGAAAATTTGTTTCTCGAACACGGAGCGGAGTGTGCGAGTTGAGCAGCCGGGCGCCCGCGTCCTTTGTCCTGGCGCCTTTGGGGACGATGTGGTAGTGCCCTCTAGTGACACAGCCCGACAAGTGTGCCCCGGAGCACAATGCACGACTTTGTTCCGCTTCCTGACCATCCTTTCTTTTGGACTCTATTTTGGGACGAAATTGATTTACGTCTAAATATTTCCAAAGCTAACATCTAGTGAAGGCGGTCCAAAAAATAATACGTTTTTCCATACTTTTTAGAACCGGTGGGAGTTTTTTCACCTTTCAACCACTGTATTAACAAATGAGCTGTGGTTAAACATTTCAAAGAAGCAGAATTTTTATTTTTGCTCTTCTGCGTTACTTGTGCCAGCAGGGTTTTGCATGGCTGAAGCCTTACAAAGTCAGTAGTTGGAGGCTTCATCCAGTTCCCAGGGAATTTAGTACCCAAGTTCTCATTAGACTTCCACAGGAGCAGGATTGGGTTCACTGAATAGTCATACACAATTAAAAGATAAACAGTCAGCCTTAAATGTTACTGAAACTTTTAGCTTCCTCTGCTCAGGAAACAGGGGCATTCAGAAACGTTCAGGAAAAAAAAAAAAAAAAAAAAGGGAAAAAAAGAAGAAGAGAAATCTATGCTAATTGTAGAAAATTTCAGAAAATGCACAAAACATCTATACCTTTGTTGCTGTCAAACACTAGTTTCTCTCTGTGTCCTCCTACACACATTTTATCATCTCTTTGTGACCATAACAATGACATATTGGAATATGACCAAATCAGTGACCTGCTTCATTCAGGGATTGGCTGGTTTTTGGCATTTTTCTGTAGCAGTGAAATCAGTGAACTATAGTTTGCCTACAATGTACAGGGGATTTTGTGCATGCCATAGTACACACTATTAAAACAGAATTTTTTTTCATATATTCTGTAATGAGAATAGATCCACTATTGTTAATGCTGTAGTTTGTGGTTTGAGTACTCCTGCTGTTACTGTTAGTCATATTGAAATAGCACTAAGGAGCCTCATTCAGAGCCAGATGTGCTTGCTGCTGTACAAATATAAAAAAAAAAAAAAAAAAAAAAAAAAAAAAGAGCAGAATCTATAAAGTTAGTTTCTCTCTTGAATATTTATTTCCATTTCAATATCAAATTTCCTGTGCCATAAACAAACAAAAAGTCATCCTGTTAACTGATGCATTAAAGAGGTTAGATCCTGTATTTCTTCTGTGATGGGGAGGGGGGCGAAAGGGGAAGTGATGCTATTGACCTATATAAGTGCTATTCAAAGTGAGCAAAAGTTAGCCTAAGAAAAGCTGAAATGTTCTGCGTGATCCTCTTCACATGGAAAGGTCAGGAGGTGGAGAGTGAAAATCAGGAGAAAAAGATGTGATTAAAATGAGGTTTTATTTTTGTTTCAGGTTAGGGGAGTGGGAGCTGATTGAACATATTAGACATGAGAGCAGAGTAAGAGACATATCCCTCAGTGCCAGGGTTATCCATGTAACCCAAAGACCCTTTTTATTTAAAAAGCTATTGCTTGTGATCTTTTCCAAAGAGGGAATCAATAAATGCCCACCAAAGTTACTCTTTTGGTCAAAATGATAAATGAACATCGAAGTGCTATAAATTGGTAGCAACCAGCACAGCAATCCTGGAATTCAACAAGAAAACCAATAAGAGTAAAGCAACACTGAGACCCTCCTGGCTCTGCCATTGCTGCTGAAATTCTAAGAAATGATCCAAATATTTGACACAAAATGATAAAAAAAAGAAAAAAAGTTAATTGTTTTTCATTTTTCCCCTCATTGGAATTAGACCTTAAAATGACAAATCCTTTTCCTTCCAACATCTGTAGTTTGTGTGTCCAGTGAATCTTCAACACAGTCATCTTTGCCTGAGTGCATGGCCCTGGAGTCAGCCCTGGTACCTGCCTGCACAGAGGCTTTTGGCAACACTGGAGGTGGGAGCAGGCACCAGTATCCTCCAGTACTCTCCTGTGCTCAGGGAATGCTGCTCAGGCTTGAATTCTGCTCCTGAGTTACGAACAGTCCCAGTGCTCCACAGACTCTGTGCTACCACCAAATCCAGCAAACACAGAGCAAAGCACATCATTTTCCCAGGTAGCACTACCCTGAGAAATAACTCCTTGTGTATCCTGGATATTGCAATACCTTAACTAAGGACATGCTGATTTTCATACAAAATTTGTAGCCCCCCCAAAATTATAAAAGTTGCTCTTTATACCTTTACTCTTTTGACTTTTTAAAAAAAGCAATCTGTATTTCCAGCCAGGCTTTCGTTTAAAATAACCCTCTCATTCAAAACCTCACCTGTAACTTTATCCCAGTGGTAACTCTTACCTGCCATACTAGCCCTAGGCCCTTGTAGCACTTGACATCATCTCTTGGACAGGTTACAGAGCCTATTGAGACAGTTGTTAGAAGCAGATTTACTCTGCAATGTGGAGCCAACCACAGAAGAAAATTAGTGCATTTATCTGTCAGCATTAGGCTAGATTATCAATCCAGTACACTAGTCACAGGATCTGGTTTTTCTTTCTCTGGGGAAGTGAAATTGATATAGTGGTAGGCAGTAAAGGTGTCAGTTATAAACAGGACATTAGCATGAGAAAGTAGGAAAATGGCTACTTTTAGGCAATAGTCCTTTTTTAAGTTTAAGTATAGATTTGACAAGTAGGGTTTTCTTCCTCAGAAGTAGGCTTTCTAAAAACAATGTCAAAATTCCTTCCTTCAAGCCTTTTAGCTTAGTTTTTCCTACAAATAAAGTTCTGAATCCTGTTCTAATTCTGAAAAAGTGGGCAAAATCCCTCTTTCTCTCTTTTTTAAAAAAAAAAAATTATGGTAATCAATTTCAAGATTCTGAAAAGACCAAAAGTTTTCCCAATCAGGCAAGCCTCTGTATGACAATGAGAAAATTAGCTAATTTTCTTGGTCATACATCATCCATGACCAAATGGCAACTTTTTTGATGAATAAGACTGCAGTAACATAGAGGTGTCCACGTCCCAAATCACTGTTCTTTTTGCTGAATGCTGGACAAACATCCTCCTGAATACCTAATGAATATTTTGTTCTGAGGAGCAGCAAACTCAGCTTGGTCATTGCTGTGTTTTAGGTTTTTTGCCATACCTGCAAAGCATTCAATTACCAAGCATAGCCAACCCATTGCTTTTCTCATTATCCACCCACAAATGAACATGCTGCATAAGAAAATAAGACAGTTGCTCCCTACAATTACATTCTATTGTATATGGATGAGTATGAACTACATGAGATTAGATTTTGTATAAACAAGTAATGAATAGTAATCCTTTGTCCTTAAACCTCCCCTTTTTTGCCCTTAAAAAGGGTTCCCAAACTCTTTTATGGTTTTGGGCCATCATATTTAGGATATATTTTATTTTATTCTTCGTGGGTCCTTGTAGAGTGGCTGCTGAGAAAAGCAGCACTGCTGTAAGCAGCAGGGTGCCTGGAGCTGACAGGGGTGTCAGTCTGGGATCAGTCCTCTGTACAGTCTGCTGTGCCCTGCTGCCTCCTGTGCTCTGGAGGAGCCTCTTCGGAGTGCAGAGGTCTTGACCAGAACTAGATTTTGGCTCAGGCAGGTAGAGTGGTGCTAGAGGTTTTGCTGCACTCCTAATATGAAGCAAATGCCACCTCTGGTAGGATTTGTAAACAAGGCTGTTGTATCTCAAAACATATTAAAAAAAAAAAGTCCCAAGAAGCTGAAAAAAAAAATGAAGACATTTCTGAGTGTGATGTTGGGTGCATAATACCCATGGAATTTCAAAGATACTGAGGCCTTGCTTCTTTTATTCTTCTTCCTTATCTAACTTTATATGAAAGCTGAGACTTGTCCTTATATTTCTAGGTCTGTTCGATTTATAACAGATTGTTCTGATTGCTGGTACTATAGTCCTGACTAAAATGTGAACCTCAAGAAACACCACTTAATCCTAAAAGGGAATATTTTTTTGGAAAGCTTTTTCTACTTCTGGCTTAAGTACTTAAAGACTTTCCTGTAGAAAATATATCAGGCCTTTGCCATGCTAGTTTAACATTTGTCGCACAGAAGTGTCTGAGTGAGAGGTTTCAAATCAATTCCCAAGAATGACCCGGTCACTTAAACCTGTTGCTTGCTATTAATAGAAAGTAAGAGCAAACTCATATTTAAATTTCTGCTATAATTTTGTGTGAAAAATCATTGATCCTTGTTTTGCGTATTTCACTAGCAGTATAAGTGAGGTTGTTTGCAGCAGTCAACATTAATCACAGGTAACAGTGCATCAAGGTCAGGCCTCAGCTTCTGTAGGCCTCTAGAGAGATGTTTTTTGCTTTAGAAAATGTATCCACTTTTTCTTCAAATAGTGCAGTAAGAATAACTGTCTCCCAGTACGTGGTTGGAACTAGATGATCTTTGAGGTCCCTTCCAATCTAAACCATTCTACAATTCTGTGAATGTATTTTCCTGCCATACCCCCAGTGGCGAAGAGGACAGAATGCAGCACTTGATTTGCACAGGGTAGCAGTGGTGTGGCACATGCTGCTCATGTTCCTCTGTGTGGGCTGTTTGCTGCTCTCCACCTGCTCTCTGCCTTTGAGTTGGGACTTCTGGTAAATGACTCTGGGGAAAATTCAGAGCTTTTTACTCTATTTTATGTTGCATGCAAGTGTTGTTTCACAGACTAACACCACCCTTTTCCTTCTCCCTCAGCAAGGAAAATGTGTTGTGTGGGCAAGCACAGGTCAACATTGCTCTGTCTGTAGCTCTAATTTTTTTGTTTTTTGGTCTCCTCCAAGGTACTTGTGCCCTAAAACTACTGCTGCCAAAGAATTAGTGGGAAAATGGAATTGCCTCGCCCTCTGAGGCTGATTCCTTGGCCTGCAACAACCAGTGAGAGCAAAAAGCTGCTCACAGAGGAGAAAGGGAAGGAGCACATGTGGCATGAGAACAGGAATGCTGCCTACAGCAGAAGAGGGGCAGGAAGTCTGAAGGACTGGGAAGAATGAATTTCATTTCCTTCCTGCTGCGTGCTTGGGTTAAATGGCAGAGAATCAATGTGAGTTGTGTTGAGAGTCCAGGTGGGCACCTGTGTGTGTGCAAGCAGTCAGTGCCCAGCAGGTCTACATTCCTGGCATGGAGCTCAGACAGGCTGTGGAGGATGGGAAGGTTGATGGGACCTGGATGGGTTCATGGTGGGATGGCTCAGGCCTCTGTGAATGTCCCGTTCCAGAGGAGGTTTCCTGTGGCTCGTTACATTCTTGCTGGGAAGGCTCCCCTGGTATAGATATGTGCCCCTACAGATGCAGTCTGTTGGTGCTGGAGAACAGCCTGAGGCAAACTGTGGATCTTTACCTGTCTCTGCTATAACTTCTTACTTTGGGAAATTCCCTGCTAGACCACTCCTGAGCTCAGAAACCACGTACATGTTTGGACAGAGGTAGAGATTCCAACTTTTACTTTCAGGGCCTTAGGCACTGCCCTGGACATCAGCAGACTCTGACTCCATGTCTTCTTATGGAAAACCTCTTCATTTCTGTGCAAGAGGAGTAACATTCAGTATTGCCAGGCTTTTTGTCTTTCTTCAGTTGGGAAGGACAGCCATTTGAAGCAAGGAGTTGTCTTTGCTTTTAATATTACCATAGAAAAAGGAATTTATTTTTCAAGACTTTGACAGGTAAAAGACTGCAGAGCAGGTAAAGATTAACAAGGTCCCTGTCTATTGCCTAACACTGCTGCAGTAAAACTTAATGGGCAAACCTCTTGGTAAGGCACAAGACACCCTCCCCCTCTGGTGCTGTTTGACATGGGAAATGCTTCCAAATTGTTGCACAATTTTTTTCAAATGGTTTGCTTTTGTTTTGCATATAAGAAGAAAAACCCTAGAAGCAACTTAAGAATAATCAGTGCACAAATCTTAGTTTCTCTCCCTCACGAGGTGACCCTTTTCAGTGTCTTTCACTGCCCCAGCAACAAAATGGTGTCTTTCAGCAAAGTGAAAGACAGCTTTTCTTCCATTAACAAGCTGCCACTGACTTGGTCCAAACTCTTCATACAGAGTTCCTGTATTTTCATTGTCCTACACTGTGCTTTTCATAGGCAACTTTCATGTGTGTGTAGATACATATGTGTAGATATATATATATATACACACACACACATGCCAGTATTATTAAGTAGGAAGCCAAGCCAGAGTGGCTTTGCTCCATCTTTTCCCCAGAAGGAAGTTTAGGATCACTTTCCTGAAATCAAGAGCCTGGGGACTTCTTGCTGTTCTACAGAGCTGTGATGCAATGAGTCACTGCCGTCTGTCAATTTGTGTCCCTCATTCTCTTAAAATTCTAGAAGTGTTTCTTAATTTGTTTTTACTTGTTTTTCTTCATCAGGCAGTGAAAAGAAAGTTAGATCTGCACCAGGAATAGATGCAGGGAATTCTCATCCAATTCTGCAAATTCTTTGCTCACTCCCCCTTAAATGAAGCTATTTCCATTAGAAAAGACTACTTGTGTGAGTAAGCTTTGCCCAAATGCAATACCAGCATGCATCATCTCAATCTATAAATCCAAGAAGCAAAAAATTCACATATTCCACTCCATAACTGGAGTTTCTGGATAGTTGGAAAATCAAGCTGAAAAACATCATCAGAAATTCTCTGTTGGATGCAAAGCGTAAATTTAAGAAATTGTAATATGATTGCAAAGGGCAGATCTGATGACCTAGAATTTTGAGAGGAGAATTTTAAGATGCAAATAAATTTCTGAGAACAGTAATTGACACAGGAAGTCATCAGAGCTCTAAGATACTGAAGCATCTTTACTGAAGATGCTGCTGGGTTTTGCTTTGCCCACCGTGGTTTCAGTTCTCTCTCAGCCTTCTCTGCTACTTGGACTTTGCATACCTGATTTGCTAAAGCTAATTGAAAGCCTTTTTATGGAATTAATAACAATGTTCTCATTTACTAGGTATGAACAGGGAGAAAACTATGAAAAATTCTAAATTCTCTCCTTTTTCAACTTTCAAGTTGGGCAAAAAACCATAAAATAATGCAACTTTATTAACCTTTTTCTTTCTCCCTGTCTCTGAACTTGAATTTTGCACTCTGACATAGTAGGACAGATCTTTTGTCTGCAGGTGCAGTGGAGAAAGGGGAGAAATGTAGCATTGTAGAAGAGCCCTGAGGGATGAGAGCAGTAGGAGATATCATCTGTCCCTCAATTCCCAAAGGAAGGAATCCTCCACTCTGGCTTGACATACAGGTGGTTGTGTTAATTGCAGAGATATGGGTTGGGATAGTTTTACTGTATAATATTACGTACCACATGCCTATAGATCTATAAATAGGATAATGTTTACTTTTAAAAGTGCATGGCTACAGTTTCCCTAGTTTTTGCAAAGCTGGTAGCCTCAATCTGATGATGGATTTTGATTTATTTTACTGAAAGAACCATGAACATTATATCAGAGGTAAAATGTTGTGAAAGGGCTGATTACAGTAAATATAAGAGCAAATTCAAGGAGGAAGGAAAGAAACTACTATTCCTGCTTGCTGGTTTATGGGGTTTTTTGCTATTTTACTTTAGTATAAACGACAGGCAATCATTTACATGAATCTCTCCATTATAGACCAAAATAACAGTGCAGTTTTCATTAACAAAAAGACTACCTTTTCTTCTTCGTTTGTGTTGTCAAGATACTTTAGCTGAAACATACAGTGATTTCCAACACTTACCCTAGTTGTCACACTGAGAGTGAAATAATGGCTGACATTAGGAAGATTATTTTTCAGCAATAAAATTACCTTTCACAACATATTTCTATCTAAGTGGAAATGATGGAAAATCATAGATTCTATTTTCAAATTGAGAGAGAGAGAAAGATGAAAATGAAATCAACAGGATTTCCTACCAGAGAATGTAGAGAATGCAAGCAAGCCAAAGATGTTGCCCCAAATCCAGTGGGAGCATGTTCCCAGACCTGTTTTTATTAAGTGAGCCAGTTGATTGAGACAAGTGGAATTGTGTGAAATGTTTTCTGTGCACAGTGTAAAATGTGGAGGTTAATTAACTGGGATCCCAATCCTGCTGCCTCTGCTGTCAGCAACACAACTCATGTGGATATCATTAAGAGCCGAGACTGAGCTTTTACTTAGGTTTTGTTAAAGACTATGTGAACTTTTTTGATGAATCTCTAGCCAGATTTGACAGAAATGGGGTCAGTTTAAGGTTTGCTGTTGAAACTGTGATGTTCCCAGAAATGTATGATTTCAGTCATAGTGCTGGTGAAACTTGGCTTCGCTGTGCATGGAGTTGAATTTGAATGGAGTGCAGGGCATCTGAAACTATGTGAATCAAAAGAAAAAATGTGCATGTGATCCCTGCTGAAGTGTAACTGCCAAATTAAGACTGCCTATAAAAATGAACTTCTAAAGAAAAAATGAAAGGAGTGTAGGCTGGTTTTATAAATACAATTGCATCTTGTGTCATCAGGCAGGCAGCCAGCAAAACACTGGATTGTTACTTGGGCTATAAGTTGCATAACTGTAAAGGTAAATAAGTAAAAGGAACGGATTGGTGACTTTCCATTTGCCTCTAAGTGAGGGTAGAATTGGGCCTTCAGGAATGCTCGAAGAGTCCAAGGCAATATACACGGTGACTTTGCACTCTGCACAAAATATACCTGCTAGTAAACCCAGTAAAATAACGCTTTCTCAAAATGTTGCCCCTCTGATTTTAGCCCTTCAAAGATCTATTTTTAGATCTGCCTTTTCTGCCAGCATTGCTCCTGAGCCATTGTTCCCAGGAGTCGGGGCTGGTGAAGCAGCTGGCAGCGAATTGTGAGTAGGGTGGAAATGCACACGAACACGCTCAGCTACAAAGAGATTTTAGTTCTCATAGTGTTAACTGCCCCTGCCCTGCACCCCTCTCCCCCCGCACCACCCCCGCCTGCCACAAGCGCGACCCAGATCACATTAGAGTCCCAGAGCACAGGGAACGGGTCTCATCTATCCGTCACCAAGGAGGCAGACAGGACGGGGAAACAACAAGTCATTTGTACCTGATGAGGAGGACACTCCTGGGAAACAAACAGATGAGCCACCACATGAATCTGAGCTATTCTCTGAGGTAAACAGAACTGCATGAGAAACACACAAATTATCAGGGGCATCATGCTTAACTCCCTCGCTTCAAGCTGCTGGACGGGCTGTGGGCCTGAAACTCTAGATTGTCCCAATATCTGATTGTGAGAAAGTTAACCCCCTAAAAGCATCAGGGGAAGGGAGGGAATCTCAGACCCCAGGTTTGTGGAGCGGCGTTGTTCACTCTTGCTCAGGTTTAGTTGTCCATGCCACTCCACGGTGTCCTGGGACAGCAGCCCTGTGCCAGGCACAGAGGACAAGGGCAGCAGGGCTTGCAGCATGCTTTGTGCAGGATACAGATTTTCCCTTTGGGGCCATTTCTGGTTAGATTTACTTCAAGCTCGAGCCAACTTGTGCTGCTGTAACACTCTGATGATAGGTTGTATCAAATAGTGGGGTCCCTTGCTACAAGCAGAACATTTGTAGTAGGGTGCAGTCCCTGAGTGGTGATAGCAATGACACCACTGCAGAGCAGTGGCTGAGTGGGAATGGTCATCTGTTCATGGCACATCTTGCTCTGCCTGCTCCAGTAGGCTTGAGGGCCTCCCTTCAGCTCACATTTTGTAAATGTGCTCTCATTATCATTGAAGAGAATCATATTAACTGATTTTGTAGCAGGCCTAAGCTTTCTAGCAAGGTATATGGGACAATTTCCAGGAAGGGAATTTAAGTCATTGTTGCAGTCTGCTGCTGTCTTTGACACACCATTGCACTGGGCAGCTAGAGGCTGTGCAAATCTTCATGGCATGGTCACAGGGATAATATAGTCATTTGTCCCTATTTTATGACAAGAAATTGAAGTGGAAAGAGATTTAGTAAGTGATTTGTATGAAGTCATACAAGGATACTCTGGTGAAGTGAGGAATTAAACCAGAGTTTTGAATCCTAGTCCAGCCCTTTTGATCACAAGGTCATTCTTCCATTCTGCTAGGTAGCAAAACAAGAGGTTTAATTTGGTGCTTAATATTTAAAAAGAGTTGTCCGTGAATCTCAGTCCAAGAGGCACATAAGTATAGTGGTTAAAACAAATTGGAGAAAGAAAGGATATCCTGCTGGAGCTGAGTTCAGAAGTCTGGCAAGAAGAGGGGTCTTGTGATTAAGCATGACTTGAATGTAGGTCACTTTAGAGAGCCAGGTGATTTCTGAATGCAGCACTTAGCAAAAGTCTCTCTGCTCTTGGTGGATTTTCAGTAGTGTAACTCAGAGGAGATCAAGGTTCTAATTTTGACATTTTTCTTGACAAGTATTGTTCTACTTCTTTTCTTTCGCTCTTTTCCCCCTTTCCTTGTTCTTCCATTGTGAAAGTGATTATACTCTGTTGTGAAGTGATTAGTGATAACAAGTGATGCTCTTTGAGTAATATGTTAGGAATACCTTTTCACATTCATGAGTTATAATATGGGAGGGTTAGAGTATGTTTGTATTGTACCTTAACAGTTTCACTTAGGAAGAGCCAGTGAATGCTCTATAGTATTTCTAAATTTTCTACGAAGATCGGTACAATACAGAAACATATAGTATCATTTGAAATATGAAAACATATGCTAAAGAATTAAAAAAATGCTGATTCAAGAACTAGAAAACTCATTGAAGACAGATTGGTGATTTTGCACCCACCCATGACATCTCTGGGGACATGAACTGAATAGGGACAGTTTACCTGGGCAGGCAGAGAGCCCTGTACAGCCAGTTCCCTCTTGGAATCTGCAGATGTCATTCCACTGCCTTCATCAAAGTTGATTCATGAAGGCCAGGGAAAACCTTAGCTTTTACTATATAAAGTTCTGTATTAATGACTTAGTATTCTCTGTGAAGTGTGTTGAGTTTCTCTTTTTTTACATACTGTGCTGCAGAATCATTTATACCTATCTCCCTGGTTTATGATCACATCTTATAATTAATTTTATGAAACCATTTTCCATTAATTCTTTCCTTATTCTGAATAGTAAACCCTTGAATATAACCCCATGAATGTAATCTTTTTATCATCAATGTAACTTTACTTCAGACCAGTAGATTACATTTTGTGTACAGGGCAGCAACTGTAAATTAGCCAGTATTCATAGTGGAAGTAGTAGTTTTTTGGTAATCAGAAGCACACATTGGCTTGTTATCAGATTAGGAGGTAATTGAATGAAAGGGGATTATTTATATGTGCTTTATTTCTAGATTTTAGAACATGGGTCTAGATGATGGAGGAAAAGTTTCTCTGATTGCAATTTGAGGATGTTATCACAACTGTAGGGAATTAGGAATAAGTCAGAATGACAGTAGAATAATTATTTTAGACAGAAGACTTAACCCCTTACAAAAAAACCCCAGTTGCATAAATTTGCCATTCTTGCATCATAGAGAACAAATGCTCCAGGACTTGCTTCTGTTAATCCTATGCTTATATGTTTTTAAACCTGTTTCTGCTAGTATTTTCTGGGTATTCAGTGTACCTCCTTGTCATGCTGTTCTGCTCACTTAATGGTATGATTCCCATGGATTTTTCTGTACAAACAATGTTTTACTAAACGTGCTCTCAACAAATTGGAGGTGTGTTTCTAACAGGATGGAGCATTAGTCAGTATGCACATGATGGAAACTCCTCACAATAGGAGAAAAGGCCAGTTTGTTTAGTCCTCTTTCAGAGTTGTGCATCCCTCTAATGCCACCTTTCCTGTCTGAGTCAGGGTATTGTCCCTCTTGCCTGTAAACCGTGGGGTCAAGTTGAGGTAAATCTCTGATGGGATGTGAAAGAGGGCAGTTCAGCTATCTGATGGGAACTTCTGTGTACAGTATCATTTAGAGGTCATGTTTTTCACCCCATCAGATTTTCATAGGTTGCTTCATTAAAAATTGAGCTTCAACCACACAACAAAACAGAGTGGCAGGCTGCTTGAAACTTCTATCAATAATGTATCAGCTCATCTATTCTGATTTCTTCCAAATACTGCCTTTGTTATTTTTAGCACAAAAGAGAACGCATCTAAATACCAAGCTCTGTAAAGGGGCAGGAGACTTCACTCATTGCCACGCTTTGCTAAACAGTGTCAAACACGAAGCAACCTTTTGCTTACATAGAGCTTTTCAGTTAAAGGGGGAAGGTTTCCATTCCATGAATGCTTGTTTTTGTGCTGGCCAAGATGAACAATTTTTCAAAGCCCTCATTAACCAACAAGAGACATAGCTGTATTCAAGGATCCCTCCAAAGCACCAGTCATGTCAGAAACACTACCAACTCATTCTTGGTGTGAACTTATGCACAAAGCTCTGAGTAGTGGTCATGCTCACTGTGCTTGAGAAATTGCCAGGGGTGTTGTTTAGAAGGCCCAGTAATCCCCTGGGCTCCTTAAACTATATGTAGGAATGCTTTCCTGCTTTACCATTCCATTTCAGCCAGTGTAGAAGCAGGCCTGACAGACGATTTCTTTTTTTTTTTTTTGCTGTTTTAAGGGTCATTTTCTCTGCAGAGAAAGCAAAGGCTGTAAGGCCTGCCTTGTACAGGTTGTTTTAGTGTGTGCTATTTATTGATTGTGACTATGCAAGGGCAGACAGAGGTCCAGGAGAATCCAGATGAGAGTGATTCAATAATTAGAGCCAAGAGCTTCTGTCTCCAAGGTGTAGTGCTGCCTGTAATGTGGACTTTTTACTTGGCTTTGTGTCTGTAATGTGGAATAACAGTATTTCCTGCCTTCCACATCCTGCTCCCCACAATCTCATGGCTTGAATGGAAACAGGCAGAGGAAAAAACACTCTTATGGATTTTCTCTGAGGCATCCCTGCTGCAGTGCATGTCAGTGAACCTGTGCATTACAGAGGTGCCTCTGTTCTAGTCTGCATCACTCAAGATTTGTTTCTCTCTGAGAAGGTTTTCTTCAGTGCTGGCTGGTGTAAGGAGATGTAAATTTCTTTCTTTGCAAACTGTACAAGGTCCTTTGAATTTCTTCTACCCAATGTATCTTTCTGCAGCTCAAGAGCTCTTCATCTCAATTTGCAGAAAAATTTGGGGCAGACTTAGGAAGGAGAAAATTCTTACCCATAGGAAAACAAAGCGATCTCCAATAAAACTGGAGATTGAAAGCAGAAGTAACTTATATACTATATAGCAAGTAGCAATATGAAGTGTAAAGCTGTAATTTTTATTTTTAGAATTAATAGTTCTAGCAACCCATTTCTAAAAATACACATCCTAGGGGAGGTATTTATACCTCAGCTTTAGGCACCTCTCTCAGCTGGCTAAGTTAGTCACTTTATATCTCCTTTACAGTCAGAGCAGAGAAGTTTCTGGCTGACCCTATGCAGCAGGACTTCAGTGCCTTGCTTTATTCTGCAGAGAAGCCTGTGATTTTAAAGGGATAACTGAGGTTATCTGACTGAATTATGGACTTCAAGTTAGGTGATGTGACACTACCACTAATGTATCTGCAGGTTCATTGAGTAATTCAAGGTGCTAGAATTTCATAGCTATTTGTAAATACTCTAATAATGACACAGAGAACAAACAGGCAGGAAAAGCTTTATTGCTGCTGTCTGTCATGTACATGACCTCGATTATTTTGCTTTATGTATAAGGTCAGCTCTTTCTGCCAGGATATTGTGAACTACAAACACAGCTGATAAATCTCTATGATGTTATGTGTTCTTCAGCACTGATTTCTGCATGACTGGTATTAGTTGCATGTGCGTTTTGAGGAAAAAATGCCATTTTGCTGTCAGGGGAGTTGTTCAGAAATTAAGATAATGAGTAAGCTCAGTAGTGGCACCAGTGCAACTTTGCACCTGTGGACAGAACATGTCCATGTACTGTGTGATGGGACTATGACAAGGGATGTTGGACCATGGACTTTGTTAATTTGCTGGTAGTTCTCATGTGTATCTTATCTCACCAATGAGAAATAAGGAATATAGTTTTGCAAATGTCTTTTAAGATGTTCTTCAAATAACATTCTTCTATGGGGAGATGTCTGTGAGTTGGTCTTTTTTTTAATTACACCAATAAATCTTCTTTTAATTACACCATCAAGAGCCTAGGATTTAAGTACATGTTTTGAAAGTGAAATTATCTGTAGGGCTACATTTACGTTGTACTCTTAGTCTAAGTGTATCAGATAAACAAGGAGTTTAGGGATGGAAAACACCTTTGATCAGACCAAGTGAAATAGTTGGGAAAAGGGGAGGTGATTCCAGGTGCACAGGACATGTACACAGTCAAAATGACTTTCTGAAGTCACTATCCAGCCTCAAATATGCCATCAGTAGAATAACAATATCAGTGATGATAAATAACAGTATCTTAATTTCTGAAGAATTGAACAAACTGAAGGGAAGGTGACAGTTCCTTAGCACTGTGCAGCTCTGTTCATGTGCACAAAAGAGCAAAGAAAATAATATGAACTGATCTCAAATTTTAGGTGTTTCATTACATCAAGTTAGATACTTGGGTTTAATATGTTATGTCAATCTCTAGTCAAGTGTGGGGACATTATTTGAAATGTCATGTGCAATTTGGACAGCAATAAATTGCATCTTGCTGTTCTGAAGAATTTAAGGCCCAAACTACAACCTTGTGAGCACAGTGAGACAGAAAGAAGTGTGAACATATACAGGGTCCTTGTAAACTGTGTGATCATAATGAGCTTCTTCTTGCTATTTTAGAGAAATATTTACTTATTTTTCCCAGGGCAGAGGAAGAAATTTCAACATTCACTAGAGAAAAATATTGTGCACTTGCATTTGATCTTCAAAACATGTCACCTAACAAGTTCACTTTTCTTAGACAATAAATGCTTCTTCCCTTCAGAGATGGATTAACAATGTAATTTGCAAATCTCTCCCCACAAAAACACTATCAAACACAATGTTTGTCTGTATTGAGCCTGACAACTTCACAAATGAGCTTCAAAACCCATTCAACAGCACTGTGAATACACATCCTGCAGACATACCAACAGTTTGTTGCAGTTTGTACCTAATGAAACAAATGCTTACGAGCACATTAATCAGTCTAATCACGGGGAGAAATCATTCACTACAGAAGTTCTGTAACTTCATTTGGCTGCCTTGTGTCTGCCTGGTGCATGCCTTTGTTACAGCTTCACAGGCTACCCATGCAATATTTGAGTTGGTTAATCAATGAAATCAATGTGTAAATTTGATATGATTCGTTCCTCAAGGAAGAGGTAACAGAGGAACCCTGCAGCTTTAGTCTTCTGGAATGCTGATTTTTAGCCTCCCTTCAGGGAAAGGTTGCAGACCTGAGGAGAGACGAGTCCTCTGATATTTGCAGAGGTTTGCTTCCCCCTCTCATTTTGACAAGAAGTGTCCTCAGTGTTGCCTTCATGCATCAGCATTTGGCCACACAGGGAAGGCTGTGAGCAGTTTGTGGTGTTTGCTCAGAGGGCTCAGTCAGCCCATGGTGTATCTGACTCTGGAGCTGCAGGCTCAGACAGGCCTGACGTGTAGCACCTATGTCTGACATCTCAACAAGTGTCCTTTCGTCAGCACAGGAGAGGTTTACTCCCCCTTTTGGATCATTATCTGCTTAGTAATGAGTCACTGCAACACTGCCAGCCAAGATATGAAGCTGCCCAGATCTTCACAGGGAGCTCAGTGTGATCTCAAACATGAACCGCTGGTGATGTTCAAAAAGTTCAGTTAACTTTTTAAAAAATTATTTTGCTCTTCCTTGTGTGGAAAGTCAGCTGTGCTTCAGTTCATGTGAAGTGCTATTCTCCTTTAGTTCTAGTGCCTGGGGGCCTTTTTTGAAGTAGTGGGGTCTGAGCTCACCAGCTCATGTCTCCAAAATCCTGGGTAGTCTCAGTGTGCAGTACAGTGAGAGCTGTGAAGTGCTGGGAGGCTGTGGGTCTGTTATAGCCTGTCTAACACCTTTGCCACAGCAAGCAAGGGAGAGGGGGCTGTTCTCTGAAAATCAGTTGAGGATGAAATCTGTAAAATCAGACCTCAAAGGTCAGTGACACCCAGTTAGGTCACAGCTGCTTTCTTCCCCAAGAATCCGAGTGACAAAGTGGCTGAACACTTCACTAGAACAGCCAAAAATCTAATTATTTTCTATATTTCTGCACTTCTATTAAAAATATGCAGCACAACAGTCAAACACTAACAGTAGTGAAGAAAGTGTGCTGTAAAATGAGTGGTCTGTGAAGTCAGTGGCCCATTTTCCCTTCCCCTTAAGCATCCCTTCTTTCCATTAGAGCAATCAACACTTGGAAATTGCATCAGTTCTCTTCAAGTCAGTTTAGGTAAATTAAAAAGCTTTTGTGGATACACAGTCTGACACCAGTGTAATGTCAGCTACATGACTTCTGCCAGTTTTCTGGCGTGATGGGGATGTACTATACTAAATTTGCCAGAATCAATGTAGATCCAAGTGTTGTCCCCAGAAGCTGCTTTTAAACAAATTTTACACAACAAAAGGATTTGCACTGAGTGATCATGGAATTTCTGATCTGTTTATAAAAGAAACTTTTCTATCTCTAAGGAAAAAAATTAAATTACACAAGACAGTATGAAACTGTCAATGTTGTGAGTACGTGCTTGCACTGGCAGCTTTGGGAGATTGTTGTCCTTCTAGCAGTCAAAATGGACTTTCAGAAATTGTTTGAGCATGTCATCAGCTCGGATGTGTGTTCTGCAGGTTTTGTTGGAAGGGAGCACACATCTGTACAGGCATCCATGGGTACAGAGGAACATCTGTGCCCCAGGACTTGTAAACTTCTGACCCCATGCACAGGATTATGGTGTTGTACAGGCACAGTAATAGCCTCAGCCATGACACAGGTGCATCATTTAGCACCAGCAGTAGATGCAAATGCAGACAGAATATTTCAGACATCATATCAGTTCCTGATTTAGGAAATCAGGCAGCAAACTAGATGTCCATGGGCACATGATAGTTCTGCTGACCTCTGAGAGTTTCACTTTTCCAGGACAGCAGGACTATTACATGGCACATGCTTAGAGCCTGCCTGAATTGAGACCTAAGAAAAGTTAGGAGTTTTATCTGGGACATTGAAAATTATGCTAGAAAATATGAGGATTCTATTTCTAAATTGTCTCTGGCTTTCCTTGCTCGAGAGCATAATTTCATTTATTATTCTAATTTGTTCATTTCAATTCAGAAAAAAAAAATCTTAACCATTTCTCAAACACAGCAATGAAAATTATGAGTAATTATTTAATAACCAGGCAGAAGCTTAAAAAATGTGAGTATCTAAAGTAATAATAGCAATGCTGCTCCTTCCTTTGAAAATAAGAAAATCTTGCAATCACAACCAGTGTTTTCACAGTTTCTAATTTTAACTGAAAGCTGAAATTTAATTGCAGCCAATAGTATTATTTGCTACAGTAAAAAAACCTTAAGGAGTTTGATACACTATTTGTAAAATGGTAGCAATAAGTGTGTACTTTCATTACACTATTGGATCGATACAGTAATCTGCCAAGGTGGCCCTACAGAGAAGATAAAAATCTGTCTTTTCAGATCAGGCGTCACAAATGTATTGGAGATGTGGCAGTGGTGGGCCATAGCCAGCACTCCTGGTGCTAGATGTGGACATGGTTACAGAGAGGGAGAATATTTCCTCACCAGAGAGAAACCTGTTTATTGAGGTACTGCTGATGCACTGTAGGGCTGTTGATATGTCAGATGAAACAAGTGTTTTTCTCTCATTAGCATAAATTTGCCTGTTATGAACAGTGAGTAAATAACTGCAGAAGTTTTGACTTTATCTGTTACTCTCCAGCTGCTACCACCAAGCAGTCACTTGGATAAAGTGTGCATTCTGCAGTGGGTAACAGCCCAGCCTGATCAAAGCTTTGCCTGCTATGTGGGGACTGCCTCTTGAATAAATGAGGAGAGTCACTAAATAGTTGAACATTTAATCTATCTGCAAATGAAATTAACTGGACAAACCCAGAAGGGTTAAGTTTAAATAATTCTTCTAAATGGTAATGGTGTAAATCCTAGAGTGATAGAATTTAGAAAAATACATACCATAATTAAGATTCAGAGAAGAAAAGTTCTTTTCCATTCCTACTTACAAATGTCATAAGAGTCAAGCACATTAATAAAACTGTACTGGACTACTTTGGTAGAACCTTTGTGCTGTTTTTGCAAGTACACAGAGTTGACCCCTCCACAGTTTGCAGTCTACCAAGAGAAGTAACTGTGTTTCCATCCTCTGTTCAAATCCAGCTGCCACCAAGTTCCATGTCCATGGTGAAGTGAGGGTGGACAGAGTAGCAGTAAAATGGCCCTTCCCCATCAGCTCACTGGAACTGAGGATTTACAGTCCCAGATAAAAGGAAATAAATGGGGTAATCCACAGTGGAAAAGCAGATTTGTAGGCAAGTTTTAGTCTTAAGCTTCTGTCTTTGAGGAGAAAACATTAGGGAATCCAGAGCAGGTCCAGAAAGGGACTATAATAAAAGTTTGATTTTGTCTCCCCTTTTTGGGTTGCCATCTGCTTTATCATTTACAGAATGTTAACATTCTTTAAAAATGGGCAGATGGACCTCATTCAAGTTCTGACAGTAACTCTTTGTTATTGGTACAAATAGCTGCAGAGGTATTTAATTACCATTAGTAGTCATCAGTTTGCTGCGAGCTGGTGACATTCAGAATAGTGAGCAGGCTGCATTCTTTGTGTCCAGTGAGTTCATAGAAAGTTAAACCTACTTTTGACAACAGCCTCAAGTTAGCTACCATTAACCCCTCTTCAGTTACTGGATGATGTGTTTGAACAGTATGAATGATTAATGAAGGTTAAATAGTCCAGTTTCTATCTTAAAACCTTTTGTTATTGGCAAAGGGCATGGCAACTGGCAAGGTGAGCAGAAATTCAAGTGTTTGGTTTTCACCAAATAGTTCTTGGCAAATTTAAATTATCATGAGATGGTATATTCAGAAGCAAATTAAGGGCTGGGCCAAAGAATGTATCCTTGCCAGTTTGGCAAAATTAAACCAATCTTGCTTCTGAAATTAAACTTCTCTACTTATATTTTTCTCAGCAAACACTGCACTCTATTGCAGTATGTAAAAATAACCAGTCTAGCAAAAGACCAGCATTTGGTTTTATTCTTTGTCCCTTTCTTAGATGATAGAAACAGAAGGAAAGAAAATTCTTGGTAGTTGCCTACTCTACTCTAATTCCTGCTCCAAATCTGGCTTTCTGGAGTTTTGCAGAGGTGAGATTCACTTTTGACACCAGAAGATTTGCTGGTAAACCCATGGTATAATAATTACCAGTTCTGCATTAGGAGACGATCCTGGAAGGCTCAGAAGTTACAGGGCAGAGGTGGGTCCAGACATTTGGGTCTCCTTTGACCTCAGACCATCCAGGGTTGCCTTTATGCCTGTGAATAAGTCAAAGATAGACTAAGATCAGTAGCTCTGGTGTGTTTGTGAGACAGTTTTGTGAAAACTGTCATGAATGTATGCCCTCCAGGTACCATGGGTAACATGTGGACTTGCTTGAGTAATGCTTCTTGCATTGTTTCCTGTTTTCCAAGGTAATCGCCTGTCCAAGGTAGAACACTAATTATTAGTTAGGAGAGCATTAGAAATGCAGAGCTGTGCCTGATGTGACTCCTCTACCCTGGGTGTAGCCCTGCATGGAGGTCTAAGGCAGATTTTCTGCCTGATGAAATGTCCAGCCCTGGGGTATGACCCTCAAACAGGAACTGAATTAGCTTTTGCTGAAGTGACCCCTGACATGCAGTCACTCCACTTGTCTTCTGGAGACTTCTGCAGGCTGCTCTGTTTCATCTTGTAACTCCTGTTCTCGTTTCCTAAGATACGTCTGCATGGGAGCAGACACCATGAGTCAGCTCTGCCCTGAGTTAGATACCAAGGCTAACTAATAGTTTGAGAAGTCAGTGTTCAGCTTTAATGCCCCTTTAATTGTGGAAGAAATGCTTGCAAAAACACTGAAGTGAAAAATGTCTTGACAAATGTATACAGAAATTAATTTTGAAATGGAAAAAAAAGTATGATCCTCCAAGCCTGAAAAATGTGTTGCTAGGACATTACAGCCCTTAACCATTGTGTTATGATTTACCCCTTCAGCATGTGTGTATGAGGTACAGATAGGGGATGGAAGAAAAGAGTGTACCATCCTTCTAAGCTGACTAAGGATGTTTTGGACAGAGTCCACCATGCAAGGAGGTACTTTCACCTCTGGATTTTCTCCCCTGTCTGGGAAAGTTTTCAGAGCTACATGATGTGACCTGTATGCCCAGGTTTAATAGCTATCAAACCTTTTAAAGAGAAAATGATGGCAAAAGTCTGCCCAATAAATTGTTGGCTTACATTTAGTTGCCCAGTCACAAGCCTAGTTAATTCAGCTGCATTGACATATGTAAGAAGAATAAATTATTAGCAAATATTCAGAAATAAGTATTTAGAGTTCTGTTAAGTGTCCATTCTGCCAAATTATGTCTGGCCTTTAGAAACAGGGTAAAACACCCGTAAGTTTCTAAAGACTAAAATTTATCCCATTATACAAAGTAGGTAATGAGCTGCCTAAGGATTTATTTACATGTACAGTAATAATATTTTAAAGAATTATTAGGAGCACTGAATCACACTTCAGCAGCCATTTTTTGGTGAGTAGTAGAATTTTAATTAGCTTCATATTCATTACTCATCCAATACCTAGTCTCTAATTGTACCCTCAGTGTATTTTGCTGTCACTGGAGCTCACTTTTATTAACTATAATCATTGAAGGTTTTATGAAGCCTATCTATAGTACGTGAATACCACAGTGCAAATGAATCACTCAGCCTTACTAAACTGGCATGAGCATTTGCCAGTAGATAAGTACATTTTGTACTTGCACTGGCATGACAGTTATGAGAGGCTAAAGAAAAAACTGATTTTTTGGACCATCAAGGAAAATCCTGGTAATTGAATATGTAAATTTTGTAAACTTAGAAGTTTGTTCAATTTTTTAAAAAGTATTTGTTTAGAAAAAACAGGTTTGCAACTTTCTTTTAAAAACAAAATTAAAATAATCCCTTTCCTATTTTTTGTCATTAACAATACCCATTTAATCAGCATAGAATAGTAATGTCCATGACAGTTGTACTTCTCTGTCCATGCAGTCACCCAAAAACTGTACATGCAAAAGTAAAGTACATGAGTCTATTTTAGTTTTCATTAAAATCTTACAAAAAGGTGTTTTATCACCTGTGCTTTTAGAGTGAACTTCCTCAGCATCATTGAAGCTCACAGGCTCTTAATCCTTTCAGAGTGCAAATTCACAACCATGAGAATTAACCCTGCTACTGATGAGCTTCTGGTTTGTCTGTAAGTTTGTGTGACCTCCTCTTTCCCTGTATTCGGAACTTCTCTGTTTGGATTGTAAATTTGTCCATCAGAATAATAGTGTGTTGATGAGAACAGTAAATAAAATTACCCCTGACAAACAGCAGTGTCGTAACCATAGAATTCCATAAAACTGTCTGTTCTTCATAAACTTTTTCATCTTTTACTTCTTATAGGTAGTTCATACACAAACGTAAAATGATAAGTGAAAAATGAGTTGTCTGGTGACTATGTTGAAAGTGCTGACCTTGCCTTTATTCAATCAAATTCTCAATAATAAGAATGTAAGATTTGCCTAGAGCAGGCCTGAACTGGGATTAAGGATGGCAGCTGTCAGTGATTTTTGCCTGTAAAGTAATGTCACTTGATGCTTCTGTCATACAGAAATGATAATAAGAAAGTCATTAGTGTTTGCAGTATTAATCTTATTGGAGCAGAAATTCTTTCAGAGATCATGATTTTTCTTTAATTTCTCAATTGGCCATTAAAGAATTGTGAACTGGTACTGTATGTCATTCTCCCACTCAGAAAATGTCAGTCAAATAGAAAGATTAAAATAAGTAAGTTCTGCTTAAATGCCTACCAAAGACAGAAGCAGATGGAAGAGTGATTTGGTCTGAAATTTTTCCATGTGCTGGTATGCCACCTGCAAAAATGAAGTAGAAAGTAATATCAGACAGCAAGCTGTTCTCCAATGCTTCTAACCAAGTTGCCTTAAAATTATTAAAAAAAATTCCAAAGGGAGTTGGTTTAGCTATGAAGTTATCAAAGAGAGTTTCAGGAGTTTGTAATAAATACACCCTGATTAAGAAAAGTATGTGATTTGTTTACTGTTGGCTAAAAACTCCTTCAAACTTTTAAGACCTTGTTGACTTTCCATCAAAGATGTCACTTAGATGAAATTATATGAATTAATGAAGAGGCAGTTACAATTCCAAAATGTGTTGAGGCAAATTTTAGTTTAAACCCAAATCTGTCTCTGTGTGCTAAGGTGTCATCCCAGAAGACATGACTCCATCTCATTGCCAAAGGGCTCTAACCCACCAATGAGAGCAGGGAATCCATCAGTTCTCTCCTCTGATTTCCCCTGGAAGACCCTGTCATTGATGATCTTCCCTCTTTCAGCATCACTGTATTAGAAACCTATCCCTATTGAAATTAGTGGCACAAACACCAGGAAGCAAGGTTGGGATGGTGCAAGGATGTGAGGTAATTCAAATGGCAAGGTTGCTACAATGGAATTGTAAATGCTGCTAATAGTATTGGATAGACTCAGATTCAGATGCTTCCACCAGGACTTCTACTTGCTCGGGATCACTTTGCTGATCACTGCTGCTCTCACCTCTCTGTGAATGTGTCTGCCTGATCTTTTGTATAAATGCAACATCAAGATATATTTCTGGAAAAATGCCTCATCTCATAGTAAGTAAATGACAGTCAGTCATTCTTGCAATGTTCCCAGATAATTAGCCACTGGGCCCGTCTAATTACTTCCATGAAACATGAGTTGTCTTTCTTAAATTTCTGAAATATGGTCTGGGAAGTCTCAAGTAACACAGTGGTTAGCCACTGGCTGGTCAACAGTGATGATTAATAAAGTTTATTAGTGGTAGTTGAATGAGGGATGGTAAAATATGGATATGCTCCTTACTTTCAAATGATTTATTAATTATTTTATATTACCTTTTTCCACTGTAGTGATTAGCTTGTTTTAATAATATATCAATGTAATCATGTATACATGATAAAAATACACTGGTTCACCTTGCATGGGAGTAGAAATTCAAAACAAGAACAAGTCTCTAGCAAAAGACACTAAATAGGGCTCAGAGAATTTTCCAACCGCACATTCTTTTAACTTTTTATTTCATGACTGAGACAACTTTTCCTGTTACAATGACTTTCTATTTAAGAAAGGTGTCCAAGACATACATTTTGGTGTGTTTTCTCAATTTATTTTATCCAATTCTTAGTTGTGCCTTGCTCTTCCTTTTAACCCATTTGCTGTTTGTCCTATTGAACCTATTGATAATCAGAATTTCCATTCTCCGGGAAATTTCAAATTGCATCAGAAAGTTTACATTTCAAAACAATTTATATCTGTTCTAATCTGAGAAGACTGCATTGGGATGATGATCTTTACAACAGTTAAAACGGCAGAAAAGTCTATTATGAGGTCTGTGGAAGAGGAATAGCCCATGCAAGCAACTCCTGGAGCTCTCCGTGTGCAAGACCCAGATGGAGTGAGTTGTCAGAACCCAAAGCCAGGGTGCTCTGCAGTGCTGTGCCAGCTTGGTTGGTTGTCTCCAGCTCCCAAGGTGTGGCACAGCTAATCCTCTTTGCCTTTTAATGAAATTGTTCGTCTGATTCCTTTGTTGAGGAAGATTTTCCTTGTGCTTGCACCTGGGACCTTAGAGTAGGAGATGCTTTCCTTCCCTGGCTTTTGCTCTCCCATATCAGCTGCACAGTCAGTCTGGTCTGAGTTTGGGCTTTGTTTTCCCTCTGCAGATTTCCATGTCTGAGCACAGGCTTATGGCTCTGTGCTCACCAGGAGCTTGCTCTGCCTTTGGAAGCTTCTACAGAGACATAGATCAATGATCATTTTGGGGAAATTATGACTTATGGCCAGTTTTGTCAGGTTGTTGAGTTGGCTTTTACATTTAGGTGCTGATCTGGGAATGACAAATGTTTCAGCCACAAGTTTGGCTGCAGGGCCAACAGTGGTATCTCAAGAAAAATTAAGGGAAAATGCAACGCTTCCAGCTGATAGAGAGCTTGCAAAAGGCAGTGTTCCTTCACAGCTTTTAAATGCACAGCTGTATTGAAAATCATGGAAAATCAGTGGAAAATTACAAGCAGTTATCCATTACTCTACAAATACACTTTACGTACTTGAACTGCATTGAATATCTGGTTCCAAGACACCATTCTCTTGCTGTTGCTTAAATTCTGGTAATTCATCCTCAGCCTCTAGTGCAGGATAAATCTTTCTCTGAGGATATTCTCATTTTTTCTTGAAAATCAGGGAGGAATCTGGGCACCAGTGTTTTTGTTGGTTTTTTTTTTTTTTTCTTACTTATTTCAGTGCAACAAACGTTTTGGCCCTTCAATTTTTGCTCTGTTATATCTGGAAAGGTTTGCATGAAAAGAACAAAAAGCTGTAGAAGAAATGGCAGATCTCTGTGGATGCTCTGCAACTTTTATTCTCTTGATTCTCTGGAGAGTCACTCTCTGGGTAAAGGCAAACACTTGCAAGAATTGTTCATTTTTTGTAAACAAACTGGCTTACCATCCCTGAAATCAAGGAAATGGATTAGTCAAAACTGGCTTATGTTTTATATGTTTAAATCCAGCTCGGAATTCAGCTCCAACTGTGCACTGGGATCGGGCCAAAAATACACCTTTCCCAAGGTGGGTCCCAGAGACAAAGAATGAATCAGGGCTGGATTCCTGTGCAGGTGTAATGTAAGTCACTGGCTACATTAGAGGGAAATTGAAGACAGCAGTAAACATATTTCATATGAAGTAATTGTTATTCATAAACAAAAATTACTTCCATTAAAATTGCTAACAGTTATAAGTCAGATTTTCTTGCTGTCTTGTCAGGCTGAGAGGTTTACAGGTAAATGCATAATTCTGTGTTTTTAAAAAAAATAAGACAGCTTTTTGCATTTGGATACAGTGCAATGTTATTAGGCTTTAATATGGACCTGTTCTTTCCGAATCTAGGAGGTTTGAACTTGTAGATCCAGACAGTCCTTATTTCTAATCTATAAAGTCTTGTAACATAGAAAATGCAAATTTTATGTGCCATTTGTGTCTGTGTATGCCCAAGGTGTGCACACATCTGTCTCTATGACTGACATTGCTTCATTTGAACTTTGAATGCAGTGACATGGCAATGAAATACAAAAGGACAGCCTGCAGTGATCTTTGGAGAGGGATCATCACCATCTCAGCCACAAAGTTCTCTTTAACATAGATTAATTTTGGATATAATTGAAGGGACTGAAGATGTCCCTCCAGCATCTCTTTAACCCATCACCCCTCACTCCCATCCCAGCTCGTGCTGTATATAAGCAGAAATGTGGCATTGGGTTTAATCCTTTGGCACAGGCAGGTCAGGCACTCCCACTAAGCATTAAAGCACTCAGCATTAGTGCTCAATACCAGGAAATCCCCCAGTTCCCACAGCCATGGGTAAGATGTTCACATGTCCAAGCATATTTATACACTACTGGAAAATAGGCATTTTTACAGGAAGCATTTCAGATTGCACTTTGTCTACTTTTTACTCATTTTTAGAATGTTAAACACAGAAGCTATTTGATTTTGCACTGTAATGGCTCTGTGGGACTCATTAACCCTGGGATGAAACAACACAAAATCACCTGTTATTGGGGAAAGTGTAAGAGAAAGCCTCATAAATATAACACACAGAATAGCAGTGATGTTCATCTGATACAGGGTGGACTGGTACTTTTAGCTGAGAAATTCAAATACTACTTATTTTAGAGTGTGAAATCCCTTTGTGTAAAATATGTAGCATTTTTGCAGAGTACAGACTGCAGAAAACACTGTTGGTTCTTGAAAAGTGAGATCTCTGCATGCTCAGGGGGTAGCTGACTCAAGCAAGTGGGAAAGTGCTGGACAGGCTGCTATTACTGCCACTTCTGGTCTTGAAACTGCTGTGTTTGAACATTTCTCCTTCTGCACCCACCATGGTGCTCCCTCCAACTGGCCATCCTCTCCCTTGGCAGGTTTGGGCTTCCCAACCCTCTGGACAGGTAAACTGCTCTTTATTCTCTCTTCTTCCATGTTCCTGCTCCTGCAATTGACTGCTCTGGCCATTCCCACCTCTCCTCACTCAGGGATTTATAGGCTTATTTCTCTGATTTAGATACTTGAAGAAGAACCCTAAGGTAATCCTGAGCATTGGAAGGTAAAAATGATGATGCTTCTTATGGATTGTTATCCTTGGGGTTTGGTGCAAGGATATTGGTTTAGGAGTCAAGACTGATAATGATCTCATGTCTGCTCCTGCCTCTTGCACTACTGAGGTCAGTTCACTTCATTTCTCCCCTGTTTTCATTTGCCAACAGAGGTAATTCTAGAAACCTGCTTTTGTATTGAAAGCTCTGATATGTATGGATGCAAATTACAACAACAAAAAAAAAAAAACCAAAAAAAAACCACCCAGTATTATTTTGTCAATGCCATCATGAACTTTACACTTCTAGAGAACCTCATATCCAGAGAACCAGACCTGAAAAAGAAAATGAAGAATGTTTTTATCTATTATTGAAATAGCATAAATATTACTGCTACCCTTGAAATTAAGAAGAATAATTTGAAATGCTTCCTAGCACTGGGCAGGAATTGGGCAACTGCACAGATGCCTCTGGAAATCAAATCCAGGCAGAAGGGAAAATACTCCCTTGTTGTACAGAAAGGAACTGATGTTCATATGTTTGGGAATTTACACAGATCCTCATTCAGTAAGGCCCAGCAGCAGGAGCCACCTGCAGATACGGCTGGGGGCACACAAGAGGATGGGTATATCCTCCACATACCAGCTGGCCCTTGCAAGAACCAGCCTCCTCTTCACCCTCCTCTGAATGCCACAAGCTCGCTCTTTGGTTTAATGATCTTAAAAAAAAAAAAAATGGTTTATTTAAAAGAGAAAAACTTCCTGCAAATAATTAACTGCCAAAAATGACCACTTGGGAGTTTTATAGTGATTTATTCCTCTCTCCACCAAATACTTCTGTTCTGTATCTTCAACCTACTACATTATTACTTTTGCTTGTCTATTTTGCATATTGGGGTTATGGATTTGCCTTTTCAGCTGTCTTAGTCTATTTGCATATCTTGATTGTTGATAAAAATATGACAAATTGTTCTTGGCAATGGGAGGGGAAGGGTTTTAATGATAAATGGACTTTGAACTGCAAGCATATATTCTGCATTTCCTATGCATGCTGTCTACCAAAAAGCTCATTGCAGCCTGACAAAACATTTTTCTGGATTTAGCCTTAAATAAAAATTTAATAGCCATATAAAATAGCAGAGGTTCTTTTCCCTTTTCCTTTTTGGCAGCTTTTCTCACTACTTTTCTTTCTTTAAGAGCCTTCTTTGACAACAGGACAGTGCCCCAGATTTCCCAAATCTCAGAAAGCCTGGAAAAGGTTAATTGGAAAAGTCAGGGTTGCAGTTGGATAGTTAGTGCAGCTGTATTCTCTCTGCTGCTTGTTAACATTTTCTCAGTGCCTCCAGGCCCCACAACTCAGTGTCACTGCTGTCGCCAGTGCCCTGGCTGTGAGTCCACTCCCCAGCCTCGCTGGCTCCTCATTTCTGTACGCTTCACTTTGCTGAGCCACTCCGAGCTGGCGTCATCCATCCAGTCACAGCTCTCTAAGTTTGCCATGTGCACTGACCCCGTGCTGACCCTGAACCATGATACAAACTATGGGATTGTAATTAATCTCTAATTACCCACAATACCTCGCTGGGTATTCAGCCTGCTGTTCAGTTGTATTCCTAACCAATTCAGTCATCAGTGGAGCATTCAAATTCGGTGCAGCTCAGTGTTTAGAAACCAAGGGCTTCACTAATGTTGACTGGCTGGGCTACTTAGAGGGCTGTGTCCACCTTGCTCTGCTCCTGCAGGGCTCTCTGTGCAGGCAGGGCAGAGCCAGGCTCCAGCTCCAGCTCAGCCAATTGAGGGTGCAATGCTGATGTTCATGTCCCACCATTCAAAAGACAACTGAGAGGGCTGCGTGTGACTCCGGTCATTTATCTCTATTAGTTCTTTCTGGTGCAGCTGGTTATTTCCCCTGCCAGGGGACAGAAGGAGACTGTTATTGAGTCAGCATATCTTGCTAGAAAGCATCACTCTTCTTTTAATTTAAGTTGTATTCCTACTTCTGGCTGGGTGATGGGATCTAGAAAGAGTAATTCACTGGAAAGATGCCCTGAGGATGCTGACTGGGAATAGGGAACCAGTGCTAGGATTGTGAGGTGGGTCCTGCTCTTGAGCTCCCAGCTAAATCCAACCCTTAAGAGGGGACATTTGGTTTGGGCTTGACTATAGGAGCTGCTGTTGCCTGTAAATTCACTTTTGCTCTGGCGATACCCCTGCGACAGGATCTTCCACTCCTTCTGCACACAGCATATGCAAAGCCATCATGCTGCAGGCCTCAAATGCTAGGTGGAGCACTCAGGAATCAAAGCACTGTAGAAGAAAAGAGAAAAAAACCTTCCCTTCCTTGTTAGCACTACCTGTGCTGGTAAATTCTTTCCCAAAGTGTAGCTACCCTACTATCTTCTGATGTCTCAAATGGTTTTCTTTCTCTCCCTTCCATACTTTCACTTTTTTGACTTTCCATTGTCCTGAAGTACTCCTCACATCTTCTCATTCATCCTCCTATTCTCCTTCCACCCCAAAATCTCTTCAAAGTTTCATAGACCCTTTCTTGGCAATGGGAAGGAATATTTTAATAGGATATAGTTTGAGCATAATGTCCTTATTTGTTAAAAAATGGAGAAGTCCTAATTCCAATGACATACTCGTCAAACCAGACCGAGACCCAAACAAAATTTGTGTGGCCAGCTACCAGCTCTGACATCCTGGGGCAGAGCTGGAACTTCAGGACTGTTCTCACTTCCTCTTGTGCAACTGGTGTTTCTCAGTTCCTGTACTCCTGACTGCATGACAGACCTCTCCCTCAGCTCACAGGGATTTACTGGGCTGCTCTGGGCACCACCAAAGAGAGCAGCCAGCTGCTGCATTCCACTGTGAAAATTAGAGAGAAAAAATTGTCATAGAAAAATATTCAAATTGCTTTTTAGTGGGAAATTCCCAATTTTAAATGTAAAATTAGTAAATATATATCAATCTCTGTTTTGAACCTCTTAGGCTCATTCCTGACATAGTTTGCACTGGGAAGCTGTCTCAAGATCAAAGTGTCTTGAGAAGCCTTCTGACCTCCTTTGTACCTGATAAATACAATATATATGCTTTCAAACATAGAATTTTAATTTTTCACTATGGCAAAACTATTTAAGTTGGCTTAAAAATCTTGGCAGTTTTACTTATTTATGACTTGACACCAGCTCAGTCTTATCCCTGGGTACTAGGTCAGTAGTAGCTGTGTTTCTCTATGTGACAACTTTTCTGTGGCCAGTATCCAGCAGTCACCTCAAATCTGATGTAACACTTGCTGTGGTGACTGTTTTGCTCTTAAGTTGTCATGACATATGAAATGATCATGTTAAAACCAGCCTAACTTGTTCAAATATTATATATGGCAAACCTGTTCTCTACCAGCAATGACTTGTACTCCTTTGCTAGCTGTCACATGGCAGATGTGCGAGTACCAGAGAAACCTTTGTACCAGACATGCTCCACACGTCTCATTTGACTTGGTTTTATCCTGGGGAGGGCTTGTTCCTTAAGTATTTAGCAGAGCATTTGGGATGAGCATGATCTCTTTAGCAATCCCACAAAGCCTTCAGCTTGGTTGTGTGACAGACTCTCCTGGGGTGCCATGCTGCCATCGACCATTACGCATGCAATTATGGTAACTAGTCTAATTACCACTTATTTTTCCCACTGAACTAATATTACCAATGTTTGAATCAAAGTGGGTAATTAAGATGTTGCCTCCATCTACCCAGTGCATCCATCAGTTGTCTGTTTTCCTATTCCCAGCACCCAGCTCCAAGGAACACCCTGCACTTGTTGGCGCAGTTTGCCCTCCTCTACTTTTAGACCTTTGCTTCCCACACCAGGAGCTGGCAGCATTCCCACCTGCAGGACATCGCAAATACTAGTGAAAACAGCTTCAATTCTTTTCACTGAACATATTTTAGACTTCCTATCTTTATTCACAACACTGTAAAAATCTTAGCATTTTTCTTTAGAGGCTGCATGTCAGTAAAATTGTTGGATTTTCTGCTTATGTTTACTTTGGTAATTAATGAAATTAAATGACTGCACCTGCAGTTGAGGTCCAAGGAGCAATCAATTCCTAACAATAATTATCCCTTTTTTAGTTGCCTTCAGATTCCTTAATCTCAGTTTTGGAAAATAGATGAGGTTTACCAATGGGCAGTGTGGATGTACATTAGATGTAAACCCTGGCTGCATTTAGGGAACTCATCTGTATTAGGACTCATCTGTATAAGTTGAACCTTAAAAAAATGTGGATAGCACTATTAAATAATCCACCTATTTATAACATACACTTAAATGTTTCTTTCTTTCATAGTTTAAATTGAAAACTGACTCAGTTTATGATACTGGTGTGCTAGAGATTGCAGGAGAAAGAATTAAGAAAAAACCAGCATGCAATATTTTTCAGCACCCAGTAACGCAAGCATCAGATAAAACATAGGGACCTGTGATTCATATTTGGCCTGCTTTTGACCCTTGAGCTTTGTAGAGTGATGAAATTTGAACAGCAGTATTTGTGTATTTAAGCAGTTGGTTTTGAAAGCCACATGAGACACCCTTGACACCGCCTTTTTTTAAAAAACAGCTTTCTCATTTCTACCTCTTGCTCATACATTTCTCTTTTTGTTTGGACAAACTTCTATTATCACACTCTGAGGGGTTATTAAGCAGCACAGAGAGCCATATTCTATTCTGGAATTATTTACCAGATGTATGATCTTGGGCAGTGAGTGGAAAGTCACTTTACCTGTGTTAGAAATGGGCACAGAAGTGAGTAAATCCCAGCACAGAGGCTGGGTGATGCAGTAATTACCTGTAGGCACAAGTGTGCATTCGTGGATCTGTGGTGCTGTTCTGGTGTTATCAAATAGACAGGAACTACTCTATTGATACAGAATGGACCTTGTTGTAAATCTGCTTGTTTTATAAAAACTTCCTCATGAACAGATACAATGGTGGGCGGTAGATTATTGTTGAGAAGCAATATTATTTATTCTTTTTCTCTGTTTAAAAACAAAGCTTTCTTCTGCTAAAGTTTCTCAGATACTTTCTTCTGTTTTTGTTTCCTCTCAATGACAAACAGAGGTAGCTCCAGGTCTTATGTTTTTGAGTAGCTTATATTTTCAACCCTGAATAATAGTTAAAATTCTCTTCCCTAGAATTTAAGAAAGGATGTGTTTACCTTTTCTAAAGTTAGTTGTCCTCTTGGACTTGGACTTCTTGGTCTTCCATGGTGTTTTGGAAGAAGGAAGTGGAAGGTTATTTTTATAGCTGTATACTCTACTGCAATAATCTTTTGATTTTTCAGTTGAGGGCTTGAAAAATGATCAGTTTTAGGAAGGTTTGCCTCTCCTGAACTTACAAGCAGGGATGGGAGCTGGGAACACGTGGACATACCGGTCTGTTTATTTTGATTACTGTGGTAGGAACTGCTGTGGTGACCTACTACACTTCTTAGACCTTCTACATTTTCTTCATATGCCTCAAGTTTGCAAAAGGACCTTCATCACCCAGCAGAATACAAATGGAAAATTAACTGATTAAGGAAAAAAACCTAATCTTCACATTATGATGAAAGATATATCACATTTCATGCAGCTGGTGTGGAAATGGTTAAGACAAGTCTGGAGGGAAAAGGGAAATACTCCAGCTGGCTGAAGACAGCAGGTATACAAAGCCTTGTCTCTCAGAAGAGAGGTGCTCTATTTAGGGGCTACAGATTTATAGCAAGAGCCTGAACAGCAGGGTTCAGTGCAGCTCAAACCAAAGGAACCTACAAAGGTTTATTAAAGGGTGACTCTCAGATGCACAGAGAGCAGGACTTCTCTATTAAAGATAAAACCGAATGCAGGAAAGGGTGGTTGGAGTAAACCTTTCCACTGACCTTTATGGCTTGACAAGGCTGCAAGGAGCCAGATATTATCCTTTGGACTTTTCCACTGGAGTTTCTAGCTAAATATTGTCTATTCCAACAGATAAATTGGGTTAAAACTCAAGATTGTAAAGGAAGAACAGGCAGAAGTTTACTTTGGGGGCTAGAAGCATCAGTGAAAAGCCTACTGTGACATAATGTGTCAGACCTCGTGATGCAATAGAGAAACTCACTGGCATATAGAGTTCAAAACAAAAGGAAAAATGTCCTCATTTTTGTGTTTGGGTTGTTGGTTTTTCTGCAAGGTATTTCTGTTGCAAGCACGGAAATTTGGGGGTTCTCCCCATGATCATTTTAGCAGCATTTTATACAGCCATTGAAAGGCTCTTCTGTCATATTTTCCTTTTTTTTCTTTATTGATTTTTTTCTCTTTAAGACTTTAATTCACTCTTCTTCAGTTGCTACAGTTAAGAGAAAAATTCTGTAGATCACATAGAGATAACATTCCAGCCAACACTGGGTCACTTGCACTCACACAAGAATACAAGCTTCCTGCAGACAGCTAGTCCTTTCCTGCTTTTCAGGCCTTTTTGCTCAATCTTTTCTTTTTTTTTTTCCTCCCTTAGTATTTGGGTCTTATTTTTTCTTTAGATTTATCCTCCGTGCTGTGCTCATCTCAAATGTACCAATAATTGCTGCTACTTATATGTGGTTTGATCATTCTGTGCATTCCTTGTTGAAACTATCAGTGAAACAAGACATCTAAAACATGATTCTGTAGAGTTAGAGTAATATTTTGGGTGTCTGAAATCTCTTATAAATTGTTCTGTAGAAAGTCTATTTTTTAAAGGAAAAAATGACAGCAACAAGCCAACCCTAATGACATATTTCAGTGTAATGCTGTAATTTTAGCCCCTGCCATGAACTATTGCTGTTGTACAGTAAAGTATTTTGCTAGTAAATGGTGAAATTGTTTCCAGTAAGACCCTTTCTCTTTATTCCATCCTTCCATCAGAAAGATTCCCATCTTTCTGATTCCAATGCATTAAAAGAAAATACTCATCTGAAGCACATTAGACACCATGTGAGTGCCCTGCAAAAAGTAAAGACAAGCTATTGTAGTTTCATATTGTTTATTTTCAGATGTTTTTGAAAAGGCAGAAGGCAAAGGTGCTTCTTGTCTTGAAGTGGATGTAGTATCCCAAGTGCATGATCTGCTTATTGGTATCGGTGTTTTCCCTTGTTCCTGCATGTGTGCACAGTAATGTGCAAACATGTTTAACAGCCTCTGTACTAATAAGCCTTCCCCTAGGAAGCCAAATATCTTTTTAATAAGGCTTTTTTCTCTTCCTTTTTCTCTGTTGCCCTGTTTCCTGCTTGCTGGAAGTCTCCTCCTTCAATGCACTTCCAGTTCTCTCTTTCTCATTGAAATTAATTTTCTAGCGGTTTTCTTCTGAACTGGTGGGTGCATTTCTGTGGCTCTTCATGGCTGATCAGCTTCAGGATTTGTTGCCCTCAGTCAGCATCTAAGAACTTGTTAGAGGATGAGTAAATTGGGAAAGGATGGTCAGTGGCCTCACTGATGGTGGGGTCAGGAAGACCTCAAAGTGGTGCACCAGTGCAGGCAGGGGCACAGAAGGGAGGACAAGGATTGACACTGTGATTTCCATGTCTTGTGGGGCCTTCATTTCCAAACTTGGGAAACGTGAGTCAGAACTGAGCTCTGAGCACAAAGCCACAGAGCCTCCATGGCTGGCAAGTGTAGACCCGGAAACTCAGATGAATAGAGCCCTAAATGTTTTTTTGGTTAATGCTCATGCTGAACAGAAAACGATGAATCCATTAGCAAGTCCTTCTGCTGCCAAAAGAAACAGACTTGCACTTGCAGATTGCTTTCTTTCTGTGCTATCAAGCCACTGCATGGTCAGGTTCTTCAAAGCTGACACTCATCTATCAATTTAAAATGGTTTTTTTAGAGGCACTGTAATATTTGTTTTGTGTGTGTATGTGTCTGCTTGAAAGTGTTTCATTAAAATATACTGACCTCATCAAGCATCTCAAAAAAAAAAAAATAATCCAAAGTGGAAAATGACTGGTTTTCTGTTTATTTTGAATTATTTGGAAGTTTTTCACTAGTTTCACATGACAATGTGGCTTTTGGAGTGGGTTTTTTTTTTTTGTTTGGTTGGTTTTTTGTTTTTGTTTTTTTTTTTGTTTTTTTTTGTTTTTTTTTTTTTTTCTGTGGTGATGTATCAGAAAGCCTAAACAGCTCTTAGTAGGCACAATGTGAAAAATGTGCCAGTGGAGAGTGGACCTGGGAGGTTCTGATCTCATAAGGGGCAAGAACATCTCTGAGTCTGACAAAACTCCCAGCAGTCCTAAAGATCCTGCTCACTGTGAAAGCAGTGAGCCTCCTGAATAATTAAAGGATCCAGGATCAGATGAGTAATATCTCTAGAAACAAAAAACATCCTAAACTAAAGAATTTTTTTTCTTCATTATATACTTTATCCAACATAGTAAAAACATGTATATTTATAGCTTAGATTACACTTTGTTTTGTGGAATGAAAAAACACATTTTAAAGTTGGCCCCTTTCCTGAACAGATGTTACTGGCCTGGGTGAATAACTTACTCAAACATATGATTGAACAGAATTGAAACAGAATTTTTGCCAAACTCTGTTCTGACTAAAACTGAAATCTTTCACCACTTTTCTTCCCTCTGTCATACAGGCTCTGCTGTTCAGTTCATCCTGATCTCTGTCTTCCAGCTGTGCCTGCTGATGGGTTATATCAAACCCTTTGGATTTGAACTTGCATTATTTCCATGCAAGAAAATCTGTGAGCAGTTTAAAAAAAAAAAAAAAAATCATTCTCCCCTGAAAAGACTGTCAGGGTAACATCAGGGGCTTCAATGTTTGTCTCTCCCTGATTTCTCACATCAACTGTGTTTATTTTGCCAGTACAAAGATGTTTACTCCTAATTGCCACTGCTTCTAGCTCCAGCTGGCTTCTTTCCTTGTTGCACATTATCACCAGAATTTAAGGTTTTACAGGTCGAATTAGACTCACAGTGACATCTGTGCCACCCATTACTTTCAGACAGACTACCCAGGTGTGGCTGAATGCAGATGGATGAGCCAGCCTCTCTGTGCAAGAGGGGACAGAGTGGATCTCCTTTTGTCTTGGTCTTGATGGATATAACAAGTCCCAAAAGAAAAGAAATTAATTTTTTGTCCAAGCCTACACTGAACTGGGAGCAAGAAACAGATCTTTTAATTGCAAATTAATTAGTTTTTATGAAGGTATCACTGAGTCTGAGAAAAAGAAATGAAGGAGTTTTGTGATGACAGTGACTCTGAGTGTGATGCTTTTCCACTCACCTGAGGTGTTATGACTACCTTCCTCAATGCCTAAATGCACTGAGCACTGCCTAGAAAACCCTGCTGTGTGAGGACATAGCAATGTCAGTGTCAGTGATGCCTTTACAACAACTGAGATTGTTCAACTGACATATCAAAGCCCTCCAAGAAACTGGTGAGGGGGTGTGATGTCCTTGGCAGAGCCTGATTAAGTAGGATGCACATTTACACTTCAGGAAGATTGTGAGGCATCCCCTTGTGCATCTGATTTCCCATAAAGATAAACAGACAGGGAGTAGGTTAGTGGGTATTTGCACAGCCCCACACTAAGCCCTTGAGCACACAGATGCAGGTCAGAGGATACTGTGATACAGTATCTGAGATTCTGTTAGTATTTGGAATCTTAAAAAAAAGTAACATTGAAACACAAATAAGCAACTAGATTACATATATAAGATAAAATATGTAAGAAAGCATAATTATCTACATAACTCAAATTATGAACACAGCTGGCTTTATAAATGGTTTAGCACATGCTTCTTGGCAAACTTGATAAATGAAAGTTTGGAGTATTGCTAACCCACTGTCCAGTGGTTATACCTGCCTTTGATAGTTTTTTAAATACTATCATTGATCTTAAATACATCAACAGTTTTAGGATTTGCTTATCAGTGCTGTATCCACAAATTTCACTGAATATTCTCCATGGCTGAGTCCCTTTTGTCCAGCTTCTCTGCTTGCATGCAGTGCAAATGAAACAGCGAGTGTGGCTGCTCTGTTCAGAAACACATTAGTGGAAGTATTTGAAAACACTGATTTTTCTTTTTCTTTTTGCTCCATTGATACATTAGGAAACACACTCTGTAAATCTCTTGGTTTAATTCCTCTTTGGAGAACAGTTTAATGCTTAAAGAAGCATTTGCCTTCCCACATTGCTATTAATGCATCCCATTCTTGAAAGTAAAACTTCTTGAATTTAAGGAATTTGAAGAAGTTATGTTCTTAAGATATTAAGTCCATGTATTAAAGGTATGCAAGCAGATTCTCAGAAACATTCACACATTCAGTTTTCAAAAAGGATCATCTGTATGAGTAGTTCTTTGTTTTCTTTTCTGTGATTGGTACAGGTTTTTTGAGCACTCAGACTGACACTGGCAACAATTGAAAATTATTCACAAATGCTTTAAATCTCAGGGGCTGGATTCTTCTTTACTGCCATAATGGCTGCATTTGGCTCAGTACAGAACAGGTTGAAATTGGGAGAGTGCAGGGGAGCAGGGGAATGGAGTCATATGTCCATGTGTTCTGATATTTTGAAAAATTACATCAGCTGTCAGATTTCGAAAGTTTTGTCTGCTTTGACCACCTGTGGCACATATCATGCAGGTCCCCATCATGCCTGGTGCATGCTCTTTCAGGCTGTCATCAAATGTCCCTGTGTGCTGCCATTTATGCCCACATGTGTGAGCATCACATGTATGTACAGAGAGATGCAAGTTTGCAGGGACTCTTTTCTAAGCATGTCCTGGTTGAAACACCAGGATGAAACACCAGAGATTAAGCAGTCCACTCTCTCCAGCTCCCCTTAGCCAACTACCTGTTGACATATTATTTTCCTTGGGGAAGGAAAACTGATTTACCCTTTGGAAAAGTGCTGTACAAAGCAACATAGTTCTTCACCAAGAGAGGTCATTCATTTGCCTGTTGCTTGCTGTGTTCTGGGTGTTCTGCTGGGGTCTGGGGTCTGCTCCCATTGACCCTGCAGGGCCTTGGCTCCTTTTTCATCAGGTTTTGAGTGGGATTCTTCCCACTGACCCCCATCATTTGAAAGCTGGCTGTGGAGTCTGAACTAAGCAATGAGGTTGTTCTTTTATTGATGAAGAGAAACAGATACCTCTCCAGGGAGCTGCATCCCATCCTAAGATGCATGTCTAAATAGCTGTGATGAACTGCCCTTTCTGAGGTTTTCTCTGTACAGCCACAGATTATAAAGGGAGCAGAGTAGCTTAGACCAAAGGGATGATAAGAGGAAAGATGACTCCATGCACAGGTAGTCACAGTGGCAGCAAAAAGCCTCTGGCTCAGGGTGGCAGAATTTTATACCCATAGTAAATGACTTTCAATTGCTATGTAGGCAATTACAAAACTCTGGCAGTCTTTGAGGAAACTGCTATAGGTTCTGGGAATTGTTACACCTGATGGGGAGATGAGAGGTGAGAGAAAAAGAATTTGTCCACATATAAAATAATCTGTATTTCAGTAGTTTGTCAGGAAACCTCTATTTCACTTCTGAGTAACTGAATTGTGAAGCAGAACTGATGGTAATGCACTTTTAAGTGAACATGAAGTATGCAAAAAATGGAGTTTAAATATATTGCAAGAGTTATGACCCCTTAAAATATGATGCTTTCTGTACATTAAAAAGGATTTTGGTAGAAGTCAGTGCATAACAGCACTTAAAATCAGGCAAAAGATTATTAATATGCTGCTTCCTGTGTTATTAAAGTCTTTATCCCAATGTATTGTGGAGCAAATCCAATGGGATGCAATTACTGAAGTGTGCTCCATCACAGTGCTGAGAGAAGCTCTTTGGTAGAGGCTGTCTTAGCACAATGTCCCTGCTCTGATGGCTTTGCATTTCCACTACAGTGGCTTCACTTTTCCAGCTGAAATGTCCAAGTCTTTCATGAGGTAGGAGGATACAGCAGTCAAGAAACAGAAAGTCCAAGCAGAAATCACAAAACAGCAAGGCCATAATTCCATCCAACTTCAGCTCATTCTGTATCTGTGCTCACTTTGTTAGGATCCACCAGGAAATTGAGGGCAAAGCATTTTGTTTTCCCCTGGGTCAATTAAGAAATACTTTCTCAGTAGCAAAACTGCTCGAAGGAAATGTTGTTGGGCACAAAGTCTCCAGTCATCCAGGAAAGAGTAAGTCAGGTGAGTGTCTTGAGGCAGTCTGGCCTTAGCTTTTCCTGGTATTTGTAGTACTGAGAAGGCAGAAGTCTTACTTGTCTCACTCATTTTGTTCTGATTTTGTTGTTGTTCTTAATTTTTTTCTGTCACACAGAGCAAAATTTCAGCGTCCACACCACTAGAAAATGTTTCTCTTTTTTGGGTGATATAATAGCTGAGAGAATTACTTACTAGAGCTTTGCACTTGAGCAAGTGGCCAGATTTTTGGTCAAAATAAAGCTAAATATTTCTTATTAGCATTTTAGGTCAATAATAGCAGATCTGGGCTATCTTTAGGAAATTGTTTTCTTGGAAGTACCACTCCTCAAACAAAACATGTTTGCTTTCATAGAACATTTTGGAAGGTATTTCTTCATACTCTGTGATAAAGTATCAACTTCTGCTGTCTGTTGATTCAAAAATTAGAGGTGTGCAGTAGTTGCTCTGGCAACAGAGTCTCGTTTTACCCCTCTGCTCATTTCCAACCTGTTACTAAATTACTAAGCACGGGAGGGATGCATCAAAGAGCACCTAGAGACACTGCTAATGTAATGAAACCGAGCCTTCATCTACTTAAAACATGTTGTGTCAGCTTGGAAATAAGACAGGTGATGTCTTTACCCCCAAAAGTTGGCACCGTGTCAGCTACTCAAAGTTTTAAAGTTGTAAAAACAAGGTCTACACACACAAAAAAATTCTTTCTACAGAATTTTCTAATATGTTGTACCTGGAAATATTAAATTTGTTTGTTAGCAAATTATAAGGTATCTTTATCTCTTTACTGGTTACAGCAGCTGTCAGGTGTTCTTACTATTTTTAACTACTTCAGTTGGTATTTTCTGTGTGTATGTCATCTAATGGATGTGTTGATTTATAGCTACTATTACAAACATTTAGCAGTATGATCAGTTCTTCAGATGGGAAGAAACTGCGGGTGAGAATCTGTGTTATGGAAGACAGTACGTTGCAATTTTAAAATTTTCTCACATCATTTCTGTGGGGGCAAATTCTCTTTATAGAGTTTAGTTTTAGTAAGGAATTCAGTCTCAAGAGCTTTCACTCTGCTTTGCAGAAAGGGTAAAATTAGGAAGAAATGTATTCTTCTGTAAAAAGATGCTGTTTCCAGCCTCACACCATGAGATCAGTTGGGATCCCTGTTTTTCAAGCAGGGCTTTCATGGCTGAGTCCTTGTGCCCTTGTCTCCTGGGATAAAATGGGGAAGGATAACAATCATAAGGTTCAGGGCTACTGCTGGCCCACCCTGAGCACAGAGTCTCATCTCTGGTGTGACACCCACACCAGGAGCAGTGGGCACCCACAAGGCATCAGCAGTGGCCTTGCCTGCACTGCTAGGTGCTTTACTCCTTTAACTTGGTGCAAAGAGGTGACAGCACTGTCTCATCTGTACACCTCTCTGAAATCTATTCCTGGTTTATAAATACTTTTGCCATATGTAACATAAGTTCCTGAATTACTTGTGTGAAGTCGTGTTTGGCTGTGATTTGAGAGTTCTATATACAAGAATTACCTTTTGATAGTGTTTTTCCACAGCATCTGTAGACTATTATCAAGTAGTAGGAGACCAACTAGTAAGAGCTTCCATAATGTCAGCAAAATTTCAGCTCCTTAATACAGTGGTCTTATGCTATTTCCCAGCTTGAAAACCCAGTACTAAGCCTTTAAAATGACACTGTAAGACACCTTTGTATAAAAGTAGGGTGCCAGATAGTGCCTATAAATATATAATGTAGATGTTTGCATTTAGCCTTACACTGCAGCCTTTTCCTATGTAATTCTGTTATATTCACACCAGCTTCTTTTGACTGTCATTTTTAATGTATAATGTGTTTACCAGGTGGGCTATAGAGCTGTGTTATCACTACAGTGAAAAAGTCCACATGGACCATGTTACAAAGTGCAGAACATACTAGATATCATTTCCATACTGGTTTTAGAGATCAGACTTAAGCATAACTTTGCTCCAGATGCAAGATGTGGACAACAGAGACATGTTTTGTTATAGGTTTTACTAATGCAGGTTTAAAATAACATGACTGAAGTTCTAAATTGATATGACAGTTGCACCTTTTCTGGATAAAAGAGCCGGCTGCAATGTTATGCCTGGTTTTAAAACCAATACACATGATCTGAAACAGATTTTTTCATCATGGTTTTGAAATTTTCTTTTCAGACAGAGGGAGTGCTTAGGAACATTTCAAAGAAATGTAAACATGTACTTAGACAAAATGACATGTGTCCAGACCAAATTTCAGTTAGAGCGTTTATTATTTTCTGCCTCCTTCCAAGATTTCAGTGGCACTTTGCTTGTATTCTCTTTATTTCCACACTGGTGCAATGTAGCTGCATGTAGTTAGACCTCTAAAGGGCCTCAGCCCAGGGGCAGCCAAGGTTGGTGAAAGGCTTTCCCAGAACTTAGAGGTCTGCTCTCCCATCTGGGAACAATGCTGCCAATGGGCTGAAGTGCAGGAGCCAGCATGACTCCTTCCTCTGCTTTTGAGACTTTTTGAAAACTGGCACCAAGGAACTGATCAAGAGAGATGGGGCATTACATGGTTTTACTGGAGACAACTATTTATACTTTCTGGTACCTGAAGATGTTTCTTCTGAACATAGCACTGAAAAAGGAATAGAAACTGAAGTTTCCCTTGGCAATTGCAGTCTATGTGTTAGAAAAAGATCCAAGATCAAAATCTAACAGGGAGGCACCTCTGCTGTTGAAGGAAAGCTCATAGTTTTTAAATGTCTGTAAATATCACATACTGTGGGATGCTCTGTAGTTTGTATGCTGCACTATGTAAACTCTCCTGAATGCTTTTTGGCACAATTTTGCTCCCGTGCAAACATTTTATAAACTGTGTCATGAAGCAGCTTGTTTTGCCTACAGCATCAAAGTCTTGGTGTCTCACAGCTTCCAGTGACTCATGCCTTTCTTTGCAGCTTGGTTGCCTCCCCATGAGACAGAATAGCTGGCTAATAAGTTTGCTGAGTGTATTGATGTCCTTTTGGTTGAAAGGATCATATTAGCAAACAGTAAGATGAGAAGCTATGGATATGGATAAAAAGACGACATTAGGATAATAGTAATTGCATTTAAATAGAAGAGATCAACCAAGTAAAGAAAAGGGAAAAAAATAGTGACAATTTTTTTTCCTTGCCCTTAGTTTAACTCTTCTTGTAAAAACAATCTTTGCAAGAGGAGAGAGAGAAAATGACTCCAGTATTGTTTTGATTGGCATTGATGTGCTGTGATCCTTTTCTTCCCACGTAACATTAGAGGTAGAGGTCAACAACCTACCTTTTCTTAATTGAAGGACCATCAGCTTAATTTGGGAACAGACTTTTCCAATGAAGAACTTACCCAGGAGTCCATAAAAACAAATAAGAATAATACAGCTAACGTCAGCAGTTCAGGAACATTTTATCAAAACCTAACTTGTTGTAGGAATGGTGTCACACAGTGTATTCAGATGATATATTATGTAATATATAATGTTAATACTAATATATGCCATCGTAATAGTACATGTAATATCTGATATAATAGTACAACAATATTTAATAATAGAATTAACTATTATCGTTATTTATGGATTTATATAACATATATAACTATAAAGAGCAAGAAGGAAAACCATGCAATTTTCAGGAAAGTTCAATTTGTTCTCTTCTTCAGCACTGTGTAGGTTCTATTTATGTAATTACTAGATCTTAGAGTATTGCTGAGCTTTTTACTGAGAATGGGTCTCTTGACACATTCAATAAGTTCAATTGCTCAAATGAAGGAAAGTAAAGAAGTAACACGGTGACCTTAACTCAACCGAAAATCTCGATGTTATTCAATTTCAGCAGAAGTTGGATCCTCCTCATTAGATGTAACTTTTGTTATGGATTCTTAGTGTGATTTCAACTCTTTATTGAATTAGGTACAACAAAATATTGAACCAGTGTAGTGGAAATCCTGTGACAACAGCAGTTCTCAAGCATTTTCAGAGAAACCACTTTATATACAAAACTAAACCATGAACTCCAAATTTGAGTGCAGACCTCCCTGTGTGTGTCATAAAGTCTCATTTTAAGCCTAATTCAAATTTAAACAAAATCTTTACTCATCCTGTCTTTAGTGGAATCATTTGCTGATTCCCCCTTCAGCTCCAACAGAGGATGAATCAAGCCATCCTCACCCTGTGGGCACCCAGCAACCCCACCCTGTGACATCAGCAGCCCTGCAGCAAGAGAAGGGACTGAGATCCCAGGATTTGAAATAATGTTATTTGTGGCTTTCTTGTTCTTCCTCTTCTACTAATGACAATACAGAGAAATATCTATTCTTAGTAAATGAAAAGCAAACACTAACATGTCAACTAGATGTTCCTGTAAGGTGTCCAGAGTATGTCACAATACATATTGCACACTTCAAAAGCACATTACCTTGTCCAGTGCCACATATGAAAAGGTCAGCACTGGTCTTCTTTTTTTTTTATTTTCTACATATGAGTCATAGGCAAACAATAAGCTTTAACTTTTGTGTTACTATTTTAATCTTCACCACTATTTATGAGGGATCTCAAAATACTTGAGACCCTCAGAAAATATTCCAGTGTGGGCCAGTATTGTGAGCAACTCATGTTACGAATGAGGCACAAAGATGGCACAGCTGAAATTTTCCAAAGTGACTGCTGGCTGGGGCAGGGAAAAGGGCATCTCACTCTCTGAGCATCTAGCCTGAATGATGGAGAGTTCCATTATCAGACATGCTCTCACATACCAGTGAGAGGTACAAATATTCTGCATTTCTCAAAAATAAACACTCTATTCAGATAGCTCAGGTTTTGTACAGAAAGTAAGCAAAACCTGCAGCAAAGTGAGATTCTGAGTGCACTGAAGGACAACTGATGTGATAAAGCCACAGGGATAGCTTTGTTTTCCACACTCAGGGTTTCACCAACAGATGAGTGCCCAGTTAGTTAATCAGGCTGCTGGAGCAATTCTGTGCAACTTCTTCCCCTGAAATAACTTTGGCAAAGTCAAACTCATATATATGCTGTGCTCTCTGCCTCTGACTCACTCAGGAACATTCTTCAAAAGGCATTTTTGTGTCTTTATAATTGAATTGATTCTTAAGTTGTGCCACAGGTGTACACCTTATCAAAGAAGACCTGGCACTCCATTTGTACATAATGCCCTCTCGGAGGAGGTTTAACATGCAATGTTTGTTGTTTCTAGCAGGTCTCTCTGCAAAGAGAGAGGTCGCTACTCAGGGAGGCACTTTCCTCCTTGGAAACAAGAAAAGAAATCACCAGGAAGGAGGGGAAAATGCATCTGGGTAACAGGAGGGGATCTTGTCAATCTTCAAGCCACTAGAAAACGATCATGAAAATCTTTTGTTAGAGAAGCCTATAATGGTACTATTGCTTGTCTATTGTGGCCACTAACAGCAAATAGCCCGTGAGGGCAGGGGAGATGTAGGATTAGACATATTGTGAAGAGGGGCTCTGGATGCTTGAAAAGTACAGTCCTACCCATCAAGGTCAGAGGGGTCAAAATAGTGTCATCATTAATCCTCAATGGAATTATTCCCATAAACAAATTGACCTCCAAAAACATCTATGGCGTATATGGAATAATGCTAATGATGAACTATTGGATTTCTTCCACAAATGGAAACAGGAAAGCAATTGTAACAGAAATGCAAAATGTAATTGCAAGAAACTTAAATTGAGCTGGAGACCATGGTGTACAGTACTTTTTCTACCACTAGAAACTGCATTTAGCCTGAAAAAAAAAAAAAATTAGAAAGCTTTTATAGTATCATAATTTTTGATGCATTTTAAGAATAAGCCCAGTTGTTAAATACTTTTCAGAGCATTAATCCTTATCCACATGTATATTTCTGGGGACACCATTGGGCTGAAGCTGTATGCATCCATTGCAGGATGGCAAAAAGGGTGGATGGGATCCTTCCTACTGGAAGAGGCACTGGGTACCAGCTTTCTCTTTCTAGCCTAAAAATTTCAGTTGTTCTTCTCAACTGTGTGGTTGAACAAGGGTCCTTGCACAATCTGTCTTCTACCTTCAGTACTTGGTGGGACAATTGCTTAAGTAACTTAATCAGAGTTTCCTTGTTAATAAGGAAATTGCTCTTTCATAATACACTTGAAGTGCATGAAAAGAGCTTCAAGTAGACAATGATAGACATGGATGTTACACTGAATGGCAGCTGCTAAATATATGTGTGCTGATAAATGTCTGTGAAGCAACTTCGTACGGCAAGACAAGTTAAACGTTTATTTCAAGCTTTAATTAAAAGTTACCTCACTAAAATTTTCAAAAGCATCAAAGTTGCCAACTATTTTGAATTATTCTCCCTCTTTGTGCAGTCAGGGGCCTGTTTTCTCTGTCATCTTGAAGAATGCACATCATTAGTTCTCAAACTCACAGTACATAACAAATGACCACAAATGAGAAAGCTGCCTTTGACTGTAGCCGTCTACTTTGCAAAGTAATATTGTTTCCAAACACCTGAATAAAACCACATTAACAGCAGGAGTCAACAGAGGTAGTTTTATGATTTTTATTTTTAAAGAAATACTTTAAAAGTGCCCCTGATACTTTTTTTGGAATCTTTTTGAACTGTATTTTTCTTGAACAATACTTACATCATCTTGATCTTTGTGGTCAAATCATTCTCTCAGTTGCATGCTGTGCAGCTCTGAAAATTTGGAATGAGTTTAAAAGTTTGAAGGACTTACTTTAACTGCCAAGCTTAAACATAGATTCAGGCATTCCCTGGGTCCTCCAAAGCATACCTCTTTTTGTAGGTTTCTGTAAATTTTTGGAGATACATTGTGGTCTCTACAAAAATGGAGGTACATTAGTTTGGGATAGTCACTTAAAAATTCTGTGGCCCTGCTGTAAAATGCAGACAGTGACACCCTGTTTGCTCCTCCTGTGTGCTTAAAGTGAAGCTCTTTCAGGCCAAGATGGTTATTTTATCTGGGAATGGACAAGAAGGCTCCTGTATAAATTGATACTTTGAAACCATATAAGAAGGATCCAAATCTATCCATTTTTAATCCTTTCACAGACAACTAAGCAAACAATGCAAAATGCAGCCCAAAGGGAGTATTACATGAACTTGGGCATTTACAAGGAGATTTCTAGATGCTAAATCAATAAGTTGTTACCAGTTGCTTTTTCTGGGATACCTAAAATAAAGTTAAACAAAAATATTTTATTTTGCTGTTTTAGGGTAAAATCCCAGTATTCTGAAAAACAACTTGGACTTGATTTTCATTAGCTTTTTTCCTTAGGGCAGAATATTTAATATCCACATCAACAAATCCTCAACTTCGTCCTAAAAATTTTTGGTCTGAAAATATAAAATATTTTGGTCTGAAAGTTTGTTATGGTTGAACTGTAAGCACTTTAAGGCTGTGGTAGTGATGAGAGTCATAGGAAACAGAAAGGTTGCTGATATTTCATGTTCCTCGAGATCAGATTTAGCTTTGGGGATGAACCTAAAGGTAGCAAAATCTGACTTCTGGAATTAGAAAACATTTTGAGCTCAGTAAGCTTGCAGTGGTCCTTGTTCTGGATGAGTAACTTCTAGCCAAAGCTACCAGAACACAGAAAACTTAAAAAAGCTGCTCTTCTCTGTTAGGCCTGTGTATGCAAAGGGCTTTCATCTCAGTACAAGTACATGCACATAACTCAGAGACTTTACTTAAATGCCAGGTACTGCAATGTCTCATTTCTCAATGTGGGTCTCATCTTAAAAGAGTCTAAATTTTAATTGATAAAACAGGGTACCCAGGATTAAAAAATTATTCTTCCTGGAGAAGATGGCTTGTAGCAAGGCACTGTCAGGGCACTTGTCAAGGCAAGAGCTCCTTTTACTGTCCATGCTTCTCCACCAAAACACTGCAGACCAGGTGCAACACTGCAAACCTGCCCTGATTCCAGCTCTAGAAGTGACCTGAACCTGACCCTGCTGCTAAAGACTCATCCACCTAACCTCACCTAAGTGCTCAGATGAAACAGTTTCCTTTTAGTCTTTTGGTGTTATTAATTGTTATTATTCCTTTAGATCTTGTGCAACAATAAAAGGGAGGCTTCAGTTCCTGGCTGCAGCAACCCCTCCCACAAATCAAAAGAATATGACTTTCATTTTGAAAAGAATGAATAAATATATCCTGAATAAGAGGGGCACTGATTCCAAACACCCTGAAGTCTTGGAAGATACAATTGTCCCTTCTTTCATTTGATTTATCCTCAAAGGTTCCCTCTATGCATCTCACAGAGTCTGGGTGGGTTTTAGAGCCAAGGCTTTGTTTCAAGTGAAGGTGTTGAGAGATGCCACAGGAACAATGAGACAGAAGGTATAACCAAGGGATTGTGATTTCAGCTTTCAGGAAGAGCTGGTGACTTGGGAGATCTAACTCTGAGTTATCTTTATCTGACCTTTCAGTGCATTGGATCCTCTGTACTTTCTGAAAGCCAGGTCCTGTGATGGGGTCTTGACTCCAGAAATCACCAAACAGGAAACTCTCCCTGCCAGGGAAGAAACCTATGGGCTGAGCAGCCAAAACCTTGTCTGCCACACTGACATACAGCCTATTTTAAGGTCTCTCAAGGAAGAGGGAAAACAACCCTTCTTGTTCTCCTAAGCCCTCCTAGTGAAGGCACCCCTGCATATGGATTCCTGCACATTCCAGGTCTCCCCCAACAGCCAGATTTCAGCACCCCAGCCAGGGCAGAGAGCTCCCCACCCAGCTGAGCCCCCTGAACAGCCCTTTTTGTCTCCTTTTCCTTTTGTCAGTGAATCCCCCAGGTACCTGGTGCAGTCCAGGGTTTCAGACCTGCAGAAGCACAGCTCAGCACATTTGCTGTCACCTCCCTAATGCAGTACTTTCTGCAAGGCAGACATAAGTTACTGACAATTGTTTGCATTTGGTATTTTATTTTGATTAAATTAAGTAAGTATAAGATGAGAAACTGGGGATGAGGGTGGTGTGCCTTCATGAGGTGAAGGAATTTAGATGATCTAGAAAAACCTAATGGCCCTACTTTGTCATGCTGCAAATTCACAACAAAATTTTGCTACAGTCCTGGAAATGAGAGAGGATTTTATTATGCTCTGTGATAATTACATTTGGGCTCTATGTCAATTGGTCTATCTCCCCCCAAACCTGTCTGAATAATTAAGTTTGTTCATTTGGTGAAAACCTTTCTTTTGCTTTGCACTGTAAATGTTTCTGTCTTGATTGGTAACTTAGAGTTAACAAGAATCCTTTGGTAGCCAAAGTTTTTTGGCATCCAAAATACTGACCATGCAGTTGTATCTCTGATAGCATCTTTTTCCATGAGATTTTTCCAGCCTTAGAGCATTAAAGCAAAAGCCAATTCCTCTTCCCCAGCTTTCTGACTTCTATTTTTGAAGTACAAATCCCTTAGACTGTGGCAAGGAAAAGGTTAATATTTTGTCCCTGAGCTACCATAGGTGTCTGCCCTCATTGAGGATTACAAGGGAGCCAGGTATGCAGGGCTCAGCTGGAGCAAATTGTTCCATCAGGAGGACCTATAAAAGGAAGGAGTGGCCAAGTGATGGGTCAGGCACCCAGGGCTGTGGAGATTGCTTACTGTGAGGAGCTTACTTGTGTATGTAATCCCCTTTTTAGCCCAGCTGTGGGAAATCTTTTTAATTTTCCACAGTGCTCTACTTCTGTGCTCCTCCATCCACCTAACCTGAAAGGGTTTTTTCAGCATCCTTCAGTGGCTCCTCTGGCCCATCACACTTCTCAGACTCATCTCATCATTTCTGTTCCGTTTTACATGGTTTAATATGTCCTATTATTTCCATATTGGCAGCTTTCAAGCTAAAAGGCCTAGCACACTTGTAAAGACTATTAGACACAATTTATTATTTCCTCTGTGGCCCTTTGCATGTAAAATGCAAGCCCATTCCATTTCAAGGAAAGACAGTTAAAAATTGACCTACATTTCTGTTGAACATTTCTTCTCATGTAGCATAGTGCTCAATTTTATGGAAAGACAGGGCTTTGCAAGATGTCACAAATTAGTTTGAGAAGGAAATGCATAAAGAATATGCAGTTAAAAATATAACAGGCACTTGCTCACCAATGTGTGTAGAATGCCTTGTTCCTCAGTTTAGGTGAGATTACAATTAGGGGTAGATAACCCTTTTAAGAGAGCTATTGTTCTTTTAGGTCTTTTCATTTTTATACAACATAATTACAACTATTATGCACTTTCATCTTGATTCATAGACAAGGCAAATATATTACATCACTAAGAACTTTACGTTCATAATATTAAGATATGTTTCTGCCTAGGAAATTAACTATTTTACAGTACTATCATAAATTACAAGATTAGATGGTTTAAAGAATGTGTCTAACTGCCAGGAGTCTTAGTGTAGATAATAACTCTGGATGTTTCCTGGTCTACAGTCACTGTTGTGTCTTGGAAATAAATTCTGAGCAAGATCATTTATTCTTCCCATCAATAAAGGCATATATCTTCAAATTTATCAAGCTTTGTCTTAGTGTAATAAAGAATAACTACTGTGACATTTTGGGCCAAAGCAATTCTCTTCTCTGCTTGAGGTGAAAGTGAAAATCTGCAGCTCTCCCAAACCTGTTTCCTTACTTGTCTCCATTGGATGTGCATTGCCTGTCTGTCCTTGTCTGCTGAGTACAGGTTTGATAATGCTCTGTTCTTCACAAAGGGGTCACAAGGCTTAGTCAGTGTTTGCAAACTATTTAGGTCTCAAAAATAAAGAAAATTTAGTTTATAAACACTGAGTACCCTTGCTACTGACAGATTGAGGCACTGTGTTGTCTTTGTACTTCTGGAATAATTCAGTGAAATATCCAGAAATAAAAGTTTGTGGATTTTTTTTTTTTTCAGCTTGTAAAAGACAGAGGAGAACCCCTGCATGGAGGCATATATATAGACATATATTTTGTTTTTCTTCGTGTGTGGCTTAGGGATGTGTACAAGATACAACCTTGGGCAAATTTCATGGGAATTTATGTAGTTTAAGGACTTTAGTTCATTGTTGTTTGAGATTTTTTTCTTCAGATTTCTTTATTTCCTTATGGTTATTACCCATTCATAAAAGATGTGGCATTTTGTTCTGGCTCTGATTTGATTACAAAAAAACATTACTAACAGTACAGCAGCCAGCATGCACTGAATCCCTTTTTAAGTACTGTATTAAAGCTTTCTCTCCTTTCTGAGCATCTTTACACTCACTTTTCCAGCAGGATTTCATTTTCCATACAGCTATATTTAAAAAGCAAAGGCCTGACCTCCTTGATGTTCAAGTTTGAAATTTGCCTTGAACCTAATAGGACCAGAACTACCTGTTTCATCTTTGGGAGTTTCCAGGTGGTTTAATGAGCCCAAGGAGCCTTCATTCCTTACTGGAACCTCTTGAGGGATTTTGTAATGGAAATAACTAGTAAGTAGCACAGCAGTGGATTCCCATGGAGTTCCATGCACAGGCTGGCAAAGCTTAAGCTATTGATACTGGGGAATGGAAGGGATTTTTGCTCAGTAGCATGAGGTAATATCTGCAGAATATTCATCTCAGCAGATCAATGTCCTTTACTGCAGATGTGGCTCAGGACAAGACACAGCAAGGCTGGACTGGGCACCCCTGTGTTTACTGTAACTCCTGTGTGCTGCTGATCAGCCAGTTTGACTCTGCTGGCACTCAGAGCTGTTGTTAGACATCCCCAGGTCCATCTTTTGCTGCTGCTCAGCAGAGCTGCTTGGTCCGACCTCCTGCACTGAGTCATCGCTTCTGGAGGCTTTGCTTTTAGACCAATTTCAAGAGTCATTTTCTAGAGGAAAAGACTTATCAGTTGAGTCACACAGAGCTCTCCTAGATCCATCATTGCTTCTTATTATGAAAACAAAGGGTAAAAGGAAGAAATCAGGAAAAAGAAAGTATTAAAGTGTTGATGGAGATTTAAATTTATGGGAGGAGACTATAGGAGATGTAAATTCTAACTAGGTTTATAGAAATATAAGTCAGCACTCATTTATATTTTTGAAATGTTTAATAAAAGAAGAAAATACATGTACAAGAGTTCCATAAAAGACATCCATCTTTTTACAGGTTATGAAAAATGTTAATGTTCTGCTACAATTATTGAGATCATTCTACTTCCAATACAATCCTCACCATATACAACTCTGCCTCCTCCTCACTGGGCTTGCTATTCATCACCCTCTGCTTGGCTTAAGAGATGACTATAGGCATTAAACAGTGTAGAGATTGTAAAAGATTTTTTACTTTTTGTTAACCTTTGTTAACTTTTTAAAAAGATTTTTTACTCTTAGTTAACTTTTCAGGCTTAGAGGAAAAAGATATAACAGTATGTGGCTTGAAAATGGAAACTAAAGACATTCATAATAGAATCAATTATATTTTAAGGAGGATAATTAACCTGTGATACCTGGAGACATTGTGGGTTCTCTGCCATGGCAACTTCTTAAATTGAGCCTTGGTGTCTCTAATGTTGAGTTACAATGTGAGATTATTGCCTTCTGAGATAAAGGTGATCAGGCTCTCGTGGACAGTTCTCTGCTCCACTTCTATCTAAAAGAATTTACTTTTCTGTTTCCAGTTACAAAATTAGTTAGTTTATCTCCATCAGTCCCTGGGTTCAGTCCTCTATGTAGACCTCTGGCTCCATATGTAGAACAAATGTGTGAGAGAAACAATGTGCAAAAGGGTTATGAAAATACTTCATCTGAAGGAAGTAGAGGAGATTTGCTATTTGAATTTCGAGCAGAAAGATCAGGGGGAGGAATCAAATCCTGAATCACAAGAACCTGGCCTTGTATACTTTTATAGATAAAGTATCTATCTATATTTCTCCACATTGATTGTGGAGAAACACATATTGCACACTGTATTAAGCTCAGGTCCAAGCTGACCTGACAATCAAATTCTAACAAGTAGACCTTCTGGAAAAATGTCTTTTGATGTAATATATTCACAGTGGGTCAGGCTGGAATTGCCTTACCTCAGGCTCTGCAGAAAGTCAAGTACTACCAATTGGAAGTGGTGATTTATGGCTAAAACATTGGTGTTAAGAACTATATTTATGTAGTATTTGTTTGTTTTTCAAGTCTTGACTGTGGTTGTCATCAGTGTTTTGGGTACAGAGATTCTACCACAAGGCTGGCAGCTAAAAGCTTTGTGAGTTTGGTACACAAGGAAACTTTCCATCTCTTTGCCTCTATTAACATGCAGGTTCCACAGCACTGAAACAGTTAATCCTCAGCCTGTTTTCACCAAACCTGACAGCATGGCTGGAAACTTTTTATCTTGTTCTATTCTTCCTTGTCCTTATCCCCAGTCCTTTCCATCACTCTTCTTGTATCCTGAAAAAGAAATCAATCAAAATGTAGATTGAAATTCCAAGTAAAAGTCAGTGTTTCTTAAGGAAAGATAATGGCTGCTAGACAAAAGTACACCACTCACATTCTGACAAAGAATTATGCTGTACCCTGCATGTTCACTTGTTTCACCTCAGTGCTGTTTATAGTGAGTTATTTCCTTTCTATTTTCAATGTGTTCCAGTTGGAAATTCCTCCCTCTGAGCATTTGCTATGATGAGAGTCATATAAATTTGGAAAAAGTAAAAGAAAAAAGATGATGTGCCAGAGCGGGTAACTTAATCCCACCCAATGACAGAATAAGGTGCTTGTTTCTGTATCTGAGGATTTTATGAATGTGTGCTTTTTTTTTTTTTTTTCCTTTGGTTCAAGTTAGGGTTTTGGAAGTGGAAAATCTAAGGTAAAACCCTAGCTTTCCTGAAGTCTATTGATCCCTTGAAGAAATGTACTAATATGTTCAAGTGTATTTGAGTTGTAAATGAGATTTTAAAATGTTGCTTAACTAGAACTGAAGTTCTCCAAGCACAGTGTTGATTCAAAGGCCAGTCCATGGTAGTGTGGTCTTAAAGTGAGCTGGAGGGACAATGCTCTCTGGGAAAGGGAGGGGACACCTTTTTTTTTAGTTTTATTTCTAGGCTGTCAGGAAGAATTCTCACTTTGAGGGATGCTTTTGGGACCATATCCATCAGGGTCTGGAGGAGGATGGCTGATGCACTCCTTCCACACACACTTCTGACACCTGTCAAATCATAATGGTTTCCTGTTATTGCTGACACAGCCCAGATTCAAACCACGGACTCAGAGGTGAAAGGCTCTGTATCCCATCAGCAATCTTCCTCTCTACATTTCTCCTATTGTTAATTTTTACTATCCTTGAAAACTTACACTGCAGAACCTCACTGGCACCAGTCAATCATAAAATAAGACAAGAAGTTTAAGTGCATCTATTTTGAGGGCTAGGCAGATTCTTTCAGTCTGATATTTTGTCTCCATTCTCAGATATGCTGCTCCTTTTTTTGTTACTTGTTTACAGAAATGAATGATATATCATAGACTTCAAGTTTTATTTTCTTCTCAAAGTTTTTTAGACATACTAAAGGACCCAATCCAAGAAACTAGAATGTAATTACAGATTTTGCATCTTCTGTATGACCTGTCAGAAGTCTGCTATCTCTTAGAAAGCCATTCCAGCATATACTTACTGTCAGTTTGATAGAAGAAACACTTTCATAGGTTTCTTTGATTGACACATTTAAAATGACATCAGTTCCTAGTTTTAAAACCTATTGTTATTAAGTCTCTGTTGCTATTTATGTTAGAAATATGTGCATGTATGTCAAAACAATACATCAACTTTGCTGATTGGCTGCACCTTGAATGGGTTGCCAAGGTAACAGAACAATTGCTTTTGAACTTTTCTAAATTGTCTTATTTGTTTGTTTCACATTCCAAGTTTCATATTTAATTTTCCAAAAACATAATTTTATGATTATTTTAAAAATATTTTTTAGACCACTTGTACATTCTGCACATATTATGAAATGTGCATGGGCATACACTTTCTATCAAGAGTAAAAATAGTAAACAATTAAATGGCTTATTTGAGATAAATATCTATTACTGTGTTAGTGGGTATACAAAGAGCTCTTCAGTGTGGTATATCTGGTATTTATAAGTTACTTCTGAAGCAGTACATAGTGATTTCATCTTGTCCACAATTTGATTATCTTAGATGGTGAGATCTTCATCTAGGACCCATGTCTTTTCTAGGAATGCTGCTGTTGGCACTAGGAAAATATGAACAAATACCTTTTAGGGTGCTTTCTTATTTTTACTTGGAAAAATGACTCTTCACCCAACTGGAAGAATACTCACTATTTGTGTGTGAGTTTCTAGACCCCCAAGATAAACTGGTTGTTATTTTTTCACTTTCTGCTCATATCTGGAGGGGAATTTTGATTCTTCAGCATGTAACTCAGATAAGAATTATCCCCTTGTGCATATACATACAGAGAGGTAAACTCACATTTTGGGTAAGGTCATGTCTTTATTTTTCTACATTTACAGTGGAATTTTGGGACAAACCATATCCAAAAGATAATGGTGGGTTTTCATCATCCTCCAAAATAAGACCTGCAAAGGCACATCCCTGACAATCAGTTCAGGCTTAAGTGGGTCTGCACTAGAAGTGACTTCCCCACACACACTTTTCCAAAGTAATCATCATGCTGTGAAAGTGTTAAGCAACACACAGATCAACTTTGTAGCAAGCTTTTCAGATAACTTTTTCCCCAGAAAATGGTGAATTCATATTAAATCTTTCCTCCAGAAATTTGCTCAGTAAGTTATTAAATAAAAAGTAACATATATGAAGATTAGTATCCCAAGCTTTGCTGATGTTTTGTCAAGGAAATTGCAGTGTCCATTTCAGAGTAGGAGCAGTTATGTATCCAGGCATTATTTCAGCAAAATGGGAGATTAGGTCTGTTAGTTAACTACATTAAATAGATTTTAAGATCAGTGTGTGTCTTATGGTTAAGGAGGTATCATCATGCTTATTAGGACATATTGCAGCAAAGTTCACACATTCTTCTAAATAGATGGCAAAAGAAGATCAGAGGTTTCTTACACCTGTAGGCAGTTTTTAATTGATGGCAAAAGAAGATCAGAGAGATTTTACACCTGTGCAAGATTCCATTGTCCTTTGCATGTTATACTGAAATGGTCTGTAACTGTAACCTCAATAACTTGATAAATACTGCACAGAGTCTAAAAGAGCATATGTTAGAAGAAATTTTGTTACTAAAGTAAAGAAAACATATTGTTGATATGAATACAATGGAGAGATTTATGTTGGGAAAGATCAACAAGTGCAAATACAGACTTGCCAGGTTCTATCTGAAGAATAAGAACAAACATTGTATTTCAACAAATAAGAAGAAATGCTCTTGGAACTCTCTTGGCTAATTCTTCAGGAATCAGTTTTCACAAGGATCATGGTTTGTGTTCCCAGCCCACTCTTTGATGTTATCTAACCATTGTATCAGCTATTTTCCTGTTATATCATTTTGAAATGGCTTCCAAGGACTTGTATAAATGTAAATAGTTTGGCATTTTCTGGGTTCAAGTTACACCTAAAATACATAAAACATTAGTCTTGCTTTTAATTAATAAACCACACTATAATAGTACTTTCAAAGAATTAGATTTTAAAAGTAGCATATGAAAATAATGAACTTCTGCAATAATTTTACAAATAGTATCACCTATCTGAACAGTGGAAATATTTGAAATTATGACTGTGGGATGGAGTATTATTTCATGTTAGTAAGGCTATGTGTCCAGTGACAACGATGGTAATAGGAATATGTTGAGTGGAATATAGGCTTGAATGGAAGGAGCACAACATTCTCGGGGGAGTTTTTGGCAGAGCAAGAAGTCATGAGCCATGTCCTGTTAAGGAAAGGGCAAAAGAGGTGTCAGAGTAAAGAACATGACAAGATCTTCTAGAGTAATCTGAAGGATATTTCACAGCCTGAAAGAAAGTCTTAGATACTTTGACACACAGTATTTGATGCCAGTGCACAGGTGCCTGACTCACCTAAGACTGTGAAGTATTTGTGTGCTGTTAATCCTGGCCATAAATACAAAGTGGCTCAGGTTGAATATAACTCTATTCCCACATCAGTGAAAGCAACAAGAATGGAAAATGATACAAACCTAGCCCTTTCATGTTATAATATTAATCTCAACTGGCACAACATGAGTCCACTTTTGCAACAAAGATTGGACAGTGAAAGGGAAGGGAACACATGTCAACTATTCTCACAACAAATCTAAATAATCTAATCTAGTGTGTGGTCCTTCTCAGAAGTTTGTCCAAGTCTGGTTACAAAATTACAGGACTGTTTTTTGGGGTTTTCTTATTGTAAAAAGAAAAGATTCAGTATGCTTCCTATCTAAGGAAAGGCTCGAGTTTCAGTTGTTATTAAGGACTTTAGTCAGAAGCACACACAACATTTTTGGTTATCAGAAACTCTTCAACTGAAAAAAGTCACAGCTACACTTGAGTGGTGTGATATTTTTTCTCATCCTTGAAATGTACCAAGCACCAATCTTTAGCATACTGTAGGCTGGAAGAAGCTCTTCTGAACACTCCTTTTGAGTACATGTTCTGTACTTTAAAAAACAGCAGTTTCCACCCCCTTGCTGTCTGGCTCTTCTCACCAAATACAATATTCATGAGAGACCAGATCAACAGCCTCAGAGTACAACACCCTCTCCACACAGAGCAGCTGCTCCACGGATCCCTGTCTGCCCTCCCTGGGGTTGTACCTCAAACCTGTTCCAGGGACACCACTTTAGGGAGTGCAGGAGCAACAGAGGCATCACATCCCTCCCACTCCCTGTATCTTCTGGTGCTATCCACTTATAACTGTGAATCTGAGTTTAGAGCTAGTCTCCCATGGACTCTCCCAGGGCTGTGAGGCCTTTGAGACACGTCACAGAGGCCACACTATGTCAGTCATACAGTGCTGCCTCTTTAGCATGGGTGCATTGCCCTTAAACTGCTCTCTAGAACTGCTTTTAGCTCTTTTAAAATCAGAGTCACTCACTCTTGTGACTTCCTGGCATCACCTCTTGCTGAGGAGGTGCTTTGTGACTTGCTGGCTCAGCACACTCACACGGGCTGTGTCACCCCTGCTGCCTCAGTGTGTGTGAAGAGAACAGATCCTTCCTCTGTGGTGACACTGTGGATCCCTGAGTCAAAGCTTCACAGCTGCAGCTTGCTCAGGTGCCACTTGCAGGACCCTGACTCCCCAATTTGCTGAGTGGTGTCTTTGTGACATCCACCACCCTGCCCCTGCAGCATGTGCCTGCTCTCAGTGGCCAGTGGGAGAGCACTGTCTCTCCTCAGCAGGATTTTAAGGCTTTTTTGAGAAACCTGGGAGGTATTTTAAAATTGATTCCAAGGTGCAGGGGACAGAAAGTACAAAGCCAAAGGCCTGTCTGCCACTAAGTGCAATAGACTGTATTTTTTAATGTGATATTTTTTTGTTACTTGCCCTGCCTCTGGGCTGTCACCGTCCTGCTGGGTTTCATTTCTACTGCTCCTTGTATGGTTTGTTTCTGAATTTTCTGCCTAGCTGCTAAAATCCAATACTACACTGCAAACTGACCTAGCAAAGTCTCTTCTGCCTATGGTGCCACACCCATGATGGGCTGGAATCAGGCTGGGCTCTCTCCACAGCTGGGACTCATCTTGCAATGTTTTCTTATGCCACAGGGCAGCTATTCCCTCACCTCTATCACATGCTATTGCAGAAGAAATCTGCCTGTTACCCACCTACAGATAATATGCCCATCTTTTGTTTGAGGTGCAATGCCCTAGCAGGCAGCAGAAACCTGCAGGAGCTGCTTGAAATCTGGTACAAAAACATAAGCTCCTGTAGGGGACATCTTGTTGCCTTTTCAGGGGTATAAATGCCTTTGACTATTTGTATCGATGAACTCAGTGTCATTATGGAGCAAAATGTCTTGCCTTTCATATAGTACAGATGTCACTGTTCTCTACCCATTCCTCAAGACAGTGATCCTCAAAAAATCAGCTACTCTGAGCAGTCCAGCATGGCCATGCTAAACCAAAATTCACTGTCTGTATTCTAGCCACACAAAGGTTAAAGATTCCCTCACGCTAGCATGCTGAAAAGGAAGGTGAAGTAGCAAAGCACCAGGATGGCTTTTGTGGCTTATAATATATCAATTTGTACAGTAAATAGGGTCTGTGTTTAATGCTCCCCTGCAGCGATGACTATTAATAATAAAAGGCCCTGAAAGGAACTGAACTTTCATGATAAAGTATTTCTGACAGCTCGCTCCTCAGCACAACAACTGTTGTCCCCAGAGACTCATTCAACATTCATTTGAATCATGGAGAAAGAAGACCAGCTTGGAAGATGTTTTTTCTGGAGTGCAGAGGGGGACTTTGATCCTAGCTCAGATAACAGCTGCTCTACCTGAGCGGATTTTCGGGTAGCTGTATCCTCCAGCCCAGGTAAGCCTCGAGGGAGGTGTCTGGTTGACCTCAAAGCTCAGGGAAGGCACCTGATACTTGAGGGAGGGTCTTTGAATGGCCAGGAGGAGCTGGCAGCACATTTTATCATTGTGTCAGTCTCGCGTTTCTGGCGAGAGCCAGCGCACACAGGAAGGGAACTCCTGAAGGGATTCGAGTCGCACCTTGAATTTTTTTTTCCATTGTAAAATAAAAAGGAGGCAAAAAGCCAAAATACTTTGATTAGATTTTGTCTGTACTATTGTGTTTTCTCACTGCCCTTGGAGGGTACAAAGCACTTGGTTTGAAATCCATGACCCTGATTTCCCAAGCTGGAGCAAAAAGCAAATACCTGATACTTGATAAACTCCTCAGAGGAAAATGAAACAGTTCATATAGTGCCTATAAGAACTACAGTGATGGGCATTATGCACACCCCTACAGTAAACAGACAATGCTAGTTGCTGCAAAACATGTCAAATTCTTTGGCACATATGCAGACAAAAATCCAACTGAAAATAATTTTAGCTTTGGATAAGATATGGTAAAGATTATTGTATGATCTTTTTATTCTCTCAACAGCATCTGTGCTGGTTCCTGTAAATTAATGTGAAAAGTATTTGGGATTTCTTGACTGTAGAAGTGACAATGCACTGATTTTCCAAAACTGATTTCATTTGAATAATTCTTTTTTTTCCCCATGCCTGTCTTTGTGACACTGAGGTAAACCCAGAGTAACCCAGTTAATTGCACTAATTAACTTTTTAAATATTTTACTGCAAGGCCATTTGGAAACATTATCCTCAAAAACTGTTCCTTCTTTTATGAATATTCTGTTCATTAATTTTCTTACCAAGGACAATTTATCATTCCCTCTTAACCTGAAGTGGGAAAGGCTTTAAGATATCTCTTGATGTGGAATCTCAAATTATACCCTTGATACCATGACTTTTTAAAGTAATACTTCTTTCAGAAATAGACACTTGCTGAAGTAAGCATCTTGTAAGACAGGAGATCACCTCCTCATATTGATTGTCTTCCAATCAATTCAAGATTTCCAAAAGTAATGAGAAAACTGCTGATCATAGGCTTTTTGAGCATAATTAAAAGGCTAGAAACAGTGGAAACATTGTGGGAAAACAAATGGAACAAATGTTTAAAAGCAAACTGAAACTTTCCCTCAGTCATAGTCAATACAGACAGAGATAGCTAAAGTTGCACCCAAAATTGCCAGTGAGCTTTCAGTCTGAGAGCAGCTGGTTTGTGGCATCCAAGGCAAGAACCTTGTACAGCCCCTTTCTGCTGGAGTGTGGCAGCTGTCCTTGCTATTAGGAACAGAGGCAGGGAGGAATTATTTTAACTGCAGAGTTCATGAGATAAAGATAGTGAAGTACGGACCACGGATGGGAGCGCTGCACAGGGGTGGGTTTTGGTGTTTCTGAACAAAAACCCGCTTGTGAAGAGAACAGACAGGCACAAAGTCCAGCCCTGCAGCCAATTTTCAGTGTCTTTTCCTGCATAAAGACCAGGGACAAGCCAGCTGCAGTGCACACACACGGAGGCATCCTCTGGCTTCCCGCGGGACTGAGATGTGGCAGAGAGGCATCAAGGTAAAAGAACCCTGCTTTGGAAAGTTTTAGCTGCTGAAAGAGGCTTTGAAGATGTTTGAGGAGGAAGGATTTCTGTGGTTCTTTTGTACATAGTTTACACAGCCAACCTTTCAAACTGCTAACAGAGTCCAGAGCCTAGAAACATTCACAGTTGCTTCAAAGTTAAGGGTTTTGTCCTGTTAAGTCATTACATTATCTGAGTATAAACCAAAGAGTTTTCAGCTCTGAATAATTTAGGTGAAAGAGTTAGCCCTAGGCCAGGTGCTCTACTTAGGGAGATGGTGAAATAAATTATTCAGAAAGGGAGACAGGTAAAACAGATGGAAAAGGCCGCCAAAACAAGACACCCAGAGGGCAGCTGTTTTGCAGGTCCCCTGTGAAGCACCTCACTTACTAGGAGGGCCATGGTAATGAGTCAAGCAGTGGTGTTGAAACTGAACTTTGCCTTGTTAATTCATGTGGTGGTCACAGGGAATACAGGTACTGATACCTAGAAGCAACCACCACTGTGTCCAAGCCTGTGTAACCCCCACTTTAACATTAGAGAGTACATTCACAAAGCACTTAGGACAGAGGTTCCTAAATTATTTGATTTTGAAAATTATCCTCGGGGGGGAGGGGAAAAATACACTTCTCAAAAAATTTACTCAATTTCAACAATTTTTCAAACACATAGAATCGTAGAATGGCCTGGGTTGGAAAGGATCTTAAAGCTCATTGATTTTCATCCCCCTGCCATGGGAAGAGACACCTTCCTCTAGACCAGGTTGCTCAAAGCCCTGTCCAACCTGGTCTTGAACCCTTCCATGGACAGGGCATTCACAAATTCTCTGGGAAACTTGTTCCAGTTGCATTTTGTCTTCCAACTCATATCTAGATTTCAAATTTTGATTTAACTTGTGCAATTTGGAGTACATTTTTAAAGGCAATTTTGGATTCCTACCACTTCTGTTTGTGGTCATATGTGTCAATTTTATAGAACACATAATTTCAACAATGATAAATAAAGCCTTTGATATTAAAAGTACTCACATAGTCCAGGAACTTATGCCAAAGCAATGAAAAGTTCTAAATTATCTTGCCATTTTTTCTGACAAGTGAATATTTTACTGGCTTTTACTGTCAGTCAATGTTTGATTCTTTTGCTAATGACAATCACTAACTTTACTGATGGTTGGCAATATAAGACAAGTGTCATGAATGTATATGAAAGCTGACACCATTTTTTTTTTAGGGAAACTAAATAAACAAATCACTGCAATGCTGATTTTCATTCCCATAATACAGTGACTAGTCACACTAATAATTGTCCTGGTTATGAGGGAATAAGTTGCCTGTGCAAATGGCAAATTAGATGTACAGCTGTCCAGAGAGATGTTTTTGTGAACAGGAGCTTGGTACTTTGCCCAAGTGCAACACCAATGTTGCCATGTCCCTGCTGTCTTCCTGGAGAATCTGATTCAGCTGGGCCTTGAAAATTTCAACTCATTCCTGTTTTTTGCATCTTTTCCTTGTTGAGTTACCCATAGGCTGAGCCCTGTGAGGCAGAAACCTACCTTGGCATTTTCTGTTTGTGATGTCCAGCATGATAAATCCTCAATCTTACTGGGGTTGGGTGTAAGTGTAGCACAGATAACACAGTTACAGACCTAACCCCTGCAAAAATCACACTTGTACATAGATCTGGACAGCGACACATCCACTATGGTCTTTAGACTGTACATTCCATATTTTTCTGTACTGCACAAAGGATTTAATGAAGAAAACACATTCATGTTGCTGTTGTTGCAATATAGGCTGTCATGGTAATAATTTCTCAGTTAAGGAACTCTCTAAATCTACTAGAGACCTTTGAAATGCAAAAAACCTTTTTCTGGTATAGTTTGTTTGTTGAAGTCATGCATTTATGACATTGTGATAAATTGTATGAAAATTAATAAGAAAATATTATAACTTCACTAAAATTCCGGGCAGAACTGTTACAACAGTGAAATCTCTCATTTAATCTCAAATGTCAGTAAAGGTAGCACAGAAGGGCTCAAGTTTAACCTTATAAAAAAGTTAACCTTTTTCTTTTCAATTTTGCTCCAATGTAAAAGTTTTTCTCAAGTAACACTTTATGTAATTGTTTTCCAAAATGAGTGTAAAATGACCTTGTTTGGCATCCTCAGGAAGTTTCTTTTGCTGTTTTATTGGAGTTTTAAGAAATTGTTAGCTATTCTCGCTGTCTGCTGGCTCCTCTGAGCTGACATTCTGCTTGTACTTATCTGAGATATTATGTAAGACCAAGAATTTCAGTTATTTTCTAGTTAGACAAGTGAGTATGTGAGCTAAGGATGGCACTTGGTCAATAAATCCTTTCACTTCCTTTGCACTTCCTTTGATCTCCAAGGAGGATTTTGCCATCCTCTTCAAAGAAAACAATATCTGCTGATGTCCATCTTTTCTGATTCCCTCTTGATATCTTTCCTTCTTTGTGACCATCATTGTGGCTTCCTGACTTCTTTCATTTGGTAGCTAACTGAGATATACTTGAAGTATTTACTACTCTTTCATGTCTCTGTTTTCCTGGCCTTGTTCTCATCTTACCAACATTTTAATTAGCCTTATTTTCTGTCTCTTCGCCCTAAAAAGGCAGACATTTTTCTTTTCTGTTTGTTTTTTACCATTGTTTATACTTATCTCTTCATTTGACACTCTTTTCCTAAGTGATATTTTTTACTAATTTAATTATCTCCAATTTGCATGTCTGTCTGTTTGTAATCTGCATATCTGTATATTCCCTATGGCACTTTTTCTTCTGGATGAATGTTTGTTACACAGCAAGGATATCCTGTAAATACTACTTAGAAACTCCTTTCAAATCATGTAATCACCCTGCAGTTCTATTTTGAATTCCCATCCTAAAGGGAAAAACATATCTATCTAACTGCATTAGTGATGTGAGGTGAATTACCCCATAGCTCCAGAAGGGATTGTGATTTCACCTCATTAGAAGGTTTTTCTCTTTTCTTCCCAGGTTTATAATCAGTAAATGAGAAAGATCACAACTGTCATCTGCCCAGCCCTGGGGCAGTGTGAGACAAAACAAGAAAGATATTCTTTTAGCAATTGCTTCCCATGTCAATGCACAGAAAGGAGTTTTCATTTAGTTTGTTGGAAAACAACAGCTTCTGCCGAGAGGAAATCAATGCAAGTAACAAATCTGGATTGGCAGACTGTGGAAGGAATAGGATGTACCAGGAAACAATCACCTACTTATCAATGAAGTGGAAAAGCTCTAAACTTATTTTCTACTACTTTGAATTTATATCTCAAAATATGGCAATATTTGTTAAAATAAATATTAAAGTATTTTTTTTTTTAAATTATGTTAAGACAAACTAAACTAATGTGGCTGAGATATGTGAACAATTCAATAGATTTCCAGGCAGAGGATTTAATAAGTTATTATGATACTTCCAGAGGACTTTGGGTGAGCATGCTTTGTCCAAGCGGGGCACTCCAGGAGTGGCATTTTCTTGCTACCCTGTTTTGTGGCTCTTGACTAGAACTTGTGTGTGGGACATGTGTTAGGGTTGAGGTGAGATTTTTATAGGCCCAGCAGGCAGGTCACAGACAAGGTACATCTGTTTGCACCTTGTTCAAGGTACACACCCTTACATTATGAACCTCTTCCTTTTCAGCCATGACTCTTCTCTCCTTTTTGCACCTTCATATTCAAAGTTGCAATTAATTCTTTAACACTTTGGAACTGAAGATTAGCACACATTTCAGCCAAATAAAAAAAAGTGAGATGGCAACTGAAATGATGGAGAGAGGTGTTTGCAATATGGAGCAGCAGAGTTGTGTAATAGTGTATAATTCCTGTGTGGTCTGCTGAGAAGTGCCAATCTGTGCAATCTGTAATGGCAAAAAGCCAGAAAAGAGGCCATAAAAAATGGCACCAAGTGAAGACAAGGTACCACAGCCTTAGAGTTTGTAGCTCATGACATGTAGTGGGGAAGGAAGACACGGGGGTTTAGTGCCTCTTTCTATGCATAGCCTAAGAAATCAAATTCTGACTGGCCTGTTACTAAACAAAATGTTTGCATTCCATCAAGCCATAAGGATGGAACAGTTAAATCAACACATAGATTTCATCTGGGGGATCTATGGAAGAACAAAGATAGGGAGGTGGTAAAGGAAGGAGAAGACCACAGAGGCTCACATGGATGAATTTGTGCAATGTTCTCTTAGGACATGGTGATCTCCCTCCTCCAGTGCCCCCCAGTTGTGAAGAGGGCATGGCTGTGGTGCAGGAAATCCACTGGCAGACAGACCAGACACACATGAAGTGTGCAGAGAACCAGCTTGGTCTCTTGCCTCATGGGATTTGAAATGGGATTGGTGTTGTCTGTTTTCAAGATGCCTTCCTATTCCCAAGAGATTTCCTTATGGATATTGCCAGGGAACTTACAAAAGTGACTTTTCTCTCATGTGAAGATGATGATTTTCAAATCATGCAACATAGCTTGATATCACTCATGAAGTGACACACAAGTCAATGGGGGAAAAAACCACATATGATAAGTGAAATATTTTCAGTATTTTGCTTGAATGGAAAAATACAGTGACACTTTAAATCTACTGAAATAAAAGGCAGCTAATATTTTAATTTTGTATATATAAATGTGTATGTGGAAGCTGTTATTAACACACACCTTACTGTAATGATTCATACAGATGTTAAGTAGGATTACGAGACAAATAAAGGCATAACCATTCTCTTAAATCATGCTATACTGATCAAACAGTTCTGTGCAACATCCCAGCTATTCACTTACAACAAGAAAAAACATGATTAGTGCACATTAGTAGTGTGGTAAAATAGAAATATTCGCCAAGTACACATTACCCAAGCAAAGAGTACTAAGAAACAAAGCCAAGTTTACCATTACAACCAATTTACACTCATCTAAGAAGTTATTAAAAAATTAATATTAATTTCATCAAATAACTAATGTAAACCTGTATTTGCTGATTCAACAAACCTCCAAACACTGCTTAATTTTAAGCATATAAATGAATAGTTTTCATCCTGTGGCCCATAAATGCCTGGAAGACCCTGGCCAACAGAAATAAGGGAGAAAAGTATAAGCCTTTGAAATTCATTGTTCTGCTGGTAAACTTACAAGAACAGCATGTTAAAAAAAGACAATATAAACACTCTGCCTCCTTGTCCATCTGAAAGTTAAGCATGTGAGACTATGGAATTTAAAAACTGTAAGCAAACTGAACATTCATTCAACTTATTATTAGATATACTAGTTGACTGCTATAATAGTTATTACAATCACTTAAATGTTGGCTGTATAAATTTCTTTATTTTGTTTGTTGTACAGAACAAAACCAGAAACACTGTGGAATACAAATAAATTAAACAGTAAGTTGGAGATACACTATGGGTAATTGTCCCAAGTGATATCATGGCACAAAAGTTAATGCAAATTCAACTCTCAATTTTAAATCTTTAAAATGTTACAGAGAGGCATCTACTTTCTCTAATACAAATAATTGTGTCTTGTGTCCTTGCCAATTGCTGTGTCCAAGCCCTTTGGTCAAAATAAAAACTGATGGCCAGACTCAACAATTTATGTTGAGCTCTTTATAGAGCCCCATGTGTGTGACAGCATGGATATGGCAGGTGTCTGTACCTTGCAAAGAGACAAAAAGAGCATTTTTGCTGCGGGACCATGTAGTAATTACATATTCTCTGAACAGAGAAGAGACATAACTGTCCCAGCAAAATCCTGGAAAGCTGTGTAGAAACTGTGGGAAACTTAGAGGAAAAGAATTCAAACAATTATTATCTCTCTTTCTGTAACCATTGTTTATAATTATAGTTCTCCAGAGTGTACTATTCATAGTCACCAGTAGTGTAAGAGATTTTCACTTTGAGACCAATCAAGTCGCAACTTAACGAATCACATTATAAAAGACACTGTTTCCTAATAAATTAATTCTATTTACCTTCTGATGACTGCAGTCATTCATTTCGTCCCTGACTCAAAAATGTCAGCACCATTGTGTATTTGTGCCTGAGTGGAGAGGTACAGCAGGATTAGGAAATAAGGATGATGTGAAACACAAAAAAGATAATCTAGTTGATTGGGTATTAACCAGTGTTGGAAGACCAGAGGTAAAAATAAATTTGGATAAAATTTCCTGCTGAAATTCTTTCCTGTTCTGCCACATCATTGCCCTGTGGCCTCCAGAGAGTCACACAGACCTAGAAAATCTGAAAATCAGGCTCCTACCTTGAAAACAATCAGGATATAAATACTTGAATACCTTGGTGAAAAAGCCTTTAATCCTTGTGTTTGCTCCAACTCCCTTAGAGATAAATAGTGCCTCTCTGAGAATGTGATCATTTAGGTGTGAAGCTTTAAGATATTGTGGTAAAGAGGCCACAGAAGTACCTAAAGCAGCTGCTTTGCAGCAGGTAGAGCCTTCAAGGCAGCATAAAGTTTTGGCTGTTGCAGTATTTGTTTATTCTCTGCAGCAGTTTTGTTTTTTGTTTTCCTTCTGCAAGCACTCTGTGGAGGCTGTCTTTGGTCTTGGTTATCACTACAGGTTCTCCTTTTATTGTTGTGCTATGGAAAAACCTAGTACCTTAGCCTGAAACTGTTTGGAGTTCAGGATAGTAGAGGAAAAATGGGGTTTTAATCATCAGAATTATTAATCAGATGAACAGGATTTTTTTTCAACAGGAGTTCATTATAATTTTAATTTTTCTTTGCAGAGCTCTATTTCTTGAAGCACTTTCCCAAAGCTAGGGCCAGAATAGTCAAAGCTCACATCTGTTTTCATTGTCCACATTTTCTGGCACAGAGATTGATCTTGAATTTTATTTTTTCCCCAAGAGGAAGAACCCGACTGTACAAAACAGATTCAGATCTCTACTGGGTACTGCCATAAAACTAATGGTAAGTTGCTGTGCTCCCAGCTGGGCATGTCAGCTTTCCATCTTGATTTTGGATAAATGCTATTTGAATAGAAGATATTTATTATTATGATCATTATATGCTGAGCTGAAAAATTAATGCAGAACTGGGGCTGTAGTCCTGACTAATAATTTTGCCAAAGGGAGAGGACAACTGGAGAATCAGTAGAAAAACTCTGCCAAATATAGCCATAGGAGAAGTGCAAGGTAATGGAACACTGAAGTAAAATGAAGTGCTTGGCAGCTTTTAGAACAGTTGAGAACATCTCTCTGCAGTATTCATAGTGCCTGCCTCATCAAAGTCTGTAATGATCAACCAGCTTAGAGAATGGAATACCTGCTATGGAAATGTACAGGACCTTGCACAGTGGAGGGAGAGGATTTGTCATGGTGCCTGGCAGATGTCCTGACTTGATCTCAATTAACTTTAAATACCCTTTGATGTTGAGAGTGCACTTAGCCCATGTTGACTGGTCTGTTCTGATGGAACAAGGACAAAACCTCTCCCCAGAATGCACGGGGACCTGGGTCCTGCAGGCACCACACCACTCACACCTTGACTTTAGGGGCTGATGCTCACACCATGAACATACCCCAGACATCACCCCGTGTGCATGGTAACCTTCCCAGCTCCTGGCAGAAAGGGCTGTGGTTCCCATGCTGCAAGTTGAGCCATGGTGGGCTGTGCCTCTTACTTAAACTCACAGCTGGTGTCTTTGAAAGAGTAGGAGCTGTAGCCCAGCCCACATCTCCCACATTGTCCCAGACTGGGTGTTCTTTACCTCGTTCATCCTTGCAGAGAGTGAAGCAGGTACATCCAGTGACACCCTGGCAGGAGAAGAGGGGATCATTTTGCAGACAGTAACACACTGTATAGTAACTCCAGGATGACAGGGTGACATCCACAAAGCCCACGTTGGTCCCCTGCCCAAAACCATGCCATTGGGGAATTGTGAAGCTCAGAGTCATCTTGACTAGTTTTTATTCTGTATATATGTTACTGGGGTTTTGCCATACTGCCTGAGGCAAACTCCTGTCAAACTAAATTACATATGGTCACACAGGTGCAGATGATGAACTGCCTACAAGCTTATAATAGAGGTGTTAATACTGAGGTTGGTCTAGAAAAGCTCAGACCTGGACTGCTCAGCTTGAATTGTATCTTCAATTAATTTAGAATTATGTGTAACTACCAATCCCTACTTAGTCAATGAAGTGCATCCAGAACTGGTAAATTAGGTTTTTGGCACAGGGAAATATTTTGTCAGGGCAGAGAGACAACTGACAAATAAATTTCAAATTGTCTCAGAGACATGAAGACAGAGACACTCTGTTCTGTAAAAGCAGCAAGGGACAATGGTATGGTTCTAAAAGCCATATGGCATCACCTGAATTCAGAACCTCCTTTTATTCTAAGACTTGGAAGTTCAGGCCAGACACTGTTAGGACCAGTCAGTGATGGCAAGGCAAAGTGAGCTGTACCCACACACACAGTCCAGTGATCCTACAGACACAATTCTGGGATGCAGCACAAACTTCTGAGAGGTACTCAGCAGCCTCAATCCTCTTAAAGCCCCTGGGAAGGGAGGATGTTCAGCATGTTGTCAACATGGACTCTAAAGTTGCAATTAAGTTGTGTGCCTACCAGGCTCACAGGTTGGATATTTAAACTCTCAGAACTCAGTCAAATAAGCCCAGTTTACCTCACAGCCAGACTAAGTGCTAATTCCTCAGCTATTTCCACATTAAAGTTGAATGAATCCATTCCATGTTGGCTGCTTAGTACTTGTAAAAACTAAGGTCAAAATATATTTTTATAGTTTGGAAACTGTACTTTTGTCATTCACTCAATAGTGTTTGAAATCTTAATGTTTGAATTTCACAACAATAATAATAGTATTGCTTTTGAATGAGAGCTCAGCATAGCAATTATCAGCTGAGACAAAATGAATGTTTAAAAAATTATCACTATCTGAACCTAAGCTTTTATACTGCAAGATGTTTTATAATCTAATTGAGAAGAAATCCTCATATTCTAATAAAATAAAGTAACTGCAGACAAAGTGAAATAAATAGTAGCAATAACTTCTTGTGATTAAATATTTCACACTTCAAAGATGCCTATTCACAAAACACTTAAACAGCTTATCAGTTTGGGCAATTTCCCTTGGTTGTGAGGAATGGAATGCCTTAATCTGAGTGGACATTCTCACTGTACATCTACTTTAGGGAGACAATTTATGTCCAAGCTTTTGCAATTAGATTTCCTTGTGTCTGTGTATATAAATCAGTCACAGTGCAGATTTTGGTGAACCATAGTCACTTGGAGGCTTGGGTTCTCTTTAGATCAAAGGGCAAACCACTGCACAGAAGAGATCAGCTGAATGGGGAGAGCAGACTTATGGGAGAAACTTCCTAACTGGTGAGCAGGCAAAGTGCTCTGAAGGTTGTCAATCACGTTGTGCTTCCTCTGATACAAAAACATGTTTATTTTTAGTCTCTTCAAGCCTTGCTAGTACTGGGCAGCAGGGCCAATGTCCAGCAGAGTTCTCAGCTGCTGTGCTGAAACTGGGAGATCTCAGCACTTTTCACAGTTAGTCCCCAGAGTGGGACAAGACAGTGGCCATCCTGAAAAATAAGCCAGAAATTAAGATGGCACCTGACTCTCCAGGAAAATGCTTCTGTGAGTGTCTCAGTATTTAATAAAGGGTGTCAGATGTGCTCAGCTGCACAAGCAGACACAAATACATAAATATGACTTTTCTAGATTTGAATCTACCCTTACCAGAAATAAAATAACTTAATTGAGTTCTGTGGCATTACACCTGGTTTCTAGAAATGCTGAATGGGGCTCTCTGTACAGGTCCATAAAGTTTTCTTTACTACATATGTAATTATATTGATGTAATGTCTGTCTTTTCCTTTTATGATAAAGTAATGCACAAACCCCTTCTAACTGCTTGCATCTTTTATTGTTTTATTTTATAAATCTAAAGAAAAAGTGGTTCATAACAGTCTTTACAAACAAGCTGCATCTGTTTAATATTAAAGTGAAAAAAATCATAATAGAACCATTACTATGGAATATCCAAATAACCTGAGGAAAAATAGCATCCATCTGGCCATTGGTATAACTGGTTTTTACATCAGTTGGATGTTTCTGGGATTGCAAGGTTCAACACTTGTCTTTAAGCAGAGTGAGTTTCTAAAGATGTAGCATCCAGAAACTTGTGAGTAATCTGTCTGCTTAGAAGTACAATATTGTGTTACCAGATCTGCTGAGCAAAAGCACAATAAAGTTAATCCTTTGGTTCTGGAAAAGCTGTAGGTATTGCAACGGCAGATGTGCTGAAACAGAAGTGTTTATGTTTGTTAGGGCATGTGAGGCAGCAACTCTGCCAGCTCACGAGTATTTGAATTTCCTGCAAACTTTTACCTAAGGGCTGTTGTGGGGAAAGAAAAGAGCTCAGAAGGAGTCTCTGCACCATGTTGGCAGACTGGAAAACCTCTTTTGGTGAATTGGTTGGCACACACCTGCATTTTCTCATTGAACTTATTCCTTGTGAATGGAGTCATTATGGCATTAAAGTGCTTTTGGTATATGGGGTACAGTATGACCAAGATCAATACTCTGTTATATTTAATATATTTTCCACCTCTTACTACACCATATGGAAAGGAATAAAAATGTTAGGTCAAGGATTTTATACTGTGGAGGTGTGATATGACTCTGGTTTGGCCAGAGCTTTGAGATGGAGCTGCCTTCTAGACCTTTGCCACAAGTGAGCTCCCCAGAGAAGTCTGTCAGACTTTAAACTCACAAAGCCAGGTTGTGCAGAGCACAAAAAAGAAGGGTAATCTTTTGATGAGAGGAAACGCAAAGTAGCTGGGTAAGAACTAAAATCAAAATCAGTCATTTATAGCATTTTCCCTGCCTACAGAATCCTTGCTGGCAGGTCCTTGCTTCCATGCCTGGTAACAGTTGACTTGGGGACTTCAGATTGCAGTTAATTCTGTCCAGACTAAAGAAAATCCTTCCTTCTGTCCCCTCTAATGCCTTGCTGGCTGCCCTTTCATACCATCATTGTGGGACCTGCTGACTTCCAGCTCCGTGCTATATCCATCTTTCCCAAAAGAAGGCAGTTTCCCCCTTAGCAAGAAGGAGTTTTTGACTGGCCACTTTTCAGGGTATAATTATGTTGAGTTATAAAAAAGATGGTGGTGCAGGAGGTCACAGTAGCACTTAAAAGAGTTTGTGCTGGGGATTTCAAAACATTATGTTACTGTCCCTTCTCTTGGAAGCTTTTAGTTGAAATCTCAAAGGCAGTCAAAACACAAATGGGAATGGACTCTCAAAAGAGTGAAAAATTTTGACCTCACCAGCAAAGTGGCCATAAAAGACCTGGGAATAGACCACAACTGCACTGGTTCCCTTTCTGCTTTCCATTCCGTACCAACACAGTCAGACATGCTCAGTTTGCTCTTTGGATGACCTGAACCCACCTCCTTGGTCTTCTCACTAAAAATATCCTAGTTCTTCATCCAATGCATAGACAGTTCTGTTCTTCCACAGAAAAAATCATTATGAGGAATGTAAGCTGAGGGAGTCCCAGAAGTCCAGTATAAAAAGGAAAGACCAGAAGCCTCTGAGCAGTACTCACTGTTGCTCAGGGAATGGCAGTGGTTGGAATAAAAGACAGAACAATGTTCCTGACATAACAGTGGTATTTCTTCTGTTGTCACAGCTGAGCATCAGCCCAGGGCTTTATCAAGAGCCAGAATACCACTGAACTAACTCCTGTGTAAATACAGATTAAGAGGCCAGTCATTGCCCTGGACCACTTAAAAAGTGTGTAAGAGAGGCACAAAGAAACAATCAAACCCTATTGATGACACTAATAAACAATAATCATAGAAACATAACTTTAAAATTTTGGTCTGATTTTTTTTTTTTTTGCAGGTAGTTTGTCAGAAAAGTTTATGTCAGCATTTTGAAAGATGATAATGAGATTACTTGAAGCCATCAGAGCTGCTCCCAGGAGACAAAGTCTAGAAAAAAACATAAACAGAACTGAAAATCAAGCAAATACATGTGGGTAGGTGTTCACTTTATGGGTGGATGGTGAGGGGAAGCTTATGTCTAGGGGCTCAACAGATGCAGGAGGTCTATAAAGAGAATTTTTGAGTAAAGCCAAAATGTTGTATTGGCTGACAAAAGAGTGGGACACCTAAGAAGGAAATCAGCTAGTAAAAAATATTTCTTGCAGCAGCATTTTGGATGGATGGATGGATGGATGGATGGATGGATGGATGGATGGATGGATGGATGGATGGATGGCAGGCAATAGGTTAAATCTGCACTCATCAAAAACAGAAAAAAAAAAGGAAATCTCAGCATCAGTCCATAATATAATGAGTGCAGGACCTTTAGCTTTGTGTAATAGGAGAGAACTGTTAAAGTTTCAACAGAGCTGAAGCATGAGGACCTAGAGAAGCTTAGGTCAGAAATTATATCATAAGTATGTGTGACAGGTAGGAAGAAGATTCTGTCAGGGTGGTTCAGCCTAATTCAGAAAAACTCCTTGTTGACACCATAAAAGTTCCCCAAATATGCTTTAGGGCTCTTATTTGCCATGTGTAGTATTTACTGTGCTTGGTGGTAGCAAGCTATCCATTGCAAAATCTGAAGAGAAAAGGAGGTAATTTGGAATAGAATGTTTACTGTGATATTTCTGGGCAGGGCTACGTTTTCAGGTCAGGTGTAAAAGACACAAGAAAATAATCACAAAAGAACTTGTGGAACTTCTAGAGGAGAAGAAGCCAGATGAAGAAAGTCCTTCACAGAAGTTGAGGAAGATAAGCTGTCAGGTAGCTCATGTTCAAGGAGTAGATATCTGGCAAATCAGAAATAAAAATGATTGGGTGTTGGTTCTTGCATCAACAAGAATGTGCAAGAGATTTTGCCAGAACAACTTTGGTGGAACATTAAATAAGTCAGATTCCAAAGGGCTTGAAATAAAAGTAAAACAGAAGGCTAATATAAACTCCAGGCAGTGATTTAGATTTTGTGTTCACTATTTTACATAGGAGTGGAAGGAATCTTGTAGATTACCAAGTCCATTCCCCTGCTGCTATAAGCAACTGTATCTCATAGTCTATACATTTACTAAGCTTCACAAAACAATTCTATTTCTTTTCTTCCTAGTTTTAGTGGAAAGGTGGTGCAGAACTTCAGTCTTTTGATAATCAGAAGCTTTAATTTATGGGTTGAATTTATTAATTGCTCATTAGTAATCATTTGTTCTTGTGTCATCATTGTCCATTTGCTTAAGTATCTTTTCTCTCGCTTTGGTGCCTAACCTGAATGTATTTATAGAGAGCAATTATATTCACTCTCAGCATGAATGAGCTTAGAGATGAAAGGGAGAAGGAAGCAAACATGTTGCTTCAGCCTGGACCAGCTGGAATCTCTTTGTTCAGACTCATGTAAAATGTTTTGCAGCAGCTGAATCTGGAAGCAGCATTTGTGCAGCTCGTAGAAATATGATACAGATCTCACCACCTCACAGCCAGATGAGATGGGAATGGACATGGCAAGCAGGGATATTGTCTGAATATCCATGGGTGCTATGGACCTGAGAACACCAAAACTAGTCCAGCTTAGCTGGAGAAAAAACATCTGCTTTTGACTGATGTAAACACCCATGGTGAGCAATTGTAAGCATTTCCCATTATCCCTTGTGTTTTTCTAGTGTTGGGAGTTAGGTGTCTGTCTGTAATGGGTTATCACTACCTGTGTGGCTTATTTTGAAACATGTTGTCTGCTGTAGACTCTGGAGTCAGTTCAGTCACTCTGGAGTCTGTTCTTTCCTAGCATTGTTGTAAGGCTGTGTCCCAGAGATCTTCACACCCAGCATAATTAGAGAAGAGCAGGGATTGTCCATCTTTCAGACTTTGTGTACAAATTTCTAACACAAAATAGATTGAATAATTCAGTCACAGCATTCTCCACCATAGCATGTGTTCAGATAAGTGTCTTAAAAGAGGACTCCTTAAGGGAAAGAAAATTGCACTAAACTATTCTTTTGCTTGGTGGCATCTCATTGCCAGCATCAGTAAGCACAGCTGAACATCTATACTAAGAGATGTTGGATACTTTAAATGTGTGATTGTACTTCATGCCTTTGGATGTAAATCTTAACTGCCTGAGAACAGTTTGTTGTGAATTGGTTTTTTAAACCCATTTTATATAGGAAGGGCTTTTAGATCTGAAACTGTTTATTCCTCCTGTATGTGTGCCATCATTCGTGTTGAAAAGTATGATTTTTTTTCCCAGTCAAAATTTCCTTGGGGTTCCATCAACTACAAAAGCAATGGAAAGTTAAGGGCCTTTAATTCTGTCAAAGCTGCATCATGTATAGTAAAATGAAGAAATAGAATAAGATGATGACCACTGCACCTGCAGTAGATTAGTTACTCTGTGGAATAATGCATCTCATCAGCTCTTTTCTTCTGGAAAGTGGTGTTTTATCTTGGCTTAAAGCTAAACCCTGCCCTCTCCTTGTAATTGACCCTTGTGCATCTTCATGCAAGGGCAGAATTTGTACAAATTTGAGCTCTTCTCACAGTTTAGTACAAACCATTCTGTCTTTCCTAACAGAAATAGATATACAAGAGTAGTGCAGGTCAGGGTTGTGGTGAGCCACATAAGAAAGCTTGTGCAATACCTGATTTAAGTGTAAGATTCTCAAGTGTAAGATTCTTTCTTCAGAGAGGAAGAAAAACAGTGTGGTTGGCCATGGTGTTTTTCAAAGGAGCTCTCCATTAAGATTCTGGAGACTGGTTTGAGTTCACTTGGTCCTTTGCCCTATGCTTGCCTGATCAGGGAGGGAAGGCCCCATGGCCATGGAGGAAAGGATGTTGCAGTAAATAATCAGAAAATCAATTTTGGCAGCCTACTCAGTGAAAAGGAATGAAAAAGCGGAGGTGGCAGGAGGGGTTTTTAAGGCTTTCAAGAAGGGTGGTGGTTTGCTCCAGCAGCAAAACACACAACTGAAACAAGGACAAACACAGTATGGAAAAAGCCTGTTGGATACTTTGCACAACAACTTCTTCATCAAGAAAATAGCTTAAACACAACGAGTTGTGCAATAAAACTCCAGTTTGCTGGCAGCGCCCTCGCCTGTCTCCTCAAAATATCTGACACACTGGTCTGGGTGTAGAGTTAAAAAAAAGCAACAGTCAGCAGACTGAAATCAGAAAAATGTGGTGACCAGGCACAGAAGGATGTAATCACGTGCTTTAGGAGCATGGAGCACAGGAAAGGGGCCTGCATCTCCCACAGGGAGAAAGAATTGGACCATACAAAAGCATTTCTCTGAGTCAGATTTAACCTTCAGACCACTAGCTGGACCCAACAGCCAAATAAATACCTCTGTAGGAAAATTTTAAATTCAGAGACATTTTAAAATGAAAATATAAAATGTTTATCTTCAGGCTATGTCAGGGTGTTTGGGGAGGACCAAAGCAGACAAAAAATTGGAGATCTGTGATATCAAAACTGAGTATCTTTTTACCAAAATAAGGGGGTTTTTTTTAAAAAAAATAAAATTAAATTAAAAACTCTTACTTGAACTGTAGGAACCAGTAAAAACTTCAATTCCTATGAAGACCTTTATTTTCAACAAACAAAACCTGTCTGCTGTGAGAAGACTCACCAGGATGACTCGCTCATTATAAAAATATGAAATGCCCAACATACCCAAGAAAAGATCCAATCTCTCAAGAGCTCCAAATCCAGATAGGAAGAAGGTAAAGCCACCCTGAGGAGCCTGGGCACTTCTCTAATGTCAGTGACTGACTTGAGAACATGCCCAGCCTTACAGTGATGTTCAGCAGTGGCAAACTCTCCAGCTGGTGTGAAACTTCATCTCCTCGAGACCTGCCACAGCTTGGACAGTTCTATCTAGGTGCTGGCACTGAGAAGTCATGGTCTGGATCAGGGACTGCTGTGCTAGACACTGTATAAAGATACCACAAAAAGGCATGTGGCAGCAATGCCACACTGTTGTGGGATTTTTTTTTTGTTTTAATTGGAAAAAAAAACCAACCCTGCAGTTATCTGATGCTCTAGGTCTATGTACAAAGCACGTTTAAAAATACAATAGGCATTCAAATGGGAACATTATTAATTAAAAGCCTCCACGTACTGTACAAATGAAACATTCTTCTCTCTACCTACTCAAGTCATTCATTCAGAAAAATCCTGGGAAAATAGTTAGGCTTTGCAATGTGCCCCATAGGTCAATGTATTCAGACTCCCAACAGAACAAGTGGAAGGAGTGAGTTCCAGAACAGCAAAATCTTCACTGCAAACTCCCTCTCAAAGGGAGCACATTCAGAAATGTGCATGCTCACAGGAAAATGGCTCTAGCTCTTTAGCCAGCTCCAATTTTAAATGAGTCCTTTAATATATGTATGTCCAAGCAAGGAAGAGATGCTGACCTATGCTCCTGCCTAGAGCACAGCAGTGGGAAGGACTTTGAAGCCCTGTAGAATTTCAGACCCACAGCTTGCCTGCCTTGTTTTTTTTTCTACTGTATATGTCCTAAAGGGATCAATTTATACTATATATTTATATTTTTACCACAACAACCCCTTTTCTCTATGTCCAGCTACACCATGTCCCCTTTATTTAATAATAGAGGTGTCCTTGAGAGCCAAAGTGTCCCTGGGCAACTCAGTGACAGGATGTTCCAGAGCATATCCATAAGTGCTGGTCTCACAACTGTTTACTTTTATGAAAGTTCCATATCAAAAGTCCTATTTTAGTATAAGGATGGGTCAAAGTCTGTCCGTTGAAGCCAGAGCCAAATTTGCCTCATGCTTTAAAGTTTGGTGTTGTATTTCAGATCCATCCCCTAAATCAGACTGGCTTTCAGTGTTCAGATCAGAACAATCCCTATCTTATTTGCTTGCTGGCTGCAAAACAGTAGGAAGATTGTCAATACCCTGCCCAGGCTCTAATTAAAAATCCAAACTCAAATTTAATATTTCAAACATTATTTAAAATATATTAAGATAGTCAGTCTATTGCTGTTGCTCATTACTCTGTTGAAACCTAATATTAGTAACAGCATGTACAGAGGACCTGGAGCATGAATTAATAATGAGGTGCTTGTGCTGGAAAACGTGCAAGAGCCTGGTTCCCCGAGCTGGCAGGGACTGCTTTGCTCTTCTCTGCACACTGATCAAGTCATCTGCTCACCAAAATCATTGAGAAGGAAAGTATTTCTGATTAGTTTGCTTCCTCTGATGACCATTCCCCAAAAAATTTTCCCAAAGATGACAGGCCATCAGAAATGAAGGGGGCCACATTGGGGCAAACCCTTTAGCCCAAAGGCACTGTGCTAGGGATCAAAGAGCAGTGCTGGTACTTGAGTATCACCCTCCAGTGGGGGAGACCCCCTCGTGCCCTCAGCCTGCCCTCCCCTGGTTCATGAAGTCTCTTCTTGAGGCTTTTGAGGTGAGGTTTAATCCCTCTATCTCCTTGTCCTACCAGAAAATAAATCTGGATGAGAACAGAGAGAAAGAGCATGTGGCTTGTTAGTACTCTTGGCCCAGAGTGAAGGTATTGGAGGTGTTTGGAGGTTTTCAGTAGATAAGAGGTCAGTGAGCTATTCAGGTGATGCCAGAATCAGGAAAGATGTGCAGGCTAGAAAATATCTGCACCACTTGTAGTATGCAACACATATACATTTATATATATGCATGTGTCTAAAATATGTGCATATGAAAAGTATTATAGTCATATAAGCTGCATTTTAGCCACATAGTGATGTAATATAAAGATTAGGTGTATTTATTCGTACATTCCCTTCTTATTTATAATTTACAGGAAACTGGCTATCACCTGTCCTCCCAGGGCCCTATGCTGGACTCTTCTGCCCATGCACTTCTCTGCTGAGGGTGAGCCCAGAGGCCTTTATGCTTTCTCTGTACATGGACAAACATCTTCAGATTTGTACAAAACAAGCAGCCATTGCTGAAGCTGTTTGTGCCCTGAATTTTAGCTGCACCCTGGTCTTATAAAGGCTGTTCCTTTAAGATGAACATACTGTTAACCACAGTACAGCACTCAGTTCTGTACCTACTGCCTTGTTCTCACCCTGTAAATTAAAAGGTGTGAAGGAGAAGGAAATTTGCCAGAGTGAATGAGAGAAATTATTACATAATTTTGTGTAATTTTTGATGCAGGAAACAATTTTCTCAGCACACCTGTTGAGGGGAGAAACAAGGCTCCTTCAGCCATCAATCTGTGGGACCTCAGAGCTCAGCCTGAAAGCACAGGCGAAACGAAATACGAAAATTGCAGTGCAGCAGAAGAGGAGTCAGCTATCTGCGGGCCTCTGCTGAAATCCCATCTTTCGGGTCGGGTTTCTTGTGCTTTTTCGTGTTTTGGTCACCTGACAGGAGCTCTCTGGCCTAATTGGTTTCCTAGTTAACAGACTAAGTAATGATGTAACCAGAGTGTGTGGGAACCAGACCTGTGTGACAGATACAAATTTTCCCAGCCACACTAATTTTGCCTGCTTACCTGGTTCTGCTGCTGGTTATCTGGAAACTTGAACTACTTAAAGGATATAATGAGCCCAGCAAAGGTTGAGACACAGCTTAGTCACTTAACATAAAATTATCTCCTGCTGTAAAACCTATTAACTTGTGAAGTCAAATTATTTTTGTTACTAAACAACACTGTGTTTTAAGAGATATGGCTGTGTCTACAGCTTTTATTTACTTTTTCTGTGGTTGGATGAAGTGAAAATTAGTTGCCTTTAGCCTAAAGGAGCAGATCAGCTCTGTCCAATTACAAGACTGTCTCAATAATCACTTTTTACTCTTGACTGTCTGCTGTCCCCAGGCACACTCCCACAGTGTTGCTCATTTGTGCTGGTGATTTTTGTAGCTGAATATTGTTGTTATTGCCTGTATGACAATACAAGGATTTCAGAAAGGCTCCAGCTAAGATCTAGGTCTTGCTGAACTGGGCACTATGTAAACATAGAATGAAAAAGTCCTCTAAATGCAAAGTGGTTGCATCCCAAATATTACTGACAGAGGTGGAGGTGGTTGATAGGAAAGTTTTGCAGCCTTAGAGCTGGGATACTGAAACAGTAATTAAAAAAAAAAATCACCAGGAGAAACAGACTCATGTAAAATAATCAAATTGGGAAAGGAAGGTGAGAGAGAAAGGGAATGCCTGGCACAGAGGAGGCCTGACCAGCTTCCTTCTCCATATGCCAGACAAAGAATGAAGGTCTCTAGATTTCTCTCTATTGTAACATAAAATCCCAGTAAGCACATATTGCTCATATTGGGCAAAGGAGCAGCTTGAGCTGGGAATCTGCCTGGCACTTGTCATTTCTGTGTTCCACAGGCTGTTTCCTTGCATGTCTCTCTGCACAGCAGTTAAATATTTTCTTACAAGCTGAGGCACCAGGCTGCTGCTGGATGGGCTACACAGCCTGGGGCAAACTTTGCCATGACCCTGGTGGTTATTGTTCTGCAGCAAAGTGCAGCTAGTATGGCTGTGTCTGATATTTTTTTAGCAGAGAGGAAAAATGTTTTATGTTTGTTAGTGTGCATCTGGCTGTTCTTTCACTTTGCACTCACACACACATTTGATAAATGAAAGTTACTGAGAGCAGAAGCAAGACAGTGGACTTTAAAGGTGATGTGAAACTGGCTTATGTTTTTCTTGAAAATAGGACTCTTAAATGTGATGACAGAAATCATGAAAGTAGCAGGGCTTTGCATACATTGATGTGGTTAATCCAGCCAGTAAAAGTAATGTTAAAAAAAGGACACCCCACAGCGTTTTGGTATCTTTCCACCCGAAGTTTATACGATGCCTAACACGTATGCAATGGATCTGAGGGCTGACATTTATTTAAACTCTTTGGGAGCAATATCAAACATTAATGGGGATTAGTGTTAGAACTGGTGTAAACATAGCAAACAATCTGCTGTAAGTGTATGCTCACATTTCCATATGTTATGTAGGTAAGCAGAGCCACTGCAGAGGAAAGAAACCTGGAGATGCAGTTCTCAGCTAACTGCCTCTAGGATCAGTGGAGGCAGTCACTAGCAGGGCACAACTATCTCATGATATCCCTATCTACATACTCATAAAATGCTCCCTCTGAAGCTGCAAATTAGTTTCGCAAAAGGTAAGAAAGATTTAAAGAGATGCATTTCCATTGTGCAAAACCACTAAAAAACAGATTAAAATGATTTAGTACTTCCAGGTGCACTGTAATTCTTGGCAGGAAAAGCTAATTCCAGGTGTCTAACTTTAAAAAATTTTAAAAAATCTAACCCTCTTGTCAAACCTGGATAAAAACATCAAGTTAGAAAAACAGAAGCTAAACTAGGAACAAAGTCCAAAGTACAACTGCAGAAAGAGCCTCTCCATTGAAGAAATTATTGCATATAAGTGAATCTCCCTATTACTTGAGTAAACATAGCTTGATTCTGGGCAATATTTCAAAAGAGATAAAGCTTTGGCATGCATGAGCACATGGAAAGATGACATGTTCACAGTGGGAGGTATGAGGTGGGGTTTCCAGTAGTGCCAAAATTTATCTCACACATACATGCTTAGGGCCAGATCCAAAGCTGCTGAAGTAAGGAGCAAATCTTTCCACTGTCTTCAACTGGTTTTGTATTCAGCACTTACACTCGCTAGGAGAAAGGGGAGGAGGAAATACATTTGTTTCCTTATTTTCAGCCGAATTGTTTACACATTTTTCCTTCTCCTTTTAAGCCTGGGGAACTCTTGTCATTAACTTTCCCAGGGGCAGGTCCTTAACTAATAGATGAAAATATAAACTGTACCACAGGATGGAAAATACTATCATACCAGCTAAAGTTATTTGCTTGAACAACACATGTGGTAAGGGATATTATTATTCCATAATAGAATACACATTGATTCATTTGGCACTTTTTTTTTTAAGAGCTTTTATTTATATGATGTGTTTATGGACAAATATGCATTGAATGCTTTTTAAGTCCTACTATGGTTTGGTTTTATTTCCACATGTTCACATGAAATGACCATTACTGGGCCTAGAAACCTGCTACACTAATGGAAGTTCTTAGAGTCGGTGCCAGTTTTATATCCTGCAGGGGTAGTTGCCACTATATTAATATACTGCAGGTCAAGTTATTTTTTAGAAAAACCCTCAACATATTTTGCAGGCTCTATGCAATTCAATATTGTGTCACCCTTAGTATATGCCAGTTTTGCATCTGAATTAAGAGCCAGGGATCAGACCTCCAAGTACCAGATCAGACCTCCAAGTTAGTAGGTTTTGCAGAAATCCACAGCCACACAGAAGGAAAATGGACATGGCAACCTTGTCTCCCCAAGGTCTGTGTGAAAATTCTTTAAGAATCATCATTCTCTCTCTGAAAGTGTAAGAATGGTAGGGAAAACTGGGGTCTCTGCTGCTGTGATCAGGGGCCAGGTGCTTGCTGCTGCACACAGCTGCTTTTGCTCCTGTGAATAAATGATTTTTCCTCTGCTGTAACCTCAATTTAACAGAAAGGGGGTAGAAAAACCCAGTCCTTTTGCAGTCACTCTCTGACTTTCAGCACTGCTGTCAGCCTGGGAGCCCAGGCAGGGTCGTGCCCGTGCTGGCACATCGGCATTTCCGTGAGGTGAGAATGACACACAGGAATTACGGAAACCTTTCCACCTTTGCCTTGGCACTGCTGGGCTGGGTGGCCCTTTCTTGTGGTAGAGGAGCAACAAGGTGTGCCTGAGCACAGGGCCAGGCAATTAACAGCCCAGCTGTGATTGCACAGGGCTTTCTGGGGCCTCTCCTGTTCCCACACAGAACGACGTGCACGGAGGAGAGGGGAGGGCACTTTTCATTTCATTTCTCCTCTCGCTGCTGAGATTGCACTAAGTCAGTACAGAGATCCTTATCTCAAAGCAGAAAGGAAAGTGAAATGTCCAGTTTTGTCATTGTTTTAATGCTCGTCATATCTAGCTCAGAAAACCCTGATTTTATTGCCATGGCATTGCTGTCAATTAGAAGTGGTGGTTCTGTCCAGACTCCAGCATTAGGGCAGACAGGGTCCAAAGAGGACTTAAAGGTGTATCAAACCTAGCATGAAACTGCTTTGGGTTTGTGACATTGTGATAAACCTGTTTTCCATTGAAAACACTGAGGAGAGGTATAATTCTTAACTATCCTTACAGACTCCCCAGACTATTAAGGCTGCATAAATATTAAAGACTTGTTATTTACATTAGAACCATTATCTTTATAGATATCAGTGCTTGTTAAATTACTCATAATGCATAATTCATTCTACCAATCCTGCCCTTTTCTCTGTTTATTACTCATCTGCAAATAGACTTTGATTTTTATAAATTTGTTCATTATTCATATTATTCCCGGCTCTCTGCACATATTTTAGTGGTCTCCTTTGCTCAATACCTATTGTCTCCTACCCTGTTTTTATCAATTTGTTTCTGTTGTTACTTGCAGAGTGTAATTGAACATTTAATAACAGACCTGAAACTCCCCCTGACTTTAATGAAGATTTACAGGATAGCTCTGGGGATTCATGATGATGCTTCTGCCTCTGCCACACAGCCCCTGACAGGACACGGTCTGCAGTCATTCATACAGCAGGCTCTGCCTTTTATCCCTACTTGTTGGAAACACAATAATCCATAGAGTTCTGCAGCATGTGGCCAGGTTCTAAAGTCTGGGAAATTAACTTGTGTGTTTATGTACAAAGCAAGTGTAGCAAGGCAGATTTCCCTGCACCACAGCACCTTGTGGTTCAAGGAGAGAGCACCAAAATGGAATTTCAGATATCTGGTTCAGGTCTCCAGCCAACCATTTCCATGCAGAGTTGCCTCTTCATGTGCCTCAGTTTTCTCTTCTGCAGATTGGTATCAATGTTGTTTGAGGAAGATCTTGCTCTGCAGAGACCAGAAGGAGTAAAAAATGCTCCTGGCATCCAACTTCAGCCACAGTTATTAACTTGCTTCCCCTGAGCTTCCTCAAAAGAGTTGTGAGAAGTTTCTCCACTGATTTCTGTTCTTGGGGCTGCTTTTCAGAAACATCTCCAAGCTGATCCCTCACTCCCTGTTGGAGGATCTGGATAAACTCCATAGCTTGGAGTGAAGTGCCTGAAGAAATACTGCCAGGCTTCTAGAAACAGAGAGTAGTTCAGGAAACAGAGTATAATGTGTTTGTGTCCAATCCAAATACTTTGATCTGTAAGATAAGAATTGTTAACAAATAACTAAAAGTTCTCTTTGTTTTCAATTCAGTTTGTCACTATTCATAATTAGTTTATTTTGGATGCACTTCTGAGAAGTTGCTACCTGCACTAGGAGGAAAAAGAAATCAACACCATGCAGTAAAAAAATTAATTTGATAGGAAGGAACTAATTTGCTATCTGAGTCTACAAATAAATTATTTAAACAATCACAATAATTAAAATTGTTTAAAATGCTTGAAGAAAAAATAAATTCCTAAAGATTTTTAGGAAAAAAACCAAAAGTGTACACTTTGACTTTTCTATGATTTCAGAGTGAAGTTTCAGGACAAAGGAGTCAAAATGAAGCTGGTTTTGTTTAAGTTTAGTTTGAAATACAGTTTTCAGCTTAATTAGCAAAAAAGACTTTTAAAATTTTTCTGATGATTGCTTTCTCTATTAAAGACTGGTCTCAATATCTTTTCTTTTACTGGAAGAAAATGAAGAAAAATTATACCTAGAAATACTGAAAGCTTGGAAATTAAAAAAAAAAGACAAAAAAACCCCCAAAAAACCCCATAAAATTGGACTCAGAATCTTCTCCTTTCTTCTAGTTTTTCAGCTAGAAAAATATGACAAATGTCCCTGAATGAAATTGTCCTCTTAATTTCTAATATTTCTTCTCTTAAACATTTAAAATGGGTTTTTTGTCCACTTGTGCTCTTCATGTTCTCTGGTTTGGTTTTTTTTTCAGTTTGGTTTTTTTTTTTCCCATGCAATGTCCTTGCCCCTTGGGCTGATGTGTTTTGGAGTTAAAGGGTAGTTTAGACTTACTTCTGGAGATCAGAACCTGAACTCCACCCAAGCACTGGAGGAGCAGCAGCACTTTAGTGCATTGCAGTGCCTGGCCTCGCAATTCTGATCTGATTCTAGACCATCCATGATCTTGGTCCACCACACTCAGCAGAAATTCTATTATTTTCTTCATACCTATCTCAGATTTAACTGATAATGAGTTATAAAAAGAACCAGAGTCCATGGACTGTAACAACCTCCAATCCTGGTCTCCTGATGAGCAGTGGAAGCATGAAAAGTGAAAAACTACAGTACTGCTCATTTCCACCAGTCCTCATGTATCTTCCTGCTTCCTTCTCTCCTTATGCCATGAGTCATCCAACATTTGATGCCAGAAGACTCCATGTGTAATTTTGTTTCCCAGTGACTTTTGTCCCTTCCTCATGCAATGCATTCACGTAAGCCCTGAGAGAAAACAGCAGCCCTGGCCAAAATGGCTCAGCTTCCTTCCCAGGGTGTCAGAGAGCCAGGAAGAAAGGTTTGTTCAAGGTCTTGGCTCCCTCTCCTGGCTGGCTCTGCAGCAATTTTAAATGAGATTTTAGCCCTTCAAAAAATTGGTGTTTGCTTACTGCCAATGCATATTTGAAACAGGAGAGAAGAGCACTCTTGTGATGAGATTCTGGTTTAGAAAAAAATAAAATTAGAAAGCTGGAAGCTAGTCTCACTAAAAATACGTTAAGTAAAATCATCATGGTTTTTTTATATTGACTATTTGAAAATGTTTTATTCCTGCCAAGATTTCTTGAATACTACATATATAAGAAAAATGCTTTTACAAAATTTTTCTTTGTTTTTCTGGATTACCAGTATTTTCCTTCTGACCTGCAGGCTCTAGACTTCTACTTAATAAATGTCCCAATACAAGCTGTGTGTTATCCTTAAACAGTGGTAGCATTCCCCCTACCTGCTAATTGCTTTATTTGTCCTTACTGCTTCCGTTCCCTCATCAACAAAGGCTTTAGCATAAAGGGCAATGAGGTAGAACATGACAAGGAGAGTGGGAGCCAGAAGAGTGAATACTTCTGTAATTACACAGTAGCCTGGAGTAGCTCTTCTCAAATCAATTATGTAGCCTGGATTGCCCAAAACTCTGAGGACAGAGCCCTTGTTTTAATTTGCCTATGGAGCTATGTGCTCCAGTAATGGGCAAAATTCTTCCCTTGTTACCAGTTGCCTTTTATAGGAATCCACATTATTCCTTCCTTATTTATTTTTCTTTAATTACTTTATTAATAGTACATTGTATTTAGCTCAGCTACAAACCAATCATTGCCAATTGCTTCCCAAACATTACCAAATGAATTTTTACCTTGTCTTGTTGAAAAGGTAGTGCCATGTCCATTTTTCAACAGAGAAAACTGAGACAGAAGATTGTAATGAAAAGTGATTAGAAAAAGCAAATGGAAAATCATCCATAAAATCCTGACAAACTGCAGTTGCAAAGTAAATTGTCAGATAACCCAAGAATGTAACTCAGCAATCAAAACATTTATCCCAAACTCTATGCTTGCTGTGAAGTCCTCAGATTTATCCTTCTTGGGACTCTATAGCAGGCATAAACCAAGATGGCATAAAAGCAAAGTATTGCCAGTGCCAAGAAGATTTCAGTAGTTTTGTAGACTTACTTTTGCTGTTACTGAAGAGTTTACTAAACAGAGTACTGCACGTAACAGGGACAGTATGGGATTAAGGAGAATGAGTATCTTTACTGTCAGCTGGTTTCACAACTCCGTGCAGGTCTCATCTTCCAAAGGCTCCAGGCTGTTGTTCCAGAAGTCAGTGTCAGAACTTCCTTGGTATCAGAGACTGGGATCTGGCCCACATGATGGTCACTGCTTTCTTGTGTTTCTCATTTCTTCCTTCCCTGTGGGACACAGAACAGAAGCTGTGTCCAAATGCCTGTGAAAGTTTGGAACTAGACAAAACTTTGCTTTGGATCCCTACTCCCTTCAGAAAGGAGCTCCCAGTATATAATGAGCAGTCAGAGTCCTGGTTGTTTTATTTAAGCAATGGCTTCAGCAATGCCCTAACTTAGGGAAGAAAATACTTTTGATGATACATTTAAAAGGCTGTACAGCCACTGCCTGAAAGGAGAAGCTTCCAGGAGGCAGAAGGGAGGCCAGTGAAGCTGTTCAGGTAACTGGTTCTTCAATAACAGGGGTGCATATGCAATAACAGAGGTGAAGGCCTGAAGTGAAATTTTTGGCAAAATTTTGATTAATTAAAACACTGAAAAAAATATTTCATATTTCATGGTGTGAAGCTTCCTTGACATTTCTAATTAACTGCAAGTAAATTTAGATTTAAAACGTTTTCAGACTCTTAGCTAGAAAAGAGATGAACTCAATACCCATTCATGGAAAGTTTGTGATCATGTGTATTTGTCAGTGGAAAAGGTTTATCTGGAAAAAAACGTGTCTGGCTCTAGTTGTAACCTTATCTGCATAACCTGTAATAGAATAACTATAGCTATAGAAAGACTTTTGTTCTTTTTTGGCATAGCTGATCAATTAGATGTGTAGGATGGAGTTACAAAAGCTCTTACAGTTTGCAGGAGTTGCTTTGCCTTTCATGGCTGTGCGAACAGCACGGTGCTAGAAATGATGTTACAAGGAGTGAATGATATTTTGAAAACCCAGTTATTCTTTATGTCATGTAGCTAAAGCCCTCAATTGCCACTGGTTTCCCATAGGATTTTGATGCCACAGAAATGCACATGAAGGGTCAGTCCTTGCTTCAGTCGGTCTTGATGGTAGAAAATAAAGGCAATGGTGTTATAACTGCTCACAGGGAGGCAAGGGTCAAGCTAATTTTTCTTCTGGTTTGGTTTGGGGGTTTGGGTGGGTTTTATTTTCAATCAGCTTTTTTAATTCATTTTTATTTTTGATGCACTCACCATCACTATATCATCTTTTCATTAGCAACCCTCATTGGCCATTAGTAACTTACCCAAAATCTCTGAGGAGGTCTCTGGGAGAGCTGGGAGCTGAACCTTTCATATCTGTAATGACAGTCAATGCACATTTCTAGATAGGGAATAGATGTAAACCTTCATTCAAAATCCATGTCAGGTTCAAAAACACCTTTTAAAAGACAGCTGACCTACTGTAGGATTACAGTTTCAGGTGAAGCAAGCCAGAGCCAGAGCAGGTCCTTACTGAATAACCTGCTGTGTGCAAGGTGAAAGCAGCAGAATTTCAAGGCTGCATCCACTTAGAAAGTCCAAGGATCCATGGAGAGCGACTAATCGACAGGGAATGAACCAGTACATCTTGCAAGATTTTTCTCAAGTCAAGTTGGGTGCCAGTAAAATTGTCTCAAGACACAAGAATGAAAAGTTTAGTAATTTATTTTTGCATAGAAGTCTAGCAGCTGGAGTGCAGCCTTGTCAGTGCAGTGTCACCTCCTGTGCCTGAGCATCCAGACATGTCAAAAGGCAGCACCTTTTTTTTCTGTAACTCATTTAATTTTACTGGAAAAATCCAAATGCATTATCATCCTGATATTAATTTGCCATATTAGTCACTGCTGTAATGCCCAGACGGTCAAGAGAGCAGGGAATAATTGTCATTTGGAAGGAGACAGTATTACACAGATGGAAATCACCCCTTTAAGGATTTATAGGAAAACAATTGGTGCAGTATGGTGTCCAGCTACCTCCCCAACTACTGCTAATGCATTTGTGAAGGCATTAACACATTAAAGTTTGAGCTTGGCTCCCTCTTATCTTAGAACAGCCACCAAATGGCATTCTTGCAGTATTAACTTTCTGTCACTTCCAGCTCAAGATGTGACCTAGAGTAAAAGGCTTCCTATCACCCCATCAGCTCCCTTAACTACTCTCTTTCAATGCATGTTAATTTTGTGTCTTCATTTCACAGTGCACAACTAGAAAAAAATTAGAGACTTGTAGTAATATTCTTCCAATTAAAAGAAAACATTTGCATTGTCAAAGCTAATAAAGAAGAGTTCTGAAGTTTCTGGAAACTTCAGAAGCACTCAGCCTTACCACACAGGCTGCAGGTAGGTGCATTAGAAGTATTTTCTCACTCCTAGATCACCACGTTTGCTAAGTTACAAAGCAAAAATGAAACACTTCTCCATTCCTTAAAACATTTGGCTCTTTTTTGTAACCATGTGCCGCATGCACGCTGATATAACATCCCCCATCTTAAAGGCTCCCTCCCACCAAAACCAAGATCAATTTCTAGAAGTTATAAACTCTTGCCATCCCCCAGCCTGTCCTAGGAGAGAGGAGCCGTGTCAGGATGATCAGAGGCTCGGGCAGCAGCTGGCAGCTCTGCCTGCACCACAGCTGGACAGGGAGATCTCATCTTCCTGCTCTCACAAGCCTGCAGGCAGAGAGCAGATGGACCTCCACTTCGTGCTGCTGCAGGAAAGGAGTTACAAACTGCAGCCAAAGTGGCACATTTTACTAGATATTTATCTTGAAGGTCACTTTTTATGTGTCTAAACTTAAGAGTAGTAGATATGACAAAAACGTTGATGAGAAATAATATATGAATACATTTTCGGTGCAGCCAGTCTGACCTGTGGAGATGCACATTTGGGTTTTTAGCTGATATGCACGCCTTTTTTCCTTTGCCAGCACTAGCATCACTCCACCTCCATGCTCTTACAACTACTTTTTCTCTGGGAGGTGGAAGGTAGAGGGCTTGGCAGAGAGCAGCTGCAGCCAGTGGAGGTTTCTCTCAGGTTATAGCTGGATCCAGAGGGCTCAACACATGAGGGGGAAAAAGGGGCTACAAGCAGCCCAAGCACTCTGGGAAACAGCACCTTTATCACTGAGAAAGCTGAGAAAACTAAGCCTTCCTTCATCCAAATCTTTTACCTTTGAGGGTTGGGGGATTTTTGGTGTTGTTTTGTTTTTGGTTGTTTTTTTTTTGGTTTGTTTTTTTTTTTTTTAAGGGGGAAAAGGCTGAGGCTGGGGGGGAATGGAGAGCAAAAATGCTGACCTTAATTAATGGAAGGCCCACTAGAGCCGAAGGAAAGAGTTTGGCTCTCAAGGCCTGGGCCTCCCCCTGAGCCTCTCCTGGGTGTAATGAGAGAGCTCAGCTTCATTACTGGCAGCTGAGGGGAAGGGTCACTGGGGCTGGATTTGCAGGGCCCTCATTGAGGGATCACTCCATGCTGAGAGAAGCTGGCCATGCTCTTGGACACCTGGTCATTAACATTGCTAATTAGCGGCCATTAATCAGGGCCCTGGGTTTTTTGTTGTGTGTCACCGGCTCAGAGGAACCAAGTGAATAAGAAGATTGTTTCATTACCTCCACAAGAGGTGGAATGAAAGCAGTTCCCATCAGCTCAAGATGAGCTGAATTAAGGGAAAGGTTAGACAACAATTTAAGATGAGCTGCCAAGGGGGAGCTGGGGGACCTGAGCTGTCCTCTGAGAGGAAAACCAGTCACCTATAATTAATGAAATCTTCCACAACCTCACTCTAATCACCGTGTGAGCTTCTCAACAAAAAAAAAAAAAAAAAAAAAAAAAAAAAAAAAAAAAAAAAAA
>VZRH01006017.1:320107-405343 GCA_013397555.1 Urocynchramus pylzowi
AAAAAAAAAAAGAAAAAAAGAAAAAATACCTATCTTTCACATTGTAAGAACCCTAATTTATCTGTTTATGAAGTCCTAATCTTGGCAAGCTTTAATTCCATAGGATTTTTGCACCATATATATATATATATATTTACACATACACACAAAAATGCAAGGATATATATAAGTATACACTCACATAGTGCGAATGTGTCCTTGTGTTTGTTTCATAGATTAACCTGAGTCAGCAAGGATGGTTTTCACACAGCCAACCCTATTGGCAGGGGGAGGGGGGGACAACAAAAATCTGTATTAAAAAGTATCTAGACTGTATTTAAAACATTTATCTAAATGTTTGCATTTTATATGCTCTGGCTCTGAAAGCATTGAAGAGATCTGGTGGTTTAAAGAGGTAGAATAATTAAAATTGAGTTCTGTTTCGGTAGGTTAAAAAAGACATGGGAAAAGTGATAGTTATTGGCATACATAGGAAAAAGTAAAGAATTTAATTAGCAACCAGTTTGTTAAAATGCAGTGTTCTCCTCCCATGCTCCATTGTCTAACTTTTGTGGAACAGGTGCCTAATTTTCCTAATGGAATACATTTTAATTGACAAAGTAGTTTGATTGCTTCACACCAATTTTCAGTACCTTGCTTACTTTTAATATAATAAACTCTTCTATTTCTACAAACTCAGATGCCCCCTAGAAAGTAATTAGAGGCAGGTTTTATCTGCCTGTCTTTTTTTTATAAACCACTTTTTGATTTCTGAAACCAACTAACGAAAAGCTTGATTTGTTCTGCTGATGTGTGAGAGCCAGTAACTTTTAGTCATATGCACTGAGCATTTCAATCAAGTTGTTTGCATATCCATTCATTTCAGAAAGACTCTCAAAATGGATTACAAACATTTAATTGTAAGAGGAATAAAATAATTAAGGCAGTACAAGTGGAAGTTAAAAATATGCCTAAGGATTCACAACAGTTATTGGATCATTCTCATCATGGGGCATAAATTCCTTCATGTAGTTTCAAAGAACTTTATTCAAGTAGGCACATTGCCTTTCCTGACAACAGAAAGTAAACCCGTGTTTCTTATGTTTGTGATGCTCTTTGTAGAGCTGTGAGATTGGTTAAAATGTCCATAAAACTAATCTTTGCAGCATTGCAGCTGGTCTGGAATTCTATAATATGATTTCTGGGACTTCATGGGAAAGTTGAAGTCTCCAGGGGAAATTACACAATGAACAGCTGAGAAAAAGTTGCATTCTGGCACAGAATCATGCAAATGGGGCACATTCTTCAGTTTTCTCATGACGGATTGTCTCTGAAACTACTGAGCCAAGTTGCTGAAATGCTAATGAAGGAGAAGCATCAATGAGCAGTGTCATCCTGGGGGCTTCTGAAGGGGACAGAGTAGGAGATGGAGGGAGGGGGCGAGGGGGAAGGAAGGAAGGAAGGAAGAAAAAGAGAATGAAAAGAAATGGAGCAGGAGTTTCAAAAACTGGGGCTGGCCCCCTCTTAAAATTAAGTGGGGGGGTTGGGGAGAAACAGAGCTGTGATGAACTCTGGTGCAAACGCTGTTCTTGGCTTATAAAAATGAATAAAAGCACTTAAAAGCTAGAGTTTGGCTTTGACTAGGGGGAGGTGAGTGTGGGCACTGCTAACACTGAGAGCCACCCTTCTGTTTGACACATGAGATGGGTGGAGGCCCCAGGCTCCCAGCAGATGAGCCTGGGGGAGGCACACAGATGTTTGAGGGACACCAGTGCAGGGAGCATGGGTGACAAACAGGAGGAGCTGGAAGTCATGGTGCATCAGGAAAGCTATGACATCCTTGCCATCATGGAGCATGGTGGGATGACTCACACAACTGGAGGGTTGCAGTGGGTGGCTATAAACTCTTCAGAAGGGCCAGGTGAGGAAGGAGAGGTCATGGAAGGAGAGGCCTTGTGTGTTAGGGAGTGGTTTGACTGTCTAGAGCTTAATGATGGTGATGATAGGCTTGGTGTTTATGGATAAGAATCAGCCAGTGTGTGCCCAGGTGGCCAGGAAAGCCCATGGCACCTGGTTTGTACCATCAATAGTGGGGCCAGCAGGAGTAGGGTAGTGGCTGTCCCCTGGACTTGGGACTAGTGAGGCCACACCTCACAAGGCCTGTGTCCAGTCCTGGACACCTCACTACAAAAAACATTAGAGGCTGGAGCAAGACAAGAGAAGGGCAACAGAAGTGGGAAGGGTCTGGAGCACAAGTCCTGTGAGGAGCAGCTGAGGGAGCTGGTGGTGTTTAGCCTGGAGAAAAGGAAGCTCAGAGGGGACCTTATCACTCTCTACACCTCCCTGAATGGAGGTTGTAGCCAGGTAAGCATTAGCCTCTGCTCCAAGAAACAAGGGATAAGACAAGCAGAAATGGCTTCAAGTTGCACCAGAGAGGGTCTAGATTAGATATAATCTAGGAAACATTTCTTCACTGAAAGGGTTGTCAAGTACGACCCAGGGAAGTGGTGGAGTCCCCGTCCCTGGAGGCATTTAGAAGAAGTGTAGAGAAGGTGCTTAGGGATTTGGTTTAGCAGAGGACTCAGCAGTGCTGGATAATGGTTGGACTTAATGATCTTAAAGATATTTTTCCCACCTAATAATTTCTATGATTCTAAGGAGAACAGGATCCCATTGCAAAAATGTGGGGGAACAGAGTAGGCCTTTTACTTATCTCTAAAAAATGTTACTATTTGCAATTTTTTAAAAAGCCCTTTTATCATGGCACAGAATTTGTGCGCCTCTTTTTGTACAGGAGAACAGTTCATTTTCTCAGAGATAGGTGAGCTTTATAACCAGATAGCCCACAGCTCAAGGCTGATAGACCAAGGCTCCTTAAATATTTGGCTTACAAGTAGTGGATCTTGAAGAACATTTATACTAAAAATACACAGAAGGCTACATTTTGCAGACTTTCAAAATCGTTCTATTCTCTATCAGACTCCAGTGTAAATGGCCAAAGGTCTCAGCAAGTTGGTACTGAGCTGTTTTGAACATCTGGCTGGTGGTTGCTTCCCGTCAGTGTTCCTGGAGGAGCTGCTGGGTGGTGAGAACTTTAAAATATGGCCCTCAGCCCTCCACACATGCAACACGTGTTATTCAAGCTTGTGGAAGGGCCGTGAAAAGCTGGCAGTCACAGAGGAACAAAATCCAGTCATCTGCCTTTTGTTCTTATTGCTGGTGAGAGTAGAAAATTAGTAGGTGTCATAAGTGTTGTGCAGACGGGAGGAAACCAAACTCAGTGTTTGGGTCAGCATGAGGCAGGGCTGTGCAGTAGATGTGTCACTGGACCAGTGACACAGAGCTCTGAAGCCCTGGGTATTGACCTAATTTATAACCTCTGGCAAGTCCCTTAACCCATTTTTGTATCCTTTTCCCACTTTTTTGCCTCAATGTGTCTATTTAAATTTGCTGAATTTAAGATATCTCTTCCTGTGACTTTTTATGTTGACTACCAGGATGGGGCCCCAGTTTTACTTGGGTTTTCCCAGTGCTGCTCTAATACATACAGAGATAAAACCAGTAGAGAAAAATTGCACAAAATGTGAAACCCACCACATGAAATCTTTCAGACCAGTTTGGGAATGGCAGTATTGGACCCACAGCAGTTAGGTGTGTTACTGTTGTGTGTAATTGTCCCTTAATGGACTGCTTTAATGGTGCTTTTTACTGCTTTGAAGCCTCAGCAATACTCACAGCCTTAGTTTCACAAGCAGCCTTTAAATTTGGTACAAGTATTTGCACGTGCAAATCACTGGGTGGTGTCTGCCTGCCCACATACTGCACTTATTTATGTTACATCTTGTAGCATTATTACAGAATCCCAGAGCTCTGGGCACAGAGCAGGGTTTGTGCAAGCACTGGTTTCTCTGATGCTACAGTGATGCCAGAGACAGCAGAGAGATGTAGGCAGGTTGGGGACACCAGAGGTCTCCCCACAACAGCAGGCTGAGGGTGGAGTCAGCACCCCAGTGAGTGAGTTATTCCCACCCCTTTGAGTTGTTTGGTGGGACAATTTTTGAAGATTTATCCTCCCAAGGGAGAGGCAGATGTCAAAGGTATTTTTGATTGAAATCATCACAAGGACCAGAGTCGACCAGGAGCTGGGTTGGCCATTTGGTACTTAGTGAGTGAATGATATGGGGACAAGGGACCAGCTGTGGAGGAGACACTTGAAGCACAAGTGGCATGTGAGAAGACCTCTTTGGGTAACTGATCCTGGCATTGCAAGGACTTAAAGGAGGGGAGAAGGGAGCAGCTCCTCCCTCATATAGTCCCCACAGACACACACCTATACTGCTGTTAACCTGCAGTGAAAGGGCTGATGGCAACACAGAGGTGCACACATTGGACTACAGAGCCTTTCTTATTCCTGCATGATATCTCAATGACTGTAATTAATGTGATCATGGATGCCATTCCTGCTTTGCAGGCCTCATGCCACTTTGGCCAAGTCCAGCCTCTCCACATTAAGCCCTGTCCTTCTATGCAGTGGTGTCCCAAAATGGAACAGGACATGCTTGCCCAAGGACCTCTGCACCCTTCCCACTACTGCAGACATCTCCCAGCAGTTACATCCCACCCTGCTCCCAGCCAGAGCATACTGCCCCTCACAGACCCTTGGCACCAAGTTGTGACTGTGCCAAACAACACTTTTTCTCCTCCTTCATTGCTGGCCTTTCTGAAATATCTTCCATTTGCATGTGACAAGGGAATTCTCACCTTCTGAAAATCCTGCTTGTGCTGCTGCTTCCTGTCACTGGTTTCCCAAGCCAGTGCTTTATCTTCCCAATTTGCTGTGGAAGGATTGTTCTTGCAGCCCATCTGCACTGTTAAAAAAGCTGGTAAATGCTGAGATGAAAATATGAGCTGTTTTCTTTAGGATGGCTCTATAGTTCTGAAACTGCTGGAAAGTATGTGTGCATTGGGAAGAGCAAGAGAATAAAAAGCTGGTTGGATTTTATTGCTTTGATTTAAATAAAAATGGATTCTTTTTTAAGAGCTGGAGGTTATTTGGGGCTTAAGAATATTTTGCAATGTCCTACTCAAGCAACACTGAAAGAGAAAACAAACAAATTACAGCGAAGCAAACAGAATTCAGGATAGGTGATCATGGGGCAAAGCAGGTCAGTATTAAAAAAAAAAATCCATGCATAAATAAACATGGATGAAAAGGGGAGTCTGAAAGCACAGTTAAGGCCACAATGTAGGACCAAGAAGAAAGCTCCTATATAAGCACCCAAAGTTTCGATTACATCTAATGGAAAAAAAAAAAATTAACATTCTTTATCTCTCAAACTGAACTTTTCCAAAGTCTGTAGATGTAAATAAGAAATTTTGTTCAAAGGGTCATCTAAATGCTATATTGTACACAGCAGTGTGATTACAGTGAACAAGAATTAGGAGATCCTAAAACACGTTGACAGCCTCTAACATGCCTTATTGTGCTCCAGTGCTCCAGCTCGTATGGTACAGTCAGGGGACCACACACAGTTCATAACACTCATAATGGAAAATTGTACAGGCTGGTCTAGCTAGGCATAATTGGATGGGCAAGAAATTGAGTTTTCCAGCTTTCAGAGTTGTTTACTTGACCTGTTTTAATTTTAGTTGAGATGGTTAATACGTTTCTCCAGGAAATAGCCAGGAGTTGTCACTTTTTAGCCTAATAAATCTCATCTTCAGGAGTGTGTCTGAGAAGTTCACATTTCTAATGGCAAAGAATGCAAAATCTTTTGACACTGTAGATTAAATCCAGAGTAGTTTTACAATTAATAGCATTTGCACTGAACCAATTGAACTGCTTGAAAGTTTTATAGGAACCAACACTGGTTTCTTTCCACAATATCACTTGATCTGCTCTCTCCCACTCTGCCAGCCTGCAATTTACTTCTTCTGACATATCCTTAATGCAAGTCCTGGTGTGCCAGTGTCACCTTGAATCATGTTTATTTTGAAAGCTTGTGGACATCCCTGTTGGCCCCCCAGGGAAAAGCACTTTTGGACTGACTGCTGAGAATTAGTATTGGACTGTGTTTACTTTGCTCCAAGTCCAGCAGCTCTTTGGGCTGAAATTTGAGAAGAGACTACCAAGCCATTTTTAACAACAAATGGGTCTTAAGCCATGCAACTTTGTAGGCAAACATACCAGAGGCTGCAGAGCTCAGAGTTGTTTTTTAGGCAAGTATCTGTTTATAAAACAATGTAATAAATAAGGAGGGTTTGCACCATCACAGTGTCTTTTGGATGGATTATTGTCATGGTGCACTGGATTCTGACAATGCTCAGCTGGCCTGCATAGCTCTGCTGAAAGTTTTTGCCGCACCAGTTTTGGAGTGATTCAAAAAAAGCCATAAAAAGGTGTGAAACTCAACATCCTGACATATGAGCCACAGCCCATGAGAAGAGCTGTCCCCAGAGGGCACCAGTGCTCTGGGGTATTCCTCATTGCCAGAAGGATTCTTTGACATCTTAGAATGGCACAGAATAAAGCAGCCTTAGACTGTTCTCATTTACATCTCAGTCTGAATTCATTTATCAAGTACCCAAAATAAGGTATTTTTTTTTACCTTTCCAGTTCTGTGTCAATCTGACTTGAGGTTCCTTAAAGTCACTGTACCCCAGCACCATTTTCCCAGCAGCACTCTTGCAGTGGGGTTATTGGAGCTTCTTATTTTGAACCTTTTAATTTTTTTTTTTTTTTCTTTTCACAATGGTAAGTTTAGCAGTAGTTTTATTTATCAAAATGTGGGACTACAGCATAAAAGAAAGATCTCGGTAACTTAAAGCTTTGAAAAAAATCACAGTTGGCATAAGCCAGGAAAATAAGCCATTTTAAGGCAAACTGAAAATATTTCTAGTAATTGAATCATGCTGGAATCTCCTCCCCTCTGTCTGAACCACAGTTGTCTGTTTGGACCCTGGTGTGTTACCAGGACACTCTGGAAGAAACTTGTCTGGTCTTCCACACTGATTTGAGTTTCTCTGACTCAGTGGAAAATTTGCCTTGACTTCATGGCAGCTGGATCAAGCTTTCTGCAACTAAATAAAGGATCCCATTTTCCAGGCTTTTGTATGGTGTCTCAGCACTGCAAAATCTGTTCAGGTTATTAAAAATAATTATGTCATCAAACTGATTTTATTCCTTTATATTTTGGCTTGAAAAATAAAACAGAAAAAAAAAAAGGCATAAACTCATTAAGCCCTAATCTAAAACAAAAGTTTGGAGCCAAATGTCCATGTTCAGTCTTTTCATTCTTTAAACAACAGTGTCCTATTAGACAGAGATAACACATAAGGAGTACAGATGACAAACAGCACATTCATAGGATCTGTATTCACTCTGAACAGAAGGGAAAAAGAAGTGTGTATTTACCAGTAATTAACATGTTAAATAGTGTTTGGTGAAATCCATAATATGATTAAAAAAATAAGAATTCCTGGATTACAGGGAAGAGCAATTACCTAAATAAAAGCAACTGAAAAGTTGTCCAGAGGTAAATAATAATAATAATAATAATAATAATAATAATAATAATAATAATAATAATAATAATAAAGATCCCCCTCCCCAGTGGGAAATGATTACACAGTAATCCATGCCACTTAGTCAAATATCAGAAAGGGATCCCATAGACCCATAATTAGCAATGTAACAAGCAGAGCCTTGAGAAAACAAGCTGGTCCTCAAGACAATAATCTTCATTGCTAGCACCCATCCAACAGCCTTCGACTCAAGGAGTGAAAGAGGCAGGCGAGATAATAAAGGGACCCAACAGAGCCAGCAGGAAAGTTCCCCATGTGCTACTTTGAGTGGCCTTCAAGGGGGTAAAAAGAGGAGAGGTAGGAGGGACAAAGCAGTCATGCCCTCCCCTCCCTAAAAAGAATGAAAAAGAAAGGAAAAGAATCCAAGTTGCTTCTGCAGAAGCTGCCTAGCGACACACAACTAATTACTACGACCGGTCCCCTGTTTGCAGATCTTGTTATCAGTAAAAATAATAATAAAATGAGCCCTAGCAGTCTGGATATCTGCAATTACAGTGTGAATTGCATGAGAGGATTATATGAAGTGCTCTTGGCGTGGAGGGTGGGGGACCAAGGCGCTTCAACTTGAGAGCAGAAAGCAGCTGCTTTGGGGCTTTGCACCTGCTGCTCACCAGGCTGTTTTCACCTCTAGACGAAAACAGGCTTCTCTCTCCTCCTCTGTCTCCTTTCTTTTCACACAGCGCACAAATGTAAAAACAGAGAAGGATTTTTATTTGGAAGGAAAAAAAAAAAAAAAAGAATGAGAAAAAAAAATGGACAGAAAATGAAATTGTCTTCTTAAAGAAGTTTCTCTGAAGCAACATGAGGGGCGTCTTAGGGCAGCCAAGGGGAATCTGAAGATGGCGTGTGGGGCCAAAGAAACAGGCAAGCGGCTCCATTTTAATGCAGAGGCAGCAGACAGAGTGCGATCTGAGATTGGCAAAGTTTCAATGTAAATCCAGGGGGCAAGGGGGATGGGGCTGGGATGAGAAGAAAGGACTCTTTTACTGTTTCATGCTTCTAAGTCCTGCCGATCAGCATAAGCTCAGCTCGACATTCTGGGAATAGCAATGAGGCACACACAACAATCAAAACACCCTAAATCTGTTTGATGATTCAGACACTTCGTGCATCTGCACCGACAAAATGGGACTTCAATTAAATAACTTGCAGATTTCCACAGAGGGGGGAAAAAGTCGGGGGAACATGAGGATTTTTAATTAGTAACTCTGAATACAAGCCGTTTTTTTAATTAGGTGTTTGCACTACCACTTTATTCTTAAAGGGAGATTTGTAAGCGCGTGGGATTGTTGTGAAAGAAGATCCTGGACAGTTTGTTCCTAACATTTTGTTGCAACCTGCATTTGCTCCTAAACAGCTTTTCTTTAGCAAAGAAAACTCAGCTACAACTCCAAGCAACTTGTTCAAATGAAGGCTGAGATTTTTTTGGAAGTTTTAAGTACATACATACATCATAAATACATATAAGTATATATGTAGTGTCCAGAGTAGGTTTCAAGGCCCTGCAAGAGTTTTCTTGTGTTCTGTGTTTCAGATTACTCTCTGTGACTAATCTAGTTAAATTTATATATTTGTATATATATAACATATAACTGTACTGTAGGCATTATATACATAGCTGCACAATACACAGGGTTTAAACAGAGATAGTAGAAGTTTGTCACAGAGTTGAATGAAATTCCCATATGACTTCACTGCTCTGCAGCCACCACTTTTAGAACAAACCACTAATGATTGCAAGCTTCAGAGTCTGAAAAATGATGGGTGAAATCCCAGACCCTTTGAAGTCATTGAGTGCTTTTCATTCACTATTGGGGTCAGGATTCATGCTTAAAATCTCTTGAGTGTGTGCTGGCGTGGCACAGTGATGTACAGGTCTCTCACATGCACATGCACCGTGAACCTGCAAAATCTGCTGTAAAAAGGCATCCTCCCTATGGCAGGCTGTGGTTTTTGGAGCCTTAGAAGACACATTTGATCTTTTTAGTAGACAAACCACTGAGGACACTAGAATGAGGACACTTCTGAGGTAATTTAAAAAATGTGGCCGAAGAGGAAACTGAGGAATTAACATATTTTTACATCTTTATCTCTCAGTTCTTGGACATTTTTTTTTTTTTAGTTTGATAAAACATTTACAATGATGTGGAAGAGATTAAAAGTTGGATTTCTCAATACCAATCTGACCCTCCCCCTCCTTTTCCTAACTGGTACAGCAAGATCATATAAAGAGGGACCATGATCATTTATCCAAATGCAAACAAACCTAAGTATGAGGATTTACCACAGCCTGACTTTCTTTTTTAAAAAATTTATTTCATGTGTTAATACAAAGACTATTTAGCAAAAGTAGAATGCCAGGATTTGCATATGAATAGATACCTAAAGATCAACGAGATCAACTCATTAGGGCCTGAACATCTAAACATAGAAAGTCAAAGAGGCCAGAGCTCAAGAGCCTGGCTGCTGAGATTCCCAGTGACTAATCCAAGCAAAGCTGATAGTTTTAAACTTATTAGTATTTTTTCCTGCCTTAACAAAAAAAAAAATCCTTTACCTGAAATCAAAGCTCAGTCCAAGGAAAATAGCCTTGTGATTGTGTCTGGGACTTAATTTCTCCCTTTGCCACAAGGTTTCTCCATGGCATTGGGCAAGTCATTTCAAAAGGGATTCGCCTGACCCAGCAGTATCTGTCTCGAAGGGAGGGATTTTAGCTACCTCATCATCCGGGCTCCCTTCGCAGTCAACGTAAAAAAAAGGGCACTTTCCAAAGGGCTGTTCATTCTTGCTGTAGTGTCCCTCCTAAGACAGTGTCTAAATCTCTGGCTGCAGGTGCTTATCTCATCCTCTTGCCTATGCCAAGAGTGTCTCAGAGTAGTTCAGACTGAAATGAGTATGGAGTCTGATGTGCCTCAGTTCATCATCTGTAAAATGGGATTAAGTGATTAATGCTACCTCTGTATCTCATGGGTGAGTTAGGAAGTGGAATATATTATAAACCACAAGATGTTCAGATATTAAAATAGTGAGAGTGATATGAGTGCCATAAAAAGATAAGGTCCTGATCCAGTATCTGTGGCAACCAAGGGAATCTCTCCTCTGGCCTTTTGTGGGTATTAGATCAATCAATCCCCAGTGACATTATCCATTCACTGCAGAGTAAGTGAAGGTATGGCCAGAATTTTTCCACCGGCAGAGAAGGGAGAGGGTATGGGAAAGCCCTGACCTTACTCTATGCTTGAATAGTAGGAAGAGGGAAAGCACAAACAGGCTTTCAAAGCTGCCTACAGGATTTGGACACATCAGCTTATTAATGTTAGCGGAAATTGGGCATCCACATCTCTGGAAATTTCAGCCTCTGCATTTACAACACAAAAAGAGCCCAACCACAGAGGAGATATTTCCCTAATCTTGGCACCACTGCAGATTTTTGTTTGCGCTTCCTTGGATTAGACCTTTAGCAAACGACAGTGCTCGGATGTTGCGGGAAGGACGTATTTTCTCCTCACCCACTCCAAGGTGTAGCAGGCAGTGTCAGGGCAGCATATTCTCATGGCTAGATCCTGAGCCTGTCATTAAATCTGTCTTTTGACCTTGGGCAAGTCACTTAACCTCAGTTTCCTCTGACTGTAAAATGTAGATAAAATATTCCCTGCCTCACGGCAGTGTTGGGAAGATTAACAGTTAGACATTGTTCTGAGAACCTTGAATAAGAGCTGTGAGTGCATGCAGAGCACTGTTTCTATTGGATACTGCTTTCTCTTTCTACATACAGAAGGGCTGACTTTTAAACTGGCAAGAAGCCCAGGCCCGTGACTAGTGGTGTGCCCCCTTTGAATGCACAATAACTACAGTTGCATGCACAAATTGGGTATCCGTGCATGGAAACTGGACACACAGTTGTTTACAGAACAGAAGAGTTTCTCTCTCGTGCGCCCTTGCAAAACTCAAGGACTCCATTTATTAAGTAGAAAAAGCAGTGCCACCACCCGTGCAATATCAAACAGTTTCTAAGCAGCATTTTCAGCAGGTTAATAAGGTATAATATCATTCCCTCCAGAGACTGTAAGGTGGGCACTGTACGTTGACCTGAGTTAAAATTTCACACTCATTTTACAACTCTTGCAGACTGTCTTGGTTTAAAAGTGCCAGGTGAGAGGTTTTAGGGAAGTTGAGAAGGGAAAAGATTTGCAGGTATTTTGTTTGATGTGTGTAAATCAGGACTGAAATAAATGGCATAGGTGGAGTTTACCCAGAGATAAATGGGACTTGGCTGAGAATCTGGCACTCTTTATATACGAGCCCATAAACAAACCACAGTCAGGACAGCAGACACGTTGTGTGCAGCCTCAGGAGGGCTGCTTGGCCAGGGCTTGGGCTCTGCTAGCCTCACTGAGGAGCCCTGCTCTGTGCTGCTTTGGGTGTGGGGTGTGCAGGAGAGCTGTGGGGATCCCAGCAGCAGCAAGCTGTGATGGGAGGAATGGAGGCTGCATACTCCCTCTGTGCACAGTCTGATCTCCAGGCATTTTCTACAATCAGAACTCCAAGAAGAAAACAAATCTCATTAATAATGTGGGGATGAGAGGAGAAGAAAGAGGGAGAGAGGGCAGAGAGCCACTGCCCAGGACAGCATTCTTTTTTCTCACTAGCAGAACTCCTTTTGATACAAAAGCTAAATCTTCAAGCAGGACTCTCTCACAGCTCTGTATTCTCTGCTTTCCTTCTGGCTATCACTAGGTATCTAGAAGAGATGGCAGCAAGGTTTTGCAAAGCTTTCCCATGCCATACAGCTTCAGGCACAAGTTTCTCCAAGAGCTGCCCACTTACAGGCTCCTTCCCATGCCCCAGGCCTGGTCTGTGCCGTGGCCCTGCTAGCAGCAGGAGTCAGTGTGCCTCTCACACCTCAACACACTGAAAGGAGACGATATTCTGGGATGGCATCAGGCCTTGTTGCCTTATTTATGGTGAAGGAGCCGGCTGCATAGGCCTCTCTTCAGGGTGGGTGAGCAGCATCAGCTTAGGATGTCCCCATCACTACAGCTTATCTGCTTTAAGCAGTAATACACTAATTTACTACTGTGGTAGGAATGATTGAAATCTTTAAACATAATGGAGGAAGTTTAATAGGGTCTACTGAGAAACCCAGGTGTTTAGATCAGCTTAAAAATAATAACCTTCTCCCCTGCTGAGCACTTTCTTTTCACAATAAGCTCAGCTTTTATTCTTAACCATAAAGACTACCTCAGACAGGAAATTATTCACGTGATTGGTCTTTACAAGTAGCGGAGGGTTTAAACTCGGGGCTGGAGAGGTCATTAGTGGACAGCCATGTGATTAACCTTTGCTTGCCCGTTTCTTTTCACACTTTGTTAACAGCTCCCATTATTGCCCTTCTGTGTCTCAAGGAAGTCGTTTATTGACAGTATTAAAAATACATAGCTACAAATTCCAAAGAGCCTTATCCTTGTGTAAAACCTCCAGTAATTTCTAGCCAGATGATATACGTTGGGCAGAGCCCCTCAGTTTCTGGCCAAAGTGTATCCAGAAATAAATTTGCCCAGTAACACTGGATCTGAGTTAACATGTTTTATCTGTTGCAGGACCTGTTGCTGGGCCTGTCTCAGAAAGTTTTATACAGCAAAAAAGTGCTAAGGTTTAGTTACACAGTTAGCCATTAGCACTTGTCTTAACATATCACAGCTTAATAGGAGTCACACCAGACACTGAGTATCTTCGAGCATAGATGGGCATCCAAAGGACTTTGAAACCTTGATCAAAATGATGAGGTCTTCCAGAGCTGTGGTTTAATTTTGAGATAATCCATCTGCTACATACTTGTTCTCAAACCAAAGGAGCAGCCTCGAGTTTCTGTTCCGGCCAGCGCTGGCCATTCCCTGGGAGCTCTCGGTGCAGAGCATGACACACACACCCAGGGGAGCTCATATTGGAGGGATCTCTTCCCACAGCCAAAATAAAATAACAAATAAAAACAACACTGAGGAAAAAGCAAAGTGCTATGAAAGAGGAACAGAATTTCTGTGAATATAACACTGAGCAGCATCAGTTTTGCACCAGTGTGGACTTTGGGAGTGTCTTGAATAAAATTAATAGTGAAGATGGCAACAACAAAATACTGCAGCAAAGGCTGGGGGCAGGGGAGAAGGGTGCCTCTTTTACTTATTTATTTTGCATTGTTGTTGCAGGGTAAGTTCAAGAGGGAGGTGAAAGGGGGGAGGTGTTCAATGGGGACTTTTCCAAAGCAAAAGGGTCTTTTGGACAGAAAGAGAGTGTCAAGGCATTTTGACAGAAAGTGGCTGAATGTGTCTTTTCTAGTTAACTTCTGTGAACTGCTGGGCATTTCCGCACACAAAGGGGCACTTTCTTGGCAGCTGAGGAGTGAGGGCAGAAGTCAGAGAGGGCAAAAGAGGAAGAAAAAGGAGAACATCAGTTTATGAACACAAAACTTACAGTAGAATTTCTTTTTTTAAGTAGAACATGTACACTGAAGAAAGCCTCTGGGCAGGCATAACTTCCTCAGCTGGCATTTATTTGGCAGAAATCCCAAGCCTCAGTGAATTTAACGGCACTTCAGGAAGTATCCACCCACGACATCACTCAGCCTGTGCTCAGCCCAGCAGGGTGCTGAGCCCCTTCAGCTCCTCTTGAAGTTGCTCAGTGTTGTGATGCTCAGCACCTTGCAGGGATGAGGCTGTAGCTCAGGGTGGCTGTGAAGCACGGAGAAGAAAATTCTGAGATGTGTCAGTGATCCTAGAGGTAGCTGAGGTGTCAGTGGCCCTGGTGTATATATAATTTCTGACATCTAGACCATTAGATAATCTAATGGTGACTCAGATAGCTCTGCACTACATTACATGTTAGATATGTCCTAAGAATTCAGCACTTCTCCCTCAGTTATTCTATTTAGACTTTGGGGTTTTAAATTGAATGAGGAAATTAAAGTACTTGGCAGAAATGAAAACAAAGGACATCTTTAGGAATTATGAAAGCTTCCATAAAGATAAACAACAAAGAAAGCTTTTTTTTTTTTTTTAGTTTTATCTGCATCTGACTATTTCTTAAGCTATAACCCAAGCCAGACTTGGCCTTCCTTTATGATAGTTATACATCAGAAGTGAGACAAGATTTGGAACTCACTATGAAAGAACTACATGAAAATCTATTCCAAGGGAAAGGTGAGATCAATCAGAATGGCTTGTGCAGGTCTGTAGAAACACCTGAGATGGAGCAATGAGGAATAAAAAAGCTGTGCAAAAGCAGCAACGACAGGAACATTTGAAACAGGAACCACAGCAACAGCTTGTAATTGCAGAGTACATAATTTTATTTATTCAGAGGGGAAAGGTCAAAGTAAGGTCCCAAGACAAAGGCAGCTTGAAGTTTAGTTGGATCCACAGGCCCGTCTGGAATTGACCATTTATGTCTAAACTGATCAAAAAATAGTTTTGTAAGTCACAACTCTATTTTGTGTTTTAGCTTTCCTATCAGAAGTAAGAGCTCCAGTTTAACCAAACTTACTTAACCTACAGTACACTTTAAGAGCAAACAGGACTAGAGGCACAAGAGGCAGATAAGGACTTATTAGGATGATTGTGCTTTTGAACTCTGTATTAGAAAGATGTATCTGTTCAGCATTTTATGAACAATATACCAGAGATGTTAGTGATGTTTTAACACCTAAGAGCCTCAAACTAACAACATTTTAGTAATTTACCTGTACCTGGTTACAAACCTCTAATTAAAGCTGTGTCAGAGCTTCTGTATGTTTTCAGCTCTCTGGAGTTTATCTTGAGTCTTGACTTTAAAAATTACCTGCTGGCTAAAATTTGTCATACAAGGACTTACATAGGAACATGTTTTAAATAATAATAATAAAACCCCACTTTGACAGCTTTATAAATTATTACGGTGTTTCAAAAAAGAAATCTGTCAGTTCAGGTTTTCTTAGGACCCCCTGGAAATGGTGCTGTCTGTTAAACAGCAGTCACTGACACTTGGGGATTGTTTCTAAGTGTTGGGAGTGAAGCCAGGTACCTCAGCTGAGGCATGTTTCCAAAAGAAGTTATTGCAGGTGTGTTTTATTAACTCACCACCCTGTGTATTTCTTCTGCATTTTAGGTCAGAAACTTCAAGGGCTGAGTGGCCCTGGTCTACTTTATTTTTTATTCTGACTGTAACACAAAGGCAGGGTCACACTTGGACTAGGTCTTGTGCCTTTGTTTTGTGTAGAAGGTTTTTTTGGTTGGTAGTTTTTTGGGGTTGGGTTGTGGTTTTTTTTACAGCACTAAAATCTGAAACTTGGCTGAAATTGAGATTCTTGAGAGCTCTCAGCTGGAGTTGTTCTGCTGTGCACTGCTCCTTCTTCTTCCACGAGGGAGGTGTCAAGGTAGGAATACAGGCTCTGCTTTCAAGGTATGAATATAGTCTGTACTTCTTTGTCCCAGTGTTGTACCAAAGGCACCTCAAATTTGATCTAACTGATAGCACACATTGCATCCTTATTTTTGCCTGTCCCAGTTCTCCTGTGCTGGGTGCCAGTCACCCTCTAGCCATGAGTTAATAGCAAAGCAAGAATTCACTCTGGACTGTGCTCTGCCCGTAGCTCTTATACCTGGTGGATACAGCACTCTCTGGTATATGTTGCAGGACTGTCTTCTGTGGTAACTCCTGGCTGTCCTCTTTCCTTGGATGAGCCCAGAGACCTCACTGGGAACTGAGTGTATTGTGGGGAAGCCTTGAGCATGCTGTGAGTGAATGGATTTGGCTCTAGGTGAGACAAATGAGTTTTTTAGTCACACAGTTGTTTTTGCCTTTAAGCTCCTGCACTTCAAATACATTTTACCTTCCTGCTCCATGCAGCTGTCACTGCTCCCTTGGGAAGGAGACACCCCTGTATTGATGGCAACAGAGGCTGGTTGCTCACCATCTTCCTGAGACTTAGCATCACCATCCTGATGGCAGCAAAACCTTTGATTCTGAATCCTGAGGCTGCTCATTGTCCCTGGCAGGCTTGGCATTCACTTGGTTGTTTTCCCTGTACTGTCACAGTAAGAAATCAGCAGGGGAGTCAGTTACTGGCAATATTCACTTTTTGAGCCTGGTTTGGTTTCTTTTATAGACTGGACATGTCTAGGCAGGTGTAAAGGCTGTTCTTTTTCCTCATGTTGGATAATGTGACCTCAAACCTAGTCTGAGCAGGGTTTTTCAAATTTACTAAGATTTTAAGGAAGGGAAAGGTCTTTTCAGGCTGCTTTTCAGACTGATTTTCAGGGCGCTCCTTGGAGTTGTAAATACCAAGAGACCTCATTTAATACCTTAGCAGTAGCTCACTACTGTGCAAATCTGACCAGAGCCACCACAAAATCAGTCACTTTTCTGCCACAACTTTGTGACTAAGCTTTGCTGTTGTAGTGTTGGTTTGGGTGCTTTTTATCATTTTTTAAGCTCTGGCTTCTGTTACGTCTGATACAACTGTTATGATTTGGAAGGGTGACTCAGGCAGGGAGTGTCCAAGTTGGGATCTGAGCTTTGCCACATGCTGGTGTGAGAGAGGAATTCTCTTCAGCCACCTGAGTCTCCCTTATTCTGGGTGTAAAAGTGGTCTGACACTTCTTAGCCCTTCCTCATTTAACTGAAATCTTTTAGAAGGATAATCTTCTTACTGCTTTGGTGGGGTGGCTTGCTTGTTTGGTTGGGGTTTTTTTGACTGATAGCTCCAGTTTTTGCTATAATGCCAACATTAATGAGAAATTAGTAAAACAACTCTTCTTCCTACCCTTTATATAGTACACCATACCACAGTGCCAAGTATTTTTTGATGAGAAGAGCTAAAGAAGCCCCTACGCTTCTGCATGGGGAATGGCCACAATGGAGGGAGGAAAGACAAGACAAATTTTTTTGACAGTCTTTTATTTTGAAATGCCAAGCTGAATGGCTGGCTTGGACTTGCTAGCCAAGGGGAGAAGAGGTGCCAGTTAAGTTTTAACACCACAGTGTTAACACAATTTTAGTTCTTTTCTTTTCTCTCAATCCATTTTTGTCCTGGAAGTCACATTTACAAATGTATTTTGTGGCATCACTGTCTGATGCTTGTGTGAGATCTTTGCGTGCTAGTATCTAACATTGAATATTATTTGCATTTTTTAATGCTTTCATTAAAAAAGCAGCTGAGTAGGCCCTCTGTGTTTCATCCTGGGTAGCACATTCCGGGGGTTCAATGGGGCATCTCCTCTCCAAGCACTGCCTACACCAACTGGCATTGCCAGAGGCTTGGCTGCCTTTTCCACAGTGCTTTCTCAGGGTGCCTGGTACTCAGACTGCCAGCACAAAAGCTGATTCAGACCAGCTTGATGCTCAGGTATACTGAGAACTGAACCACAAGCAGATACCATCAAAACACATTTCACTTGTGACCTTTCACAGCCAATGAATTGGAGGGATTTTCCTTTGCTGTGGATCAAATTTAAAACTACTTCCCAGGAGTGAAAGGTCATCTCGTGGAGTCATGATATCCAGTTAAATACAGCTAAATAGAACTCGTTAGCATCACAATGAATGGAGTTATATATTACCTGCTCTGGAGGATGACTGGGGTGGGTGGGGTAGATCCCTCATCACCCTTAATAAAGCACCACAATAGCAGAGAAAGAGCACAAAGAGCAGAATTTGACTAAATCTGCCCTTTAAATCTGTTGCTTCTGGCCAGCAATATAAGTGGTCAGAAAAACATGGTAAATGTCACATAAAGGATGTATTCTCCTCTTGCCATGTTTGCATTCACGGCAGCTACAATTCCATCCAAGTGAGAATATATTCTGTACCAGCTCCCGGCGGGGCTTTGATCTGCAGATACAGCCTGCTCTGAGGAAAAAGGAAATCCAGTGATCTCGTGTCTGAAATTAGATTCCCACAGAGGGGCAAGCTGCCCCTACAGACACTATCTGATTGGCAGAAGGGCTTCATATATAAGTGGATCCACGACATCTTTTATCCTTCCAAGCCAAGAAATACTTCAGGGGAGTATTTCTTGCTCTCCAGCCCTTTCCTAATGATTGTTATTTCAGCCCTGCTGTTTCTGGTCATACTTCATGAGGACTGCTTTTCTGTGTGTAGAGCTGCATGGCTCTTTCCTCAGCACTGGCAGCAGATCAGGGTTGTGAAATGAATGCAGGAAGCTTTGGGATCTTTGAAGAGGCTGTCTCAGATGGGGAGGATCCACACACAAAACTTGGTGTCATCATCCTGTGAAGTAAATAGCTCATAGTCAATCATTTACCTTGGTGATCTGCCTTTTTCTTTTCTCTGTCCCCTACTTGGCATTCTTGGGTCTTTGTATTCTACTTCTCTGTTTTCTGGGGGAGGGAAGGATAGATGAGATCAAAGTGAAGGATCAGCTCCTTTGTTTATAATAAAGGACTGTTTGAATTCTCTCAACCTTTTTTACAAGTGGCTTCTTTGCCTATATGTATTGCTTTGACTTTTCTGTACTTACACAAGGCTTAATGTTCACAGCAGCCAAGCAAGTTACTGTCATCAGGAGTCAAATAGAGCTGGGCATCTACAGAGGTTCTTTTGCTGCTTAATTCTTAAGAGCTCATAGGGATCTCTGCTCTTGTGTCCAGTAAAACTGACTGCTGGGACTACTGCACTCAAAACACCCAGCTCAGTTAGCAAATTGCTGGGGACAGGCAGGGATGTTCAGCCTTTGAGCCATGATGGATGAACTGTCCCTTTGCTATGGTAGATAGTGTTGGATTTCTTCTCTGGCTGGTTAAAGCAGACCCAACCTGCAGCAGCTGTTAAAGAAATAAATCAGCTTTTGCATGTCTAGTGGCTACAGTGCCCTGTTCCCAATCTTCCCTTGCTCCTGCTGCCTCAACATCAGGGTCAGCAAGCTGCTGCAATTCATGAACCAAGGAAGATCAAAACCAATTTTTTTTCCAAAATCCTCTGAGTGTGTCAGTAAGCTGGTGAATTTTGCTTCCTGATGAAACTACTGGAGAGGCCATGGGTGTGATGCAGCACGTGTCAGTGCCTCTGATGGCTCTTCAGGCATTGTGGCTGCATTTGAAGCACCAGAGCAAAACCATGCAGTTCCCAAGCCCTTAAGTGGAGAAAAACTGGGGAATCTTACCCCCTTCCAAGGGAAACTCTTTAATGTCTTGCCTCAAGTATGATATACCAGTCATACCTACCACCAGTGTGTTCTGCCAGCTGAAAGCAAACATATAAGACAAATGGGAAGAAGTAATACAGAAAGGGCATCAGTAATGAGGCTTTACATTTATTCATACTAAACCAGGGATTAGCTATGGTGGGTGTAAATTATTTTGCTAATGTACTCAAGTAAACCAAAACTCAATGCTATCAGTGTCCCTGTCTTAGCATTTCCAGTGATTGACCAAGGGGATCTTGATGGAGAATGGTCCTGGGAGCAGTCCAGAATATTTACCTTTTTTTTTTTTTTTTTGAATAAGGCTTGAATTTTAATGACTTCCAATAAACCTGCCATCCATGTACTGGAAATACCTCAAAATTTCCACCCCTGCCTAAGGCAAGCTCCACTGGAGTTAGGCAGTGCTGATTTACACCAGCTGAAGTGCCTGATTTTATTTTATTTTATTGTTATAGGGGTTTTTTTGTCCTTGGTTATAAAACTTTTACTAGCTGGAAGAGATCACATTCCATTCAGGAGCTCACTTTATGTCCTTCAGATAGGAAATCATCACCTTGGTGCAGACAAGTTTCAGCATTTCAGCATTGAGAAAAGGGGGAGCAGGGAAGAGCAGATTTAGCTTCCTAACTGAAGTGCTTCACACAGATGTGGAAATGCCTCCAGGAAAAGCAGAGGGAGCCTGTTCTGTAGAGAACATCTGGAAATGGAGACCTGCATATTCCTTTTCTTCATGTTCCCAAAGCTGCAGGCAGTTGTGTCCCAGAAGGTGACTCCTGCTCTGCCTCTGAGCTCTCCCCATCCTCTGCAGCCTCCTCCTTTCCCACAGGATTACCCTGATGACCAGGGGCACTTCCCAGGCTGAGGCTGCCTGAACACGTAACACGATCCTGGGATCTGTCATCCTCTATTGGGTAATCAGCCACTTCTCTCTGCCCCTATTTTTTAATGAGGAAATAATCCTTTTCTCCTGCTTTTAATGCAATATGTCTTCTTGAATGTATGGAAAGGCTGTGTACTTCTGAGCCACTGCTGAGTGATTCTATCAGTTGGGTTTATCTTAGAATTATTCTGCACTTTCATGGTTTCTAAGGCAACCACACTTTTTGAATGAACTGTGGAGTAAATGAAGGTATCCAAAATATGTGACAGACAGATCAACCTACATGATGTGCCTCTGATATACTGAGCTACCTGCATGTAGCAGTTCAACTCTTTAAACATTTCAGGCTAAATAGTATCTTGAGCTCTTACAGAACCTGATTTATATCAGCTTCAAATCTAATTCTTGCTGATATGGGACATCGTGCTTGGTATGGCAAGGCAGGTAAGGATTGTGAAAGTCAAAAGTGGTCCCTAAAGACTTCAGTAGGTTCTGGCAGTTTTCATTTGAAAAGAACTAATTGGAAAAAATACTAAGAATGCTACCATGAGCATTGGTCTATGTGTGATTAAGGGATGAGAGTGTTTGTTTCTGTTTTCTAAATATTTAAACTCATTGGCAATCAGGGTACTGGAATTCTGAACTTTCCAGTTTCCTTTTCTCTAAGGGTTTCTTTTCTCTGCAGAAATGGGATTTTGTGTCTTTTAAAGATAAGTGGTTTTTCCAGTGCAGATCAGTTCAGAACCGGAGAAATCAATCTTATTTATCCTGAGGATAGTAGCACCACTAACAAAACTGCAAGTAATGCAGCAGAAAGAGGATTTTCCCTATATCTGGTAACATATGAACATGAAATAGCAGCCTGCAAGCTTGGAGAGAGATGGCTCCTGGTGTCAAGGTGCAGCTCAAATCACCTCACTTGCAGCCAGGCTTTTCTCTTGCAGAATTTACTTAGTGCTTGGAAGGCTGGATGGTGTGGGGGCTTTCAAAATTACTGCTCTGAAAGCCCTGCCCATTGCACATGTCAGTCATGTACAGCTGGAGGTACTGATTGACAGCTTCAAGGATGACTGATAGGAAAGGGATTGAGTGTAATATGGCTTTCATTTTTCTTTCATTTTTTTTTTCCTCAGAGCCTCTCATTGGCTTTGTGTGGGTATTTTTACGTTTCCATATTAGTACAAGCCATGTGTGTCTTCTTTCAGACCAAATAGTTAAAGGAGACTTTTTATAATGCCAGATCTACAGTACAACAATGCAGCATAATATGTACTTTCAACTATTTTGCACACCTCTTTGGCAAGGTAAACTTCTGATGCAGGCTTTCATCATGCTTCATTTTTATGTCGTTCAGCCCTGGTACTTTTAGATTCCTGCCCCTCCCCCCAAAAAATAAAATATTTGTTTAATAGATTTTGCATTGCTCTTGCATTTCCATTTTTAGCACATGCAGATGTGCTCTCTCTGATGGAACCTTTCATTTTGCTAAATGGGGAGAAGGATTTTTGCACACACCAACTGAGCTGCAATTAGTATTATTACAAGAAATAGATCCAGGGAAGGTTCTTGTGTAGCTTGGTCTGAGGTTCCTCAGGAACAGACAGAGGGGATTAAAAACTGAAGATATTTCCTTCATAAAATTCACTTTTTCTTATACATATTCTCTTGTTGGGTCTTGACTTCCCCCAAGCCTCCCTGAGCACCCCAAGTTCTCTTCCCAGGGAAGCAGACAGGTGTAACTGTAGGGATCCCATGAGCCTTCTGTTGATGCCATCAGAACATGACTCCTCAACAATGTGCTTGAGATATCCAGCAACTCTCCTCAGAGCAGTCAAACATTACTCTGCCTTTGATTTCAGCTCTGTTCTTGATTTTGGTGAAACAAAAATTGAGGCTATGCCCACCAAAGCTCTGGCATTTCAGCTGTCTTTATTCTGCCTTTGCCACTGAGTTAAAACAGAGAAAAGCAATTCATTTTCCTTAATCTGAAGTCAACAGCAATTTGTGAACATATTCTGTGACATCCTTGCAGAATTTTTCACAAAAAGCTGGGTAACTTGCTGAGTGAGCCAGTCTTCAAAATTGCAGCAATTTTGTGAGGCACCAACATGACAACAGTCACTGGGTGAATGCAGCTCAGCACCTCCAGTTGATGTAATTTTCAGGTACCCAAAATACCCCAGTCTCAGACATGGAAGTGTAGAGTGATCTGCTGAATTCTGTCAGGCAGAATCCCAGTGACAGGGACAGTGGGCTTGGACCTCGTGTCTGCACTAGCAAAGCCTGGGTAGGCCAGGGAGCTGGGGGCAGGTGCCATTAGGGAATTAACTCCAAACCATCAGTGCTGCCCCTCACACAGGTTATAAAAACAATCCTTGTAAGAGGGCAGGAAGGAATCCCTTTAACTCCTAGAACTTGAGGGAAAACATTTTTATGTGGGAGCGTTATTTTAAAAGCCTCCAACCTGTTTTTCTAAGGGAGCAGTCACCAGCTTTCCTAAAATGTTTGGACAGCCTAAGGACTGAAAGGTCTGAAGAGCTTCTCTCAGCCAAGCAAACTCAGGAGACAGCATTTCTTTATGCAAGTTTAACAGTGGGTGGTAAACATGGAAAAATGTCTCTTCCCTCACGTTGCAACGTGATACATCACGTATAGCTTGTCAGGAAACAATGTCTGGGTTATGTCTGCTGCCAGGTATTACTACAGGAGGAACACCTGACATGGGATATCTTTTTTTCAGGCAGTTACTGGGTGGGGTTATCCACACCACTGCAGGTATTTGGGGATTAGCTGCACATCATTCAGCAGAACTGGGAGCATCACTTAGCAGAAACTCACACAGTGACTGCTATGTGCAGCACATGCTGCTGTGGCTTTCTGTGAGGAAGTCATGTGAACTATTGCAAATGTCCCCTGAACCACTCTGACTTCTCTAGAAATGAAGTAGATCCTCTCAGAGATAGTCAGAAAGCTGAGTTAGCTCAGCATCTTCTTATAAAGCAAGGTAATTTCTGAATTTCAAGCTTAGGATTTCTGTTGACTGAGATAGTTGAGAAGGGAAGGAAACTGATAGCAGCATGGTCTTCACAGCCTGTTTTCCTGTTGGAAATCAATGGAATACCCCCACACCACCCATATGTGCAGGTCTAGGATTATAACAAAGAGATTTGCACCACTAGAAATAATTTCCCTTTAGCTGATATGTTACTGTATTTGCATACAGTTATACATACACATATAACTAAGGACAGATCAGATCACTGAATTATAATACTAATAAAAATACTAGAAATACAAAATAATAATTCTTCTACAGCTGAGACCATTCTATTCTGCAGACCTGGCCTCCTCAGCAGACAATTGAAGGCCAGATGATAAAAGTTTGGGTATGCCAGTGTGGTACTCTCTTTCTTTTGACAATCTTTCTCTGTAGCAAAGTAAAATAATTCTGCTGTTATGTGGAGCCCAGATAAAACTGATGGCATGTGCCAGTGTGAAATTTTATCAGGTGAAATGCCTTCCCAGGTGGTGCTGGTAGCACTGTCTTCCCTGCCAACCCAAAAGGCTCTGCTATGCATTTGTGGCAACACCTACTGCTAAAATGAATTCTGGGAGCAGAAATTGCCTGCTCCCTCTGAGAGCCCCTTCATTCAACATTTGTAATGACCAGGTCTCCTCCCAAGCTCCTCCTCAAGCACCTGAGTGTACTGAGCTCCACAGATCTCCCTCCACAGGCCTGGTTCTCCAGCTCCTTTATCATTTGTGTGATTCCCATCTAAACCCTCTCCCCTGTTTCCAGATACACAAGTGGACCCCCAAACTAGACACAGCTTTGCTGTTGTGATCTGAGAGTAGTTCCCCACTGAGGCAGGCTCACTTCCCCAGCTTTAACTTGATACCTCCCTTCTCACACCCCGAGAGGACACACCTGCCCTTTGAGCTGCAGCTTTGCATTGAGAGCTCATGTTGAAGCTCTTATCTCCACTGACTTTTTCAGTCTCGCTCAGGGTCACGTTTTTCCAAGACAGAATCTTCCATCTTACAGCTGTAATCTGCCCTCCAGGTTCCCAGATGTATCACCTTGCATTTGGCTGTATTAAATGCAGCCACACTGAATCACAATCGTTTGACCAGGAGATTCAGCTCACTCTGTAATAGTAGCCAATCTTGGTGATGTCTGCTGAAACCTTATCAGTGAGAATTGTATATCATGACCCAGGTTGTTGGTAAAAATCTTTAAATCAATATTTTAAAAAAACCAACTCTGCATTTCAGACCATGAGGGGATACTTCTACTTTTTTCCATGCATCTTGCTAAAGGTATCCTGCTAATTGCTATTTCTCCCTTAAAAATTGAACCCACCACAAAGATGGTTTCAAGCTATATAAGATATATACATGATATATAAAACCTCTTAACAGAAGTTTTAACTGAAACATTCACTTACAGTCAAAAAATTCATTAATAACTTCATTAACAAACTGTGAGCCTGTCCCATAATCTTTCTACCCTCTCCTTTAAACCCCAACAATTTCTCCCAGACAGGTTTTCTAACTCTTTACCTGTGTTGAAAGTAGACTAGTACATAGACTGGTATGAATTATGTCCTTGGCACTAATTATCTGTTACTAAAATACCAAACAAACTGTTGCTTTACTTTTCTGGGATTGCTCTTGAACTAACCTCTGTACAGTTTGGTTTCCTAAAAAATTTTTATTTAGTCAGACTTGGACACCATTCATTCCTCACCAGCAATAATTTCAATTATGATTCAATTTGAACTAAATTTCCTGGTGAGACTAATATTCCAGAGCTGTCACTTAATAGTGAGTTTTGAAAACATATTCCAACAAAAAGAGTGGAAGAAGGAGGCTCAACGTCATGTCCATTGTTCACCTAAGCCTGCTGCCTCACAGGGACCTCACCTTGGAGAAGACCCTGGGGAAGCTGATTCCATAAGTGTGATGGAGCAATAGCTCAGGGTGCTGCTTGTCTCTTTGTCTCTCTCCACTGTTTTCTAATGTTGGAGTAAGTTTAACCTGGCATTTCTCAACCAGCTCTGCGCACATTGACCAGAGTCAGTGTATTTACACACACTCTGGAATGAGCCACCCTTGTGTTGCAAAAATGTCTATTTTTGGTAGATGCTGTGTCCTATCCTTATTTCTGGTCCAATGACAGCATCCTAGGAAGAAAGTGGCATCTTCCTCCTGTTTCCCAAATGCAGAACAGATATAGCTGCAGACAGTTCCTGCTTTTTTTCTATGTATTTATTTAGCACTTCTCTGTTTCAGTCTAGTAATGATCATATGTGTGACCTATAGTTTGTGTGTTTTTAATAAGCTTTTCTTAAAATGCTTATATTCAGCTCTTTTGGCCGTAGATATTTCAGGAATTCTGTTGGCTTCACTGAGCAGCAGACTACATATTTAAGATTAGAGCTTTGATTTCACCTTATCTTGTTTCCATCTGCTGTACACACACTTTATATCATGATGATGCATCTACTTGCAGTATGTACAGCTGCAGTACTGACATTAATGAGGGCTCCAAGATAGCATCTTTATTATAATAAGCTGTTAATATGGCCCTAAAATGCTGCTGCTTGTGGTTCTGCCTCAATATGAAGCAGCTGGCAGCTATGTCAATTGTCATTCTGAATATATTAATATACAAGAAAATGAGAATTTATTAATATGAAGCAATGCATAGAGACTAAAGGAGGCAAACAGGCCCAGAGCTGCAGCTGACCTGGGCAGCAGCTTGCACAGAGCAGAAGCTCACATGCATCTGATGGAACAAGGGCCAGAGTTTTGCATTGTGATTTGGGCAGAAACTGAAAATATGAATTCTACCTGAAGTGTACAGTTGTCTCCACCACAGCACCCAACTCACCAAATTCTGCTTTGTGATGATCTTTCTGAATAGAATTCTACTGCATAGGAATCTTGAAGAACATCAGAGGAAAGCATTATCCCTATTTTGCAAGACAATAAAGAAAAGTAATAGTAGCCAAGCCCAGGCCCTTACTGTAATTGTGAATGTCTGAAATGTGCTCCTATGAGTGCAGCATCATGATGCAGACACACTTCTGTGGCCTGAAGGCCACATATTCTGTATTAATTAACGTGTTAAAAAGCTGACTTCTGATCTTAAGTTGGTATCATGTAGAAAGCACAGAAAGTGCAGGTGTAAGTGTGATATTTGTCATGTGTTTTTGTCTTCTCTTTCACCCGGTACTGGTGAGGGACTATCAGCAGGGCACCTCATCCAGCAGCCTGTGAATGACAGCAGTGTATGGTCCATAGAAATGCTGATTTTTGAGACAGGCCTATCTTCCCATCCCAGCCTAACAACCACCGTCCACCTGGCAACAGTTTGGAAGAAAAATGAAGGTGAAAAATCAGAGCAAGAGGAACAGAGAGGGGTAAAGCTGAAGATGATTCGGGAGGGGAAAGCAACCCCTCCATAGATTGCATTTGCCCTCGCTCGCCTTGTGAATGGGGACTAAGTCGAGGTTACACAGAGATGTTAAAAAGATGAGACACAACACAAGAGGAAGCGGTGACAGGATGAAAGGTTCGCGGAGATCAAATGAGAGAAATGAGGACTCGAAGGGTCAGTCCTCCCTCTTATGCTTGCAAGTTCGGGCATTGGCTGTGCAAGGAACCAGGTCTGACAAAGCAGAAGGACAGACAGAGGGCTGCAGGGCCTGATCCTTCCCTCTGCTGCTCCAGGTTTCCGTGTGTGACACCCCCAGTGACTGCGGGGCACAAAGCTGGGAGCAAAGGAGCAGCGGCTCCTCTGAACCAACTGTGCAGCAGCACTTAACCCCCACTGGGTGGGTCACAAACCTGAGATTACATCCTTGTTCCCCAAGGCCTGGGAACACTTTGGGAAGATTTTAAGAGCTCAGCGTTTAACCGTTTATTTAGCAGCAAAGAAAAGAAAGAACAGGCTCTGTCTTGGCAAACACTTCTCTATAAAATGGGAATGCTCATGAGCGAGTTGTTCACTGGAAGTCCCAAGGAATTCCAAATGTTTTTCACTCTCTGGAGAAAGCTGGAAAAGCAGCAAAGCAGTAATAGCCAAACACATCCCAGGAAATATTTGGACGCTGTGTAAAACTCCCACAGTAATAAGGGATGTAACCAATCCTGCCATAAGACCTTATGCAAAGCTGCACAGTGATTATGTATAACCACTGTGAGGTGAAATCCTTGTCCTCCAGTAAATTCTTCTTTCTGCAGACCCTGGTCTAAAGTGATTAAGGAGAACAACTAATGCCTCTCAAAAATGTGTCTACAACTTGAAATGGGAAGATTTTGAGGTTGAAAGCCATAATTTTGAGGTTGAATTTAATGTGACTATTCTTCAGCTCTATACTTCATGTACATTGTAGCCATAGGGCTGGCTCATTAGCAGTATTCCTACCATTACAGTAGTAAGGGAAGATAATGTGTAAATGTAAGTTATATCCCTGAGTAACTTCAGTTTTAGGGCTTTTTTCCTGGTCTAAAAATATCTATACCTTTTCCTCCCATTAAATATGGAAACATAAATTCATTATTTGCTCACACTTTGCAGTGCAACATGGTACAGAAACTTTAGAGGTGGTGCTAATGAAAACCAGAAGCACCAGGCAGCACAGAAGTGCAACTGGACTGGTGAGCCTGGGCTCACTCACAACACCTAACACTGCACTGGCATGGTCAGATTGTTACTGGGCTCTGAGCTGGTGCCTCTGCAGGCTGAGAGGAAATGGCTGGGAGGGTGCTCTGAGCACACTGGAGGATGTCTCAGAAAGCTCAGGTTTGCACTGTGTGGGCAGAGCCTTTGTAGCAGCTCCTGTAGGGTCTTGCTCCTACTGGACTTTGCAGTTAAAATCTTCAGTATCATGAAAAGTCCTTGAGTGCAGTGGGAAGGCAAAAAGAGGAAACTTGCAAGGAAAAGATGATTTTTCAACAAACATATGGGGGAGGGTTTTGCAAAAGTGTTGATGGAAATTAATTACTTTTACAAAATACATAAGTGTATTAAGCCAGGGTGCTCACCATGACCTCAAATCTTGCAAAGGTAATCTGCTGCAGAAGTGGGATTTTACTCATCAAAATTATTTTAATTTGAAATTAAATGCTCTTAAGAATAGATTTTGAGATTAAGTATTGATCCTGTAACAGAAAGTCTATGTAAACACAATCTGTAACATGGAATGACATCCTGTAAAAGAAGAAATTGTTTCAATTTGTTTTCACACGGTTTTCAGTTGAAACCACACCTCTGTGGTCCAAAAACTCTGAGAACACCTCCAAAGCAACACTTAATGTGTGTGTATGTGCATTAATGAATTTCTGTTCTCAGTGAAAGAGGACTGCACGTCTCAGCACTCTGAATAAGAACAGAGCATTCAATCCCTCTCCATAGCAAATTCAGCCTTCAACAAGTTAGTTCTTCCAGGGATGGCAGTGATGCAAAACTGCTTTGCAAATGTTTTTCTGGGTTTTGTTGCTAGGTGATGACTTGGAAAACTTTGCTATTCCTGCTGAGAGGTTTAAAAAAAACAGGCCTCACATTAAAGAGTACAAAAAATAGGCCATCTTGCTCCGTAACTCCCATTTCCTAACTCCTGGAGTTTGCACCTTGTGTGCCTTCTACACTCTCACATGCCCCTCTCTCCCCCTGCCTTGGATCTGCTTGCCAGAAATTGGAGGCCCAAAAAAACATTTCTATTGCAGTGTAAGAAAAGGAGAGATCGTTAATCTTTCTATGCCTGACCAAAATAAGCAATTCTGCAAGTGTGCACTGATTTATACTGCCTTTTCTTTTCTAGTTAAATTTTAGCAGATTTTTATTTTGTTAATCCAGGATTAACAGATTAATTACTGATGACATTGTTGCCATCTCTTTCACGTAGAAAGAAACAAGAAAGGCTTGGAGATGACTCCACAGTTGTTTGCTGAATCCTATACCTGGTCTGGGTGCAAAATCCCTTGACAGGGTGGCACTTGGGTAATTGATGAGTGAAAGAGGCAGAGATGACACTCAGGGTGGGAGGTCAAAGAGTTATTCATTGGGATATTTCCAAACTAGGCCTGTTGGTGGGGGGAATAAGGTGTGTTTATTCAATTCATCATTGATACTTATGTCTCTTGGTTCATTTTTAATATCATTTATCCAAGATTCCAGCAATGTCGCTTTGAACTAATATATGGCTAAATACAGTATGCTCAGAAACAGTTAGACACTGCTGGTCTCTTTGAAAGCTTTTTCTAAAAGTTAAAGTCTGGTGCTATAAACTAAATATAGGAACAAGCTTTATTTTTTTTTTTTTTCAATTAGGTCAGGACAAGATATCAATAATTTTAAAAAATTATCCAAGCCAGAGAAGCAAACAGCTATTTTCAGCAGCCAGAAAATAATGATCATTGACCTTTATAGCCTCAATTTGCAATCTGGCTCATTTGTAGCTTAATCCTCTTTCATGAGGTTGGCCAAGTAAGAAGACCCCAAATCTCATCTGCAGCAAAGTTCTTGGCATTTGACAACATTTGGTCCCTTAAAGTGATAGCATTTCTTGAGTGTAACTGGCACTGTACAGCTCTATTGAAAGACATAAAGCCAAGAATTTCAGGCCCTAATCCTGTAAATCCTTGCATTTTCTTTTAAAATCTATTCATGTGAAAAGCTCCCTTGGCTTCGGGGACACCATTGGTATTCATGACTTTCGGCATATGAGAATTTCTGTAGGATCAGGATCTGGAACCAGGAGGACCAACAAGCCCCAGGGTCTGCCTCAAGTTTCCACCACCCATTTCTGGGAGGCTTTGGCAGGTGTGGGTTTGGCTCTGCCCTGGGACTGGTTTCTCTCCCTGTGCAGCCTCCACAGCAGCCCCAAGCACTCGCAGTCGCTTTAACACTTCATCAGTTCTGGTGTGATGACAGGAGTTGTGTTCTGTCCCATCACCAAGCAGTAACTTAGGTGAGGGGTGGGAATGAGGCACTTGCTTCTAGTCACAGGATAAGCAGCACAGGAGCAAGTGGCACCGACATTGTCCAAAGAGGTTGCTGCATTTCTGGCTGGTTTTTTGGGGTTTTTTTCTTTAACAAACTTGAGTAATTGAGAATGTAGTCGGTGACAGGTGAATTAGCTTTTTTCCAGCCTTCACTATACAAAGTGGATGGCAACTCTACTTTCCAAGATTGAGATGCATTTATTATCTAGTTATGTGTTCATTGCCAGGAGAAAAATTATTAATTGCAGCACTACTATTCTGTGCAGAGCACTTCAAGAGAAGGAAGTGAGCTGGATACCATGTAGAGAGGGGACTTTTTGTGGTTGGTGGTGTTTAATACCTGCTCACTAGTGAGCTTTATATGTGGATTATAGATCTCTTCAGCTAAGGCTAAAGTTGTTCAAATTTACCAGTTAAAATCAACTGTTTATTTTCAGAATGGCTTAAAGTGAGTTTGCTCCACATTGTGAATCTGCTGGTCCTTGGTCTTGCTGAAGTCAAGGCAAATTCTCACCAGCAGTTGAAATTTTATTTTGTTCTTGTCAGCCATCTGCAAGAAAAATGTTGTGGATCAGTCATTGTTGTTGGGATAGCAATGAATTATCATTAGAAGCTTGCTCCAGTCTACTTGGTATGAACTAACACGTTTTAAACATGTTTGAGTTTTGGGGTTTTTTAATATATGTCTGTAAACACTCTGGAATCCTTTGGGAAAGGTAATGCTAATCTTTCAGGTGCAAAAATTATCCAGTAGCTTCAAAGAAAGGCAAAACCAAAAATCAGCTTCTTACTCAGCATCATTCAATCTCAGTAGAAAAGTTTAGGAGAATCAGCCACTGTGGAAGATAAAAAAGATTGCAGCAAGTGAAACTGTGTCAAGGATGCAAGAAGGGAAAGGGGACTCCAGTTCTGCTTTCAGGTATTTTGAAACAGTGATGGAAAATATGTTAATTCAGTGAAATAAAAACAATTCACAGTAGTGCAGTGCCTAGGGGGAGTAGTTCACTTACACACCTGCACTACGAAAGATGCCATGTAAAGGACTCTTGAAGGTCAGGGAGGACAGTCACCAGTGTCTGTGGGCATCTTTTCCCAGTCTGGTGGAGACTTTGTGCCAGGCTGAGGTGGCACAGTGGGAATAAGTGTCAATTAGTGTCTGTTTTCCTGTGGGATCAAAGGGTTACAAAAGTATTATGTTTATGCCCATCTGTGTATTCCCTGATAAGGACTTTTTAACTTATTTTCTGATTTCATCTAAGCTTGACAAAATCTTGATGGTCTCAAAGGTCAATAAGTTCCTACAGGTCTCAAGAGGTTTTCAATTAGTCTTAAGGCAGGAGCCTATACTGTGGAAAATCAGTTTAGGAAAAGGGGAAGAACCCCCATAAAGGACCAATTATGTCAAATACTTCTACTGAAACTTCGTGCTCAGACACTAAAGGCAATGTGTGGGAAACCAAACTTCATTAGCTTCTTTAATTTGCAGAACTGATAGTTTCACACAGGGAGTTAAACAGCCACAGGAGAAGTTTGCTTGCTGAAAGGGCAGCAGGATCTGGGAAATGCATAGGGATGGTGGATCCCGGCTCCAGCAGAACTGTCACTAGACCAGACACATTCAGAAATATGTGCTGTGAGGTGTCCAAACCCAAATGACCTAATTGCCCTCAAATGGAGACAGTTATGGAGCATGGTGGAATTGTCCAAATACTCGGAAATTTGGACCCTCACAGCAAAGAAAACAAGTCTGGATAGCTGTGCTAAAGAGATGAGCTAATGATTGGTTTTCTTCTCATTATGACTGGTAACTTTGTATTAGATGCCAGGAATAGTCTGTGGAAACTCCCTTTAAAGATGTGTCTTGGATCAAACAAACGATTTCCAGGCAATTAGTTGAAGTGAGCAAACTGTCCAGGGCAGACAGTTAATAAGGGCTACATGCTGCAGGAGTTATTCGGGGAAAATAACAAAGGGGAAAAAAAAATCTGAAACCAGTTTAAAGATTGAGCACTTTTTTTGGGATTTTAGATATGTGAGTTCAGGGTGATCTGTCCATTTCCTAAATCTACATTTCCAACAAGCAGCCAGTAGCAGAGAGGAGCCCCCTTAGTGACAGGGGAGAACCTGGGAATCTAGGAAACACCAGTACAAGTGGAGGATGTGGTGATCTCCCAGGGTTCCGATCAAAAGGATCATCTGCAGATCTGTACCCAAAGATTTTTGATTCCAAAATCACCTTGGGAAGCTTCAGCTTGGCCCAGCAGCGATTCACCCATGCACTGCACCAGCCAGATCCAGGCCAGAAGCTTTATTAGAGTGGCAGAAAGTAGCAAGCCACGGTGGGGAGTGTGGACAAGCAGCTACTGGCTCTGCTCTGGGCAGTCTGGAGCAGGACCCAAAATAAAAAAGAGAGAAAGCCTATTGTAGAATACCTCTCAGTGCTACTGGAGAAGGTAACAGTACAAATATTATAGAATGTCTTGAGAGGGTGATGCCTGACTGCAGAAAAACCTCCATTTCCATTAAAGAATTAGGTCGAGGAGGTGCTGCTCAGCCACTGACTGGCAGCCACTGTGGTCTGCTGGGAGCGTTGTTGCTGATACTCATATTTGCAGTCAGTATGCACTCTGGACCTATTTTCTTTTAATAAATAGTTTCCTCATTCAAAAAATTGAGGTTTCCATCACACTGAAGGTAATCACAGGTGGAAACAAATTTTTCAAGTCATTTTTTCAAATAGTTTCAGCAGATGAAAGAATTGGAGTGAAATCGCTGATGCCTTTGGTGTGAGCTCTGTCACGGAGCCAGTAATTGAAGGAAGAGACCATTGACAATGTATTTCAAGGCTTATCCTTCATACTTTGTTTTTTCCTACAACTACTCAACCAGAATTTTATTTTTATTTCAGTTCAGAGCAGAAGCAGCCAAACCGATCATATCCCTCTGTATAAAGTATAAGAGGTTTTTTTCCTTTTTTTACCCACTTGTCAAGAAAGGAGGAATACACTGGTTTTGTTCTATCCTTTTCTAGGCAGGTTTTGGTTCAGCAGCCAGGAGAGATTGTGTCTCCATCTCTCCAGATGTGTACACACAGGTGGAGCTCACTTGGGGCTGGACAAGTGAGGTGAATTCCATGGGGCTGGCCTGAGCACAGACATGCCAGTGCTGTGGCACTGGACAGACTGGTTCCTTGGAAACCTGCCCCAACCAAGTGAGCAAAAAGAGTTACTCAGGGGTATAAATGTGCACAAAGGAAATGAGGGGGTTCTGATTGCCATGGGGTGTTAGACATGCGAGGNGGCTAATTGGAAACCTGCCCCAACCAAGTGAGCAAAAAGAGTTACTCAGGGGTATAAATGTGCACAAAGGAAATGAGGGGGTTCTGATTGCCATGGGGTGTTAGACATGCGAGGATGCTTGGGTCTGCTGTCACTGTAAGGGTCTCCTGAGCTGCATAGGGATTCCTAAAGGGAGTCTTTAGACCCTGGTATCTTCCTAACATGGCTGGAAATGGTTTGGTCACTGAGGAAGAATTTAGGTGTAAAGGTGATCTGTGTTTAGATGGTGCTTAGGATGCTGGGGCCAGCTATCAGCAGGTAGAAAAAGACACTGTTGAAAGCAAAAAGAAATTATTTGTTGCTATGAACATACTTAAAGGGGTTCCTACCATGAGACCAAGAGGAGATGGAAAAGATCTGGAGAGGTTTACATGGCACTAGAATTGCTTTGCTTTTTCATGTGACTGGTAGGCTGTGCTGGGGGATCATGGCACTGCCTTAGGCTCCAAGGAGCAGTGAGTAAAGCCAGGATGGTTGCAAGGGGTTGATCTGCCTACAGATCCAAGATCATTTTCTCACAATGCCATGAGTCCAAATAGTTCCCACCCATCCGCTGGTCCTGGCTGCTCCCCCTGTCCCTTCCCAACCAGCAGAACCGTTGCCTGTGGGTCCTTGTTGTGAGCTGGCACAAATGGAAAATCTTTTTCCGGCTGCATCGGCTCTGAGATCCGCTTCAGTGTTGTGGCAACACTTCCAAGGGGGAGTGGAGGCTGTGACAAGCAGCAGGGCGTGGGAATCTCTTGGTTTGATATTGCCATCAGGAGCCTGCCCATAAATGTCTCTGAAATTCCAAGAAAGCAAGCACCACTTTTCTTACAGGGTCACCGTGAGAAACTGTGTAAACTTCTTTCAGAAATCATATTAAAACAATTGTGCCTTCTAGCTCAAACACCCCAAGACCAAAAATGTGATATCTGCAGGAGCTACAGGAAAGGCTGCCCTGTGTGTCTTTTGGAGGTGTCTGGGATGTCGTAGGCAGCACTGAAGCAAAAGTTTTCAAATAGGCTTCAAAAAATAAGTAATTTGTCTGTTTTTCTCCTGTGTTCTGACTCATTAGGGATCACATTTTCTACCTAAACAAGAATCTTTTTTAAAATGTAATGACTACAGAAGTTAGGGCTTTAAGCAAAATAGAAATGTATTGAGACTGACACTAGGAGTGTGGGAGTTGATAGCTCCAACACTTTTTCTTGTAACTACTGTCAGGATTTTGAAATTCAGTTGAGTGGAGAGGTGTCATGAGGCAGCCAGTTTAGAAACATTTGAAATTGTGTGGTTCTGCCTCAGCTCTAATTGCAAAAGGAAAGAAAAGCATGTTTAAAACAACAATCTCCTCTTTGCTCTGGGTCCTAGTGAGCAAAAATGAGGCTTTAGAGAAGACTTTGTTGCAGAACTTCCACTGCACTGAAGGATTATAGCCCCACTTTTTTTTTTGTTTTTTTCTTTTTTTTTTCTTTATAATATGAGAGAAAGGCAAGTTCACTGTAAGTTGAAAAGCAAGTAACCAGGCTAGGAATTTCTATGTACAAAGCAGATGGACACACACGGCCCTTTTTGGAATACTTGGATGTATCTCCTTAGCCACCACGGCTTGTTTTGCACTCCATACTGCTCCACACAGGCCATTGTTGCCATGCACCTGTCTGTAATTTTGGAGGTTCATCTACCTCCAGCAAACTATATTTAAAATCCTCAGTGCTGATTAGAGGGAAGGAAAAAGTTCAGGGGAAGGGATTTCCTAGTTCACAAATAAGAATGTGCAGTGGAGCACTCACTAAGTAAACAGAAAACATGGGCAGCTGAGAGAAATCAATTTAGCTGAACAAACAATGTTCCATGTAATGAACTACTAATTATCCTTTTATGCCATGTCAGTCTGAGTGATTACAGAGCTGTGCAGTTTAATTTGACGTTTGAGCATTGCCTTGCTCCATTAGCCTCATATAAAGCTACGACACGTTGAGAGGAATTAAAAAAAAAAATGGTGGTGGGCTGGGGGGGAAGTGGGCTGCATTTATCCAGAACTAAGTAAGCACCTGTAGCAGTTATGGGGAAAGGAGCTTCTCCTTTTCTTTTTCTTTTGGTTTTTTAAATCTTAGTTGTGGTGAGAGGGGCAGCACTTGGGAGGTGAGAAGAAAGATGGCTGGTGTTCACAGAAAACTCCTTCAGAGTGTTGATAATGTCCCAGTTCTTTAGACTCCGTTTTAAACTATCATTGAGGGCTTGAATAAATAAATTGCATAGATCAGACACGCATACAGATCAAGGGAAAAGTGGATGGTAAACAATACAGTGTGGGAGCAAATACATTTTCCTGGATACTTTCATTTTACTGGAGATTTGCACACAGTAGGTAAATCAAATCCCTAGGTGCTTGGGAAATCTCGTGGTTAATCTAGGACTGAAGGACATGTATTATAAATACTGCTTTATTATCACACTGTTTGTCCAACTACCTGTACTGATAACAGGATTAGGGGGAATTAACATATGGAGAAAGCTAAAGACAGTTTGTTGGGATATATATTAGGGCTATTAACTCTAGGAGTGCCAGTGAAGTACATGTAGTCTAATATAGAGCTACACATTTTGGACTAGATTTTTCTTTCATAAAAGGCAAGGCAAGCCAAACATCACCAAAGTTCTAGGAGAAATTTCCATGGGAATGGTGCAGATGCAGGGGGGCCTGTGCCCCGTGTCTAGGTAATACATCAACACATGAAACAACGTCATGAGGGATAAAAATGACCCCAGTGTCCAGTGGCAATATTTATGGGGTTGCATTCATTTAAGCCCAAGTTGAAAAGCAAATGTTTAAAAACCGTTTGGTATAACTGCCTGACATCTCTGCTATGCACACCATTGAAACATGTGCCATGGGACCTTCCAAGGTCACTCTTCCCTCACTGTGACATGGATGAGAACTCCCAGGTTGGGACAATATTTTTTAAAAAGCCTTTCCAAAATTTTAAATATTTTTAAATTTTATTTTAAATCTTAAGGAGAATCAATAGAAACTGAAACGATTTTTTTTTTTTAATTGGAAGAAATATGAAAGTTAAAAGCCTCCCCGAAACTGGGAAACTCAAAGAGCCATTTGACTATTTTGGCTGAGATGCAGCTCCTAGGAGGTCAGATCCTTGGCAGGGGCAGGCTGATTTCAATGCAGAATCCCTCTCTTGTGCACCAAGATGGGGCCTGGCACAGAGGACGCAGTGGCCCCTCTCCCACACTTGCTGTTGACACTCAGCCTGCTCGCTTTGGCAGCCCCCAGGCTGTCCTTGGGGTCTCACAGGTGCCACCCACCCTGCCTTTTTTTTTTTTTTTTNTGAGAACTATCCCTTTGACAGCCCTAAAGCCTGGGTGCCACTCAGCTCGGGGAGAGCCGGTGGGGTTTGGGCACCTGTTTGCTGCACAGGCTGCAGGCCTCAGCCACCTGCTGGGGGTGTTCCATGGGACTCAGTCACCTGCCAGGTGACACCAGTTTTGTTCTTGTTTGTTCTCTTTTCTTGTTTTGGTGCTTATCCCACTGGTCTGGCCTGAAGCTGAGTTGAATCTCTGCTCTGCTGCAAGGCATGACCGAGCTGCAGGCTCTTACCCCAGGGCTGAACTGGCCCCTCTGTCCGTCCCTAATGCCCGTTGGACACATTGGGGCCTTTCTCCACTGTGCATTTGTGGCTCTGTTGACACTAATGGCTGTGACATGTGTCTATCCAGGGAGAATGGCCCCCATTGACTGCGGCAGCTCCCCGGCCTCGAGCGGAGCTCGTCACTTGATTAAGCCAAACTAATGAGGCACGACCGGGGCCAATGGGAATGTGTGGGACTGAGGCATTGCAAAAGCTGGTGGAAACCTGCAGCTTTACTGGGGGCTGGGTTTTGTTATGCCAGGCAAAGTCACGGGGTGCCATGGGATGGAGTGTGAGGGAACAGGTGCTGTCACACAGAAGTGAGCAGTGCAGAGAGGTTCATGCTGCTGGTGACAGCACCCGAACCGCCCTCTTCAAGTGGTAATTACATGGGAGAGTGCCTTGTGTGTTTAGCAGGGTTTAAAACTAGGTTTGGTCTCAGCTCTTGCTCAGTGTCTTTCTGCATTCAAGGCCTGAATTTGGCCCTGTGGCTCTTTCTCTTGGGCATGTGCACAGGAGTATTTCTGGATCTTCAAAAAACAGCCCAGTGTCCAAGGCAGGCAGCATCCTTTTCACCAACATTAAACAGCATCACTTTGGGAAATGGGAAAAAAGGGGAAAGCAGAGACACTGTAGGAAGTGTTTCTTGCACGTTGCCTGCTGTGCAAGAAGAGTCACCAGAGGTATAGCTTGTCCATGGGGGTTCTCCCTCATGTGCACTGCTGGCCACTACTCCAAGTGCAGAGCACTGGCTGTACTCACAAGAGGCTGGAGGAACATGAAGGGCTGGAGTCTCTTTTGCTTTGGCTGGGCCCAAAGCACCTGAACTGAGAATGCAAACTTAAGGCATGTGTTTGGGAGTTCAGTGTGAGCACAGCTGTGCTTGCAGGAAAACAGGTTGAGCGAAAAATCGGGAGACTGACACCTGAAGAACTGAGAGCATGGACATGGCCTCCATGAACAGAGACAGACCCCCATAAGGACACAAAATGCTGCCTGCTGAACTGAGACCAGGAACTCTGGCCTTGCTGCAAAACACAGCATCATCCCAAACCACTGTGGTAATGTGAGGGCACAACCTGGTAGTCCAGGGCCAGACTACAAAAGCAGATAGGTCAGTTGTGGATTTTGAGAGAAAAAAGCATTAAAAAACCCCTCAGTTCTATTTAAAGACTTGCTGTTTTGGAGAGCCTGGGTGAGAAGTTGCCTGTACTTTCCCCTGTTCTTTACCTGCTGGTACATTCCAGGTCAGAGGAGGTTTGTATTTTTGTCATATTGCAATACTTGCCTTTATGTAAGTGCTGCTAAGAATAAAATTAGCAGTGGGAGAAAAACATCAGTTTGATGTCTAAATTTGGAAAACTTGATGAATAACTCTATTAACTTCATTGTAGGGAGAGAAAAGAATAGCAATCTTTTGTTTAAAGAAAAGATAAAATAAATATGAAATAAGAGCTAATTGCCCTCTCTGGTTTTCTGAGGTGGGTTCTTAAACACTCTCTTGTCCCCTTCAGAGGATAAATATGAATTGGCCCTGATCTGTGGGACTCTGGCTTGAGAAGATATGGTCAGTTGGATCTGAGAGGCTTCTACATTTATCAAATGCTCTCAGCATTTGTGAAGGGAGGGAGCAAAGGGGAATAGGGTTTGTCCTCCCAGAGGGCAGGTTCCTGCCAGGTGTTGGGCAGCACCCTGTCCTCACTGGCAGGGCCCCAGTGGGCAGCCCCTGTCCCAGGACAACAATTAACCAGCAAGGGCAGGGAACATGCCAGCCTAAAACTGCCCCGAGCACCACCAGTTTCATCCTGTGCCTGCACCCCAGGTTGTGTGGGACTGTGTTCTCCAGTCAAGCCCCACAGTGATCACAGCACTCCTAAGAGTCTTTTGGCTTTGTCCAGAGCTCTGGGGGACGCTGCCATCTGCACCTTGCAGGCACCTCTTTCTACCTGCCCCAAAGTTTAGCACAAGGCAGTAAAGTCCCTATCACAGACCACAGCATTTTATGGCAAGAACTATCTTCTTTTGCCCAGTATCTCTGGCAGCTGTACCCATCACGTTTCTTGGCATATCCAGAACAGGTCACTTTTACCTTTATTGGTAAATTAGAGATTATTGATCAAGCAACTGAGATTGAAAACAAGAGGTTAGAAATGAAAATATTTATTATTCAGATACTAGGCTAGTACAGTCCTTGTAGATCTTAAGAGGTGGATAATTTTCTGGTCATCTTGTTTTTTCACTCCTCTAAATTTTTCTGGAGTAAGAAGATGGCATGTAAATGTGAATGTACTGTTTAGTTCTTCTTCCCAAGGGGCAACCTTGGGTGCTTAATGACCATTTCATTCTCTTCTTTTGTACTTAATTGGCTGGACATGGAGGAGAGGCAGTGCATAAACTCAGCAAATATTGTTTATGTTCTTCCTGTAGCTGCTCTTTGGACACCTACAGGTCATTAATTCCTTTGTTTCCAGTCAACCTGCCAGGAGCAGCTCTCTTGCCCAGTATGAGCTGTTCCCTCCATGTGGGCTGCTGACCCATTCCCACTGGGCTGTGCTACCAGATGTGTTCAGGAGGGCTCAGGACTCCTGGGACGTTGCTAGCTTTCTGCTGAGACTAGAAGAGATATATATAGGTGATGTGGCAATAATACAGATAACCAGAACTCTGTCTGTTTTCCCAGCCTACCCTCAATATACTGACAGGGTTATCTAAAAGAGTGATATTATTACTTTTGTGGGGACATAAGGCCTTGCTAGCAGGTAGATGCTGCTGCTCAAAAGGGAGTAAGAGCTATGCTGTGACTACAGATCCATCACACAAAAGCCCAAAGCTGTTACTTCACCCTCCAAGAAACAGCCTCTGGTGATGGAAAGAAAATCAACATCATCCTATGACACTGCTGTTCCTGTAGGTTGTGAATTTAAAAGAAGGCAGGCTGAGGAAGGGAGTTTGGAAATCCCTGCTGATCAGGAGTGAGACTATTTTTCTCCTTTAAGAACATTTGCTCAGCTTTTTAATTTCCAGTGTTTCCAGTTGCCATATCAACCTGAGAAATTTGCCTGGCAATTGATGGCATATTTTTCAATGGATGATTAAAAAACTTAGTTGCATCAGGTTCAGCATTTGTTTGCTAGGATTTCACTTTATGTTATTTTACTTCATTACCAGTATTTTCTTTCCAAGCCATGTTAGCAGATGACCAAGGATCCCCACCCTTACTTTGCCCAGGTTCAGGAGTCCATGTGCAGAAGTCTGGAGTCAGGTCAAAATATAGCTAACATCAGTAGCTGGGAGAAAACCTGTGGGACACATCCTACAGGCTGGGAAAGGCCAAAGCATCAACAGAAACACTCTGACTGAAGGCAAGTGGCAGTTTCAGCTTTTTTGTTCCTCTGGAGAGTAGTTGCAGGAGGTAGAGTAGATGGAAGGGAGGTTGCCTCTGGCTTTGCTGTTGAACAGTGTATTGCTGTTCTGAGAACCTACATCTGCATCCACCAGCCCTGAGGTGGGGAAGGAGCCTGCACCCACTCCCAATAGTACTCAGAAATCCCTGTTTCCCCTCATCTGTTCACCCATGTCCTCTCTCCAGCCCATCCCTGGCCATGCATGGGTCACTGGTGCTAATGGGGACTAATCTGCACCAGTGCAGATGAATCTGCAGGGACTTTTCTGTGGTGAATATATTGTTTGGTTTGTTGTGGGCTTGTGGTGAGGTTTTTTTCTTTAAAAGGAATAAGAATGGAAAACAAGAAAGTCAAAAAGCCCTGAATCTTTACCTTTTTAAAGTGGAGACACCGCCACAGCAGGACATAATGGCTCGCTGTGGTGGTGGTGGTTTGCCTGAGAGCCTGGAGATTTATGTAATGAGAAACACAATTCCTGCAAAGAACATTGTTAAATCTTTTCAAAATTTCAGCTATAAGCCATTTTATTGCTAATAATATGGCTAGATTCTTCTTTTGAAGAATCTGGGAATGTTTGACAAGTGGGGAAAATGGAGAGGACTTGAGGCACCATAATCTGTATTTTCCATTTACCTTGCTTGAAGCTTGAACAACACATGTGCCACAAATGATTTGTTTATTCCTAAGCGCTCCCAAGGAGCCCAGTCTCCATTCTCAGGCATATAATGGCTATTCAAATGAAAGCTTTAATAGGTTGTTGCAGATCTGATACCAATGCAGTGAGAGAAAGAGATATGCAAATATTCAAAATTAAACAAACTAGCTCCTGCCCTTTGCCTTCGGAGGTGCAGCCTCAGATCTGGACAGTGTCACCAGTGCAATGAGCCTGTGAGACTCAGCTCTCTGGAGAATGAGTTTGTTTTTCTCCTTTCCCACCCCCCTCACTTTGCCTTACAAAGCTTTCACTTGAAAGTGAAAGTTATTTTGCTTTAAGTATTTTCTGTCTGTAGCTCTCATGGGGAAGGAGAGCCCCAGTGAGGGCTGAAATACACAATATGTTCAGATTTGAGCCTGAGGAACATTTCTGGGAAAAGGTCCTCTGTGCTGGTTTGTTCCACATCTTAAAACAAGGCCCTTAACCTCAATGCCTTCTCCTGAGCATTTCTTCATGTCGTAGAAACAATTTTGGAAGCGTGACACAAACAAAAGTCCAATTAGGGTTTACAGTCTAAATAAAATCTGTTTCTGCCCACACCACAAGACAAATCAGGGGCTTCACTGGTTCTTAACACCAGTTCTTCTGTTTCTTTTTTGCTCCATGTCTTGTGTCTATGAGTCAGGCCCCAAAGCCACTTCAAAAATTTAAAAATAACATGTCATCCACCTAACCATTGAAACTGTGCCAGCAGTACTGTGTGCACTGAACAGTGGTGAAAATAATTTTACATCAAGAACACCATAAATGTTTTTCAGTGCCTTCCAGGTTCTTGTAGAACTACTGTTACCTTGTCCAACCCTCAAGGCTTTTTGCACAATTATCAATTAATTCTGTGGTTGGTTTTCAAAAAGGCAGTGCTGGAAACAGTGAAGCAAATCACAGAGATGGAGGTGGAAGCACAGCTGTGGCTCCTCCACAGGACATCCATGCACACCTCGATTCTGCTCCTGGTTCAGGGGCAAAATCCCTGGAGCATCCCTGTACCTCTCCTGCCCTCCCATCTTCTGTGCTCTGATCACAAAAGCCTTGAAGCAAAACTTGTCTCTTGTTCCGTCATTATTGCTTGTGCACCAAACTTTGTCAGCAATAAAATCTCTCTGGAGATCTGCAAACATCTAGAAAACCCCTAAACTACAGGGGTTGAGCTGAAGCTGCAGCTTCAGACATGAAGAGAGAGCCCCATGCTCAGCAGAAGGCATGAAGGGGATCTTGCTTTGGCTGGGGTGTTTGGACAGTGCTGTAACACTGGCTGTAACTGGTACCAGAGTGTGCTGGAAGCAGTGTAGGAAGTGGGTTTGCACCTCAGAGATTTGAAGCTCTGCCTCACTGATGTTAACCAAGGCTGGATGTTAACCCTTGTTAAACAAGGGTTTCAGGGGGGAGGATATGATGAGGGCAGAAGAGGAAAAGGGTTTCAGAAAATAAATGCCCAACTTAAATTTAGCTAGTCTTTTCCTTCAGAACCCAGGAGGGAAAAACCCAACAGAGAAAATGATAGGAGAAAGAAGATCTTCCTTTGCAAGTGTGAACAACAGAGAAATGTTCCCCAAATCTCTGTTTTGTGAGACTGATTGGAGCTGTAGCCAAAACCTATATTTGAATGTGGCTAGACAGTGGAATTAAAGGTGATCTCTGGCCATGTTTAAACATGAACTGGGCCATAAGCTACTTAGAGACTGTGGTTACAAAAGAGTAGAAAGGGCTGACTCACAGTGGGAGAGCACGAGGCTGGTGGGTTCCCATGCAATCCTCCCTGTGCTCTGCAGGTGCCCAGGCTGCTCCTGGGGATCCTGAACACCCCCTGCTCCCCAGACACCTCCCTTGACACTTGCAGATCGTTGGTATGTCTGAAAGCCTGACTTGAAGTCTGAAGATGAGAAGTGTTTCTTTTGGCCTGTCAGCAGCACAAATGAGAAGAAAGAATGGAATTCTCCAAACTTTTTCCAGAATGCATGCCCAATTCAAACAGACTCATCCGGCTTCCTTGCAAGTGTGATTCCCAGATCACAGCTAAATCTAGCACAGACTTCCCTAATACCATCTCCAGTGGCATTAGTGTGTTGAAGCAGATTTGTATTTTTCTAATTAAAAATATTAATTAAAAGCTGATACATCTTGTGGGAAGCTCTTGATTTTGGCCCACCTAGTTTTCAGTTTTATACATTTTTACTTGGTCAGCATTTCATAATGAAATATATTCTTTCACAAAGAGAAGCACATGATTCTATAGGGGAAAAATATTAAGGATAAAATAATATTTAAGTATGAAACACATCAGCATCTAACCAGTTTTTGTTTCTTTCAGACAACCAATTTTCAGAAATTGAGATTACCAATTCTGGTGCTGTTTAAGACTGGAGAGAAAATGCAAAACTCTGAAATGTCTGTAAGGCTGGAGAGCAGTTTTCCACTGAGCTCTCCTCAGATGAGATTGCAGAAATTCTTCTGTTTTCTCCTTCCTCCCTGGCTCTGCCACCAGGCAATTCTGTTCGCACTGTTCTCCAAGACAAAATCTGAGCTAGGCTGAGATTTGTGCTGATGGTGAGTGCCTGCCTTTCTTTCTATTTTTCTTTCTTTAAATAAAACAATTTCCTAAGGCTTTGAAATGGGGCTGATAAAAAGCAGCTTTTAAAATGCATTTTAGTAAATAGTTTGAAACCAGACCATAAAGTCTCATAACTGTAGGTTTGCCCTTAATTATACCTCACTGACAGCCCATTTTCCTTCTCCTCTGCAACCAGTCTCCTTTTTCTTTAAGAGCAAAACATATTGTATGCTACTTTTGAAAGATTTGTGGAGTGTCACACAAATTCGACAAGATCTGTAGGTAAACAGTGTCACCTAGTGGATAACCGGCATCGATTTTTCCCAAACTGTGGAAGAAGTTTGGTCGTGTGGTTTTCCATTTTGTCCTAGAAAAAATATTACCTCAAATTGGAAGGAGCCCTGTACTGAGAAATGGGATTGCTGCCAAATGGCTGCAAATCCAAAGTGGCAGGATTTGACGGCCAGCACTGAGTGGGAAATTTGTCATGAGCATGGGCACAGATCCAGTCCCATCACCAGCTATAAAAGGGAAGAACCAAATCTCCAGCTCAGTGCCTGAAGAGGAAAAGGTTATAGCAGCACATCCTGAAATATTTATTTCCTGCATGTGTAAAGGTGTACCAGATTCCACATCATTTCCTGCACCATCAGCTGCCCCTCTTCAGGCACAGAAAACAAGAGGATGTCAGGAGGAGTCTTCCATGTGATCAGCTGAGGCTTTTGAGCAGTAAAAGTTAAAAAAAAAAAAAAATGTAAAGTCCTTGGGGTGGGAGATTTGGCAGAGTATTGGAAAGCAGGAGAAAGAGTACAAGCTCCATGGAGAAATCTCTCACCCTGAGAGAGTGAGATATGGGATGATAACTTTGGGGATGTGGTGGCAGGTACCCATGAGAAAAGCTTCCTAGAGAAGCAAGAGATAAGATAAGCCTTGGAGAGCCTTCTGAGTTAGAAGGAACAGGTTAGAAAATCAGGACAGGAGAGCCTCAAACAAGAGTAAAGTGCTCTGGAAGGAAGGATATACTCCTGAAAATTACCCTGAGGCTGGATATGCTGAAAACCACTTGCAGCACCTAATTAGGTTTCTGCTCTCTAACTAACTTTGTTGTCAGGATCCCTTGGAGTCAAGATGGATTTGAAGCAGAGCTCTACCACTGGACTCCAGCAGGCTGCCTGTGAGTGTTCTCAGACTGAACATTTATAGCCAGGTCTTACATTGATGTGGCTTTGGTCAAAAGCAATAAGCCAGAGCATCCTGAAGAATGTATGGATACATGTTGGAATTGTAGTTAAAATTATAAATATCTTATTTTCATAGGTCAGGAAGCCTGAGCTTTAGCACTTCATTATCTTCCAAATAAGAGGAAAATAGTGATTGACTCTTAAGGCAGATTGTTCTGCTAAGTTTGTGTTTGGACTCTGTTTCTTCATTTTTGTCACATGTCAAATGGATGGTCTGTCATTGTTCTCCAAAGGAGGGAAAGTGATTCTCATGTAAAGCCCAGAGGAGCTCTGTTTACAGGTAAGTTGAAATATGCTGCAAGTTGGGACACTTCCTCACCTGAGCATACCCTGTGTTTCCAAAACAAACACTGGCATAACTGTGTTTGCTCAGTTTTAAGCAGTTTTCCCCCAAACTATTTCATTTTCATTTTACACCAGTGTTCTTGGACCAGTTCCCACTGACTGAATCTGTGGAAGGCCCCATCTTCTACTGGTCCCTACTGTGGGCATTGGCAGGTACAGACTTTGTGACACCACTTTGGTTGCTCTGTGCTTCAGTTTACTCCTCCATTAATCTGAGTTCTACACTGACTTTCCCACAGTGCTTTTATTCTTGGGACCTCTGAGAAATTCTCTTACCTATCCTCTGTCAGACAGTCAAACCATTACTAAATCAGACAGTTACCATATTTCCCTTCTTAAAGAGAAGGTGATAATAATTCCTTTGCTCAATAAAGTATAAATGGAGAGTAATCCTGCTGAGTGATGCTATGAGATGTAATAGCACTGTATGAGATCAGAATGTTCCCATGTGAGTTACAATTCCAAAAAAATAGTGAGTAAAAAGCTTGACTAGGTCAAGGACCCCACTCCTGGGAACAACAGAAGGAAGAAATAGAAGTAGCACCTGGAGAAGGCTGCTCTCATCAAGAGAGGCATCCTCTCCTGGAAATATCTGCTAACTCCAACATTAAACAAATCAAAATTTACTTATTCTGTGGAATCGTCTTTTGCTTCTTTATACAGAGACACTTGTAGAAATTTCACAGTAATTTTTTTAAGTAGCTCTTGTTCCACCAGGAAATCGTAATTTCTTTAGCCAAGAACATCTAGTCTGGAGTCTGAGGAGGGCTGGCATTCTCTGCAACAGCCCAAACATCTTAACATTCCCAGGCTGGATCCATCCTGCTGTCAGCAAACCCCTTGGAGGGTCTGCTTGGCCCCCTGGCTGCGTGTGCTCTCAAATCCATGTTCTCTGAGGGCACCATGCCAGCCCAGGGTGCTCCCCCAGGGGTGCAGGTACAGCCTAGAGAAAGGCTTTGCCAGGCAGCCTGCCTGAAGTTGAGAGTGCTGTTGCCTGGATGAGAAATTCCCTTTTTCTGTGACAGCAGCACACACAAGTGCTCCCAAGCCATGTTTGGATCCCTTTATACACACATGCACCAAAAGGTGGGAGAAGACAACTGCAAGGGTAAACATTGAGCCAAAAAGGCAAATTGCATTGCCCAAATAAATAAGGAATCTCTGGCAGCCAGTAAAGGATATAAAAATATGATAACATCAATCCCTCAGGCAAATAAAGATCCAGGGAAAGCAGCAAGCTGAGGAAATTTGCTGGTTGTAGAAAACACTCTGTGTGTGTGTGTGTCTGTGTCTGTGTGTGTGTGTGTGTGTGTGTGCACATGAGAAGCCATATTTTACCCATTTAAATGATCAGCATCATGATCATCTAAAACAAAAATGATAAAGAAAAGCCAAACCCAAGGCTTCCAATCTCTCTGTCTGCTTCCCATCCTTCAAGGTGGCCACTGACTAGTCACATCCGTGAGTACTGGGAAAATTTGAAGAGCTAATCATTTCCGCTGACTCAAAAGCAAAACAGCAAAGCAAAAACAAAACAAAACCCACTCATCATATTTCTGAAGCTCCCTGTTCAAATCTGCTTTTCAGTTTGTGCAGCATTTGCTTGCCTTGTAAACTGTTTCTCAGGGTGACTCAGGGCATTGGATGGTGTGAGCTTGAGGACCTCAACAAATTTGAAGAGAATGCCTGGAGAAACTGTGAAGGACTCCATGTTTCCTCATCTTCCCTCCCAGCTGCCCAGTCAGATTTTTCAGGAGTGCTAGGAAATAAGATTTTTATTTCTATTAGTAGTTCACATCCAGTCCTGGAGGAGTTTGTGCCTTACCAAGAGAAAACACCTGGAAGCTGGCTCTCACACAGGGCCCATTTTAAGACTGGGTTGGTTTAAGACTGACTGGCTGTAAACTCTAATTTGCCTTCTTGTTCCTTGGGATGGGCTAGCAGGGTAGGAAATTAATGAGGCAGCCAGGAAGAGGTGGCACCACTTCTGCATGTGTACAGCTTCAGTCTACAGTGGTTTCATTCCAGCACCTTTCCCTACAGTAAATGCACTGAATATTCTTATTCCTGTTCTAAAAGCAGCACTAAATGGGATGGTTGAAGCTGAGAATATTTTCCCAGCTCCTGGAAAGGGTTAGACATACAGCCCTGAGGTGGACGAAGTGTGTGATTGCCATCAAACTAAGCAGCTGTGTTCAGCTTGCCTTGGATTTCTTTATATGAGACAAGGGATGATTCATAAAAGCAAATGCTGAGGCCACACAGTTTGTCTAGGCTCTAGTCTAACCAGGTGTAATGACTGAGGTTTTGCAGACGAGCTGCAGTTAAGGCAAAAAAAATAACAGATCATGGGTCAAATCCATCCCTGAGGTAACTCCAGCATCATCAGTAGGAGTTACCCACGTGTGAATCTGGCCCCATGTTCCTCACTCATACAATAGAGCAAGATCCCTCCTGCAGCAGAATCAATTGGAAAAAGGAGAAGGGAAAAATGCTTCTTTCTTGACCACATTAAAAATAATCACTTTTTTGTTGCACAATGGGGCAGAGAAAACCAGTCCTAGAAACCAGAATACAATTTCCTCAGCATGTCACGGGGAGAGGAGAGAGGGGGGAAATTGGCATAACCAATAGGTTTCTTTCATCTCTGTTCAGTTCTAAATGATGCAGGGAACAGGGGAAAGCACACCTAGATATCTGTATGTCTATATAGCTATCTATATCTATATGGGAAGCACCTTGAGGAGCTCGCACCGCTCGGCTCAGCAGCTGCCATGGGAGCACTGCCTGTACCAGGACTGCAAATGCTGTGGCTGGTGGTTTCTACATCACTGAGTGTTTTGCCTTGAAATATTTTGCCTCTAGAGAAGACACACTGGAATTTTCTGAAGCAGAACATGGCATTATATAAATCTGATGTTTTGACACACTGATATTTTTAGGTTTGCGTAATTCACTGAATTCCACCCAAGTTTTTCATTTCAATTCCTCAGAAGTGCCATTTGTCGGTCAGTTTTAGGCTTCTTCAGAAAGATTTATTTTTTTTCCATTGCTCCATTCCCCAGGGGTCCCAATGGAGTTTCCACAGAAGATCCTTAGCATGAGAGGCTGGTGATGACATGGGGTTTGTCAAAAGTGATTATAAGAATTTTGCTGTAAAGTTGCTGTTTTGTGGCCAAAACATGCCCTTGCAATTATCCACCAGCAATAGCTCCTGGCATCTGTGGGAGAACACAGCCTTGCAATGAGGTGGGTTAGTACTAATTACAAGATGTTTATTCAGTGTAAGTAAAATACACTGTATTTTACTCATTAGCACCCAAAATGGCACATGCAATTGGAGCAACATACTAATCCAAATAGGGGATTACAGCTAAGCAGGGTGCTGAACTGTCTGCAGTTAATTTATAGCTAACCAAGACGCTCATTTACCCTGGTAAGAGCACGCACTCACTCAGCAGTGCTGGGAGAGAAGGATCTCATCACACTTTAGAGAAGTATCTTTTCCTGCAGCAAACATATCAATGCCAATAAAGTCAGATAACATAGGAGAAGACCCAGCCTCTTTATTGGTATTAATGTGTTTGCTATAGGAAGAGATACTTTTTCTTTACCCAGTTAAGGGTACAAGGGCCTTTGTCAACTTAGCTTTTCTTCAGCTGATCACCTAATAACTAAAGCACAGTAAAAATATAGTCTGTTTTCTCATGTCTTGTGTTTGCTGAATCTCTCCCATGTCCATAATCAGGGCTGATCCTCAACTGGTTTATTGGAGATTTATTATGAGATCATAGGCTGGTTTCATAAAACTCACACCCAAGTGAATGGACATTTTTATGACTGATGAAGCTTGAAATGATTAGGAAACAGTGTCAGCTCAACCTGAAATCGTTATTATAATCCAAGATTAAAATGTTTTCTCAGCAGTTTGTGCTATTGAAGTTCATGTGTACATTCATCTGCCAACCCCTTACTGTGCATTTCACCAAGCTACCTGCAAATCAGATGGAGAGCACTGTGAGCTCGCTGAGCCTTTTAATTGCTTTATTGAAAATGACTGAGGAAGAAGCAGACCAATAGAAAAAGAGGGTGCTGAGCATATTAACCCACAGGTGAGATCACTTTTTGTGTCTCAAGATGGAGGAGAGGATATGAAAGGAGGAATGGAAGGCATTTTTGTCAGAAATGATCATGAGTAATTTGGGACAAAAAAAAAAAAAAGGAAATTGAGCATTGAAACTCTTAAAAAGGTAAGAGTTACTGAATGGGATGCATTCATTCACTTGGTTTACAGTTTAGAAAAAAAAAAAGTAGTACCTATTTGAATTTTAATCTGTTTTTCCTTTTTTTTTTTTTTTTTTGACAATAGTTTTACTTCTCTTGGTCTAAGGCATATTTTTGGAGTAAACCTCACTTTCTAGGGAGCTGTAGAGCTTTCTTTTGTACTTTAGCATTAAGGGTCCAATACTGTTTTGGTGGAATAACCTGAGCTTTCTGCTAGATGGCCACCAAGTTGCTCTCTTGCTCCTCTCCTCAATGGAGCAGGGGAAGAAAACAAGGTGTGAAAAAGCTTATGGGTTAAGATAAAGATAAGGGCATTACTTGCTAATCAGCATCACCAACAAAGCAGAAAGAATTAGTTTTTGGGGAAAATAATTTAATCTATTTTCAATTTAAAAACAGAGAAGGAAAGTAAGAAATAAAAACACCCTCTCCACCTCACCTGTGCTCCCCAGACTGAACCTCACTCCTTCATTCCCAACTCTTCCACCCCCTCCCCATATTTGGCACAGGGAGATGGGGAGGGGGGAAGTTGCGGTCAGTTCACAACACTTTGTCATTGCCACTCTTGCACCACTCCAGCACGGGCTCCCTCCCGTGGCGAGCAGTCCTGCACAAACTGCTCCTGTGTGGCACCAGCTCTTCAAGAAACAGCTCCAGCATGGGCTGCAGCTTCCTTCAGGGCACAGGCCCCTGCTGCAAGGTGGCTGGCTGTTCCCATGCTGGCCTTCCTGGGCTGCAGGGGAACAACCTAGTTGGACACGGTCTTTTCCATGAGCTGCAGGGGAATCTGCTCCAGCTCTTGGAGCACCTCTTCCTCCCCCTTCATCGCAGACCTCAGTGCCTGCAGTGCTGGTCCTTCTGCACTTTTTCCTCACTCCTTTCTCCTGTAGCTGTTGGGCAGTGTTTGTTACTCCTTAGATGTGTTTTCACAGAGGTGCCACCAGCATTGCTGCTGGGCTCAGTTTTGGCTATGTCCTTTTCGGAGCTGGCTCTGTCTGGTATTGGGGCAGCTCCTGGCCTCTTGTCACAGGGGTCACCCCTGCAGACCACCTCCCACTGCCACACAAACCAAATGTCCTAATTCACTCACTGTGGTTTTGTGATTGAGGAGTGGGGAGGAAATCCTGAAATCATACACGTATCTGTTTTGTGTTTATGCTTGACGACATTTAGTCTCTGGACTAAACACATGTTCTTGTGCACGCTCTGTAAGCTCGTTTTATCGGCTGTTTCTTCCTATTAGGTGTTCATACTAACAGGTATTGCTATGCAGTGAAATCTCATCATAGTGTTCTGGGCTTTTTATGTGGCTGGTCACTGTGCCCTAACCCTAGATGTATGCACTGAATAACCACATTGTTCATTTATAATGTCCTTGGCTTTTCTATAGCCTTGTCCCTATGATATTACTTGTGGACACAGTGGGCTGGATTGAAGACGGTGAAGTTAAAAGTGGTGATGTATGCAGCTATGTAACTGTGAGAAGAAATGTATTGATTCCCCATACCTCCTTTTCTAACCTGCTGTAAGGTGTTTCATCATGTAGGACATCATGGAGATCTTATATTTGTTACTTAACATACATTGAAAGGTCTGACTTCTCTTCCTTGCTGGCTTTCTGAATGGGAAAAGCTGTTGTTAACATGTCTTGTGTGTCAGAGATCAGGCTGCTCATGATAGCTCATGAAGCTTTGAACGTATATAGTAATAGAGAGGAATGGCAAACTGTTATATTAATGTAGCTGAAGCACAAAAAGTGAAACTATTGACCTTGCCAGCTCTGCATTTGGGGCAAATGTTACTGCAGTGAACAGAGTAACTTCAGCTGATGTTAAACAGAAGTTGTTTTGAATTTTGGTTTGTGTATTTATCTCTGGTATAGATAAATGTGAATGCCTGAGAAGGGCTGAGCAAATTGCTAAAGATAGTTGCAATTTTGCACACGTCAAAATTTATTTTTGTGAAAACTTTACTTGTAGACAAAGAGGCCAGTAATTAAATAGAAACAAAAATTATTTCCATGGGTTCCTAAGTCACTGAAAAAAGTGTTTGTTAATCAACTTCCTTTTCTGAAATAATGTTCTTTTAAATCAACAAAACAAAAAAGCCTTTGCTATCGCCCTTGCCTGGCATGGAATTGGTATTCCCCGAATGGAACCAGCAGGTATCCAGTAGGTCATTCAGCACAGCTCCTGACCTCCCTTAGAGAAAAGATCCTAAGACTTACAGTGGCTGCTGCCTGGAGTATATAAAAGACACTGCAAAAACATATGTCAAGAGATATTAATAAGGTTGTGTTGAGAGGTATGTATGAGCTACAGGGAGAAGCAAAATGTTTAGCTGATTTCCATTCCTTTCACCCAAATCCAGTACCAAAATCAGCCTTGCAGGGCAGTGTATAGGAAGATACAGCTTATCAATAGGCTGCTTCCCAGAGGGGCTATGTGCCAGCCCAAGGCCCCTGCTTCATGGAAGTAACTCCTGCCTCATAGTTAATATACATGGCCTTTCTCTGTGTGCAGCATCACATTTGCTGCTTCCCCAGTAGGGGATGAAGACATTGGGGGCAGAGGTGCCCAGACCCCACACTAGGCCAGCCAGCTGTGGGTTTGTGTGGCTTGCATTGCTTGGGGCAGCCCAGAAACACTGTCCCTGCCTCTTCCACCAGGGAAAGCCTATGCAGCTGAGCCCTGTGCTGTTTCCCAGTCCCAGGCCATGAGTCTGAAGCAGCCTCCACTCAGCCCTGGCACACGGGTTCCTCGGGCGCGGCGGCACAGGGAGCGTTCCGGGGAAGCCCGAGCCGTGGCCATTAGTGCTGTGCTGACAGCAGCTCTGTGGATAACGAGAAGCCCTTCTGCCTCACTGCTATTAAACTGCTGCCTTTTCACGAGAGGAATCCTGAATCTTTCCTCAAACCTAAACAAAAAAGTCAGTCTTTTATTCGTTTCATCATTATCTAGGGCTGCCACATTCAAATGATGCTCCAGCAGTCCCTTCATTTCCGAGTGCACACGTCGAGAAGGGATTGGAAGCCTTTTGATTAAGAATAAGAGGTGATGACACTACAACCAGTGCAGGGTTGTCATCATTACCATGTACCTGCACTTCCACAGAGCTCTCGCTCTGGGTTGCCTCTGATATAAAGCTGCTGTACTCTGTGCCCTAATTGAATGGAACTATTTTATAAACACGCATTCCCTGAATCCCAGAAAAGATCCTTTTAGAGGGGAAGATATGGGGAGGGTGGTGGGGAGGTGAGGAGCTAGATGGGCTCAGTTCCTGGCAGACCAATTTTGTCTGTGAGAGAGATTTCTTTGTTCTCTGCAAAACTGCTTGTCGTCTACGAGCAGATATCGTGGGGTTTTATTCCCCTGCAAGTCAAATGAATGATCTGACCACCCACTTTTAATCCTGTGATTTTCTGCTTTTGGCCTGGATTACAAGTCACCTATGGCCACCTTTAGAGCATAACAGGCTCTAAGTTTACACAAGGCACCTAAGGGAAAAACATCCCTTCCTCCCTGGCCCTGTTCAACTGTTCACATCTGATAATTTAGCTGAGTGGCTTGGTCAAGTAATGACCTTTTGGTAGCAGCACAGGGAGGAAACCTGCTGTCTACCCACCAGGATGCTCTCGTGTGTCTCGTGAGGTTGTATGCATGTTGCATCCTAAACCCACACCACTGATCATGGGAGTGACACTCTGCAGAGACTTGTTAGGCAGTGTCCCTCTTTTCAAGCACTCTGTGCTCACACTCTGGAATACCCACTGGTGATTTACTGTTTTCCAGGTTAGCTTTCAAGTGCTGATTTTGACCCATATTCCTCTCCTGGCTATTTCTCTGTTCCTGTGTGACACAACTGCAGCTGTAGCAGGTACAAGTGCTGTACCTGAGCCTCGAAGGATGCTGGGCCAGTGCCTTGGTGCAAACTTGTCCCCCAGTTGCAGTTCAATAGTTAAACTAATTCTCTGCTATCTGTGTGTTTAAAGGTGAAAGGCTTTTATTGTTAAACAAGCTTTCCCTGGAGCCTACATTTTAGTAAGAATACTCTAAAACTGCTGTATGAAATTATATTAATAGACAACAAAATTACAGCCAATTTCTGGAACTATTTCAATAGCTGTGTATGAAATTTACTGCATAAGGGATGTTGAGTTAAAAGTGGTCAGAGGAGCTACTTTTATCTTGGCTTACATATAGCATTACATTTACACCTGAACACAGGGTGAATTATCATCCAGAGGAGTTGAGAAGGAATCTCTTTTCTCTGGGAATGGCAATTATATTTGATTAGGTACATGGGAGCTTTTTCCTCTCCTGGCCAAGGAGCTGAGGGCAGTGCTTTGAAGACACCCAGCCTCATGATCAAGGTGTAAAGCATAATGACAAATGTGAAGTTCCTGCAGGGTCAGAGTCGGCTACAATAGTTCAGGGGAGAGGGCATCGGACTGGGACTTAAGAGGCTTGACTTGACGAACTTGCCCTGTTCTTCCACTGGGCTGCAGGACAAATCACTTCCTTTCTGTGCCACAGTTTCCTTATCTGTGAAATGGTGGTAATGAGCCTTTCTTCTTCATTTCTCTTTGTAATCGCTCCAAGAGCTGCAGGTAAAACATGCTATACAAGCACTTGGTATTACTGTGTTTGATTTGTGGGATTTTTCTGTGTGATATCCTAACGCAAGCAGTTGTTCCAGATTTGCACACATGAGCTCAAGGACTGTGGTGTTTGTCATCCTGCTGTTAACAGCTCTTCCCTGAAATCATTTGGATGTAAAGGTAGTGCCCTAGGTTTGTTTTTGTTAGGATATCTGCAGCCGGCAATCTTAGTGCAACAGGATTTGTTAGTGAAGCATAGCCCTCAAACAAAAGCACCCAGAGGATGTGCCTTGTCAGATGCTCTCCTTTGCACAAGGAACCCCCAGGTCCTTTTGCCTCTGGTATCTGCTGGTCCCCTGTTGAGAGCCCTCCATGCCTGTGGTCATCAACAGTTTGCCAACATGAGGAGGGGGAGGAAAAACTCCCCTTGACGTGTGTAGTAACCTAAGCCTCATTCCAAATGTGTTTGCTCAAGCATTGCTAAGGTTTCCCTTCTTCCCATCCCCATCACTTCTCCCCTCAACCTGCCTTTGTTTCAAGATGGGAGGAGGCTGCTGGAGAGGTAGGGGATTTCTGTGGCTGTGCCTGCTGTGATCGGGGCACTCTTTGTTTGACAACGTGTGCAGAGTCCTGGCAAGCTCTTGCTAATGAAATGCCTTGAGAGGCAGAGTCCTAATTGTGAGGTGATACCCCAGCGAGTGTCAGAGCAGGCGGGGTGTGCATGATGCTCTTTAGTTTGGGTCATTGGAAGTGATAGATGCAGGAGGATGGTAGATTAGTTCCTGCTGAAACCTGAGACGCTGCCTGTGTTGGTGAATGTCACCCAGAGCTCTGCAAATGCATTCAGACAAAATCGCTGAAATCTTGGGTTTCAGGCCTAAGTGACCACAACAAGCACTTGTAATTCCTGCCTGTGGAATAAACATTTGCTGGACACATTTCAGCTTAATAATACTTTGTGCAGCAAGCAGTCTCTCACCACCCTCTGTCTCTTCTCAGTGTTGTGACAATCCAAAGGCTACTCAGAACACAACTATGTCAATAGCTCATCCAATTGTTTTATTAATAGATTGCTTAACTTCCTTGACCAGACGTCATGGTGCAATATTTCCTTGTTGAATGTATTTTTATTTAATGTGCTGTTTTTCCCCTGTCTGTTCTGTGGAGCTGGACAATAGGGCAATAATGGGAGATTCAGGACATGCAGCCTTTCCACTATTGTAATATACAGATAGTGCTTGGTGCTACTGGTGACCTGAAATATAACAAAAAATTCAAAGGAGACATCTCCTCTTTTCCACATGTCCAGCTCATCTGCTGAACACCATTTTGGAGTAGGGGCTGTACAACGTTGACCAGTGCAGTGGGGTAAAAGATCTCACTCTGATACAATGAGATTTTTTTTTAGTAATAAATAGATTCTCAGGAGGTCCAAGAGAAAACTGCTTGCAGAGTGAGGTCTGAGCCAAGTCTCTTGACTCCTATCCCAGTATGTCACCTGCACTGGGATCTTGTTCCAGGGTTGGAGATCCAGGATGCTACTACACTTTTATGCCAGAGGACTGCTTGGAGCATGGGGTGTGTTTTGTGAAAATGAAACTGTGCCTGTAAAACACTCATAACAAAGTGAGGACATTGGACAGTAATATGGCTTTAAGGTGCTTCTCTTGCATTTTTAAGGCCTTTCTGCAGTATTTAACCCTCAAATCAAATTTCTCCTCCCGTTTCCAAAATTTATAGAGCCGACCATGAAATTAGGGATGTGTCAACTGGAAATAAGAAAGCATTTGACTTTGACACTAAAATTAATTAAACTGTTATTACATTGATCTCTGCAGCATCTGTTCCACTTGTATGCAGAAATGCTGGTGTGCGCTACGGGGCCATTTCATACTGGTGGAATTGGATGCTGTGATCAGCCATATGCTGATAAAATTATTCTTTTGTCAGCATGTCTGCCTGGAATTGCTTCAGGAGCTGGAAACATTCAAAGCAACAATACTCAGTGCTGAGTGCTTAAGATTGCTGATGTGAAAGGGACTTTTGGTGTAGTTCCACACTCCACATACACTTCATACCCCACAGGTTGGCAAGCGTGTTCTGTGTAAGCAGCTAGAAATAGACTTTTAAGGCACTTCAGTTTTCATATCAAACTTTGTTTGCTGCATGGGTTATAATTTATGTTGGCAAAGATCCCTTCAACTCTAGTCCAATTACATCTGGTTCTTTTGCCACTTTAGGGGAGGTTGGGTCAGACCCCAGAGAAGTTGAGGTAGAAGAAAACTGATGCAAAAACCCTTGACTGTGTCAGGTGAAAGGTATCAGTAATTAGGCTTATTTGTTGGATAGTCCTTTGTGACCTCTGTTTTGTTTGTGCAGCTTATACAGAGATCAATCCCAGGCACCAAAATCCATCAGTATATAAAAGGTTTGTGAGGCAAACAGATCTGCATTCACACTTTGCTTTCCTCTATGGTTTGCATCCAGATTTTGAAATGAGTCCCTATTTCTCAGGGCACAAAGAATATGAGATTTATCAGATGCTGGGAGGGGAACTGGAAAGAAGAAAAGTGAACCAGCCACTGCAGTGGTTTGTAGAGTAATGATAGAGGAACTGACTCAGTCCTGAGGTCATCTGCATTCCTCCCAGTGTAGCCAGCATTGCATGTGGAGCCCTGTGTGATTTAAAAAAAAAAAAAAAAAAAAAATTATGTGGGCCAATTCCATCCATGGGTCAAGACACCCTGATGATGACCAGAGCCTCATCTGATTATCTGGGCACTGTCCATGTCAGTAATTATTCCCTGAATATGCATCTGAAACACAGCTGTTGCAATTTTTTTTTTCTTTGAGGAAAAGCGGCCATTTAAAAATGGGTATTGTGCTGGAGAATTTTCATAGTTTCTGTTTACAGTTGAAAGAAATTCTCTTCAAGCCTTGAAAAGGATGTAATTATTTGCTTTTACAATTAAAGAAATACAAGCAGTGAGCTATTGTTGCATGCTCCTTAAAAACGTGCTATTGCTTTTGATGACTGTCATATCTTTAATCAGTTAATTATCATCGCTGGTTTAGGATAAAAATGCCCAAGTAAACACAAATGCCCGCTCTTTAAGGAATTAATCTGAACACTTTTTGCACTTGTTGGGGCTGTGCAGAAGCACCAGGCGCTGGCTCAGCCTCAGCTCCAAGCCCTGAAATGTTGGTGCTTTGTAAGGACTCCATCAGATGTCACCACAAGGTATTTGTCTGTTGGCAGTGGCCAGCTGAGTGATTAGCTGACACAGCTCCTCACTCTATGGGTCACTGGCAAAACAGACAGGCTCAAAAATTTAAGACATTTGTTCCAACTCCTCCTGCACGTCTTGCCTTCTTCATTCAGCTATCACTTGGCTGGTGCAGGCAAAATAACACATGTTGACGCTTAAAACAAGCTGCTCAAAAATAGCCACTCAGCTTATGGTGGGCAGAAATACCAACTTTTTTTGGAGGGGAATTTTTTTTTCTTTTGGCTTTTTTTGCTGTGTCTGGTAGAAAGGAATGGAGAGGCAGCTCCATCTTGCATTGTGAGGGCTGTGTGTGCCCTCACTTGCACCAGGGTTACCCAATAACTACACTGAGTTCCTGAATCTGGCCTCAGTTTTGTGTCCTGATTTCACAGTGGTAGGAAAACCCACACTAGCCCACAAAGCTGGTTTTAAGAAACAGGCATAGCTTTTTTGTCTTCAGAAGTGCAGCTTTCTGATGCCACACTGAAATGGGAAATTTGTTTTCATCAAATTCCATTTCAGGCTTGTCCCTCCCACCTCTTTTACTCAAGCAGAACCTGTGTGAACTATAATAAAGGGATAATTTGCTGGTTTTAAAAAAATAATAATGGTAATGTTGTAGCCCTGTAGATAAGTATAAATGGGTGTTATGATTGGGAGCTGTAACTAGCCATAAAAAACTAATGCCCAAAGACAGTAATAGAAATACCAAAGATCTATAGTGGAGCCGATGGCTTAAGAAAGAGACAGGCCTTTCTTGTTACAGCAAAGGAAAAAGATGATCTGCTTTGCTTAATTAAAGTTGCATTTGGCACTTAGGAGGGTTAAAAGTTGCTTTCCATTTAACATTCAATTTCTTTGAGAATTACCTCCATGATGCTACATGGCATTTCAGGGCCAGTTTTCTTGTATTGCCTCCCCTCCACTCAGTGCATGTGATTCTCTCTTGAAGTGTTAATGGCTGGTGATGAAAGCTAAGGGTGGGCCCAAGGTGATCCTGCTAGCCAAAAAACTTGCCTAAATGGAGGAAGGTAAAGAGCAGTTTTCATGAAATATAAAAGAGGCAAGTGTGATTGAAAGTTGGGGGATATATTTAGATAGAATAGGATCGTGTCCTGTGTCTAGTTTCCATGGTGTCAAAGTCTTAGCTAAATCCTCATATCATAAAAATAAAACTAGACAGAAATGCACTGTTTTAATGTGTCAGAGGGGAAGTAGGATTTGAAGATCTTGTCAACAGAAAAAACAGACGAGTATTATTCTTTTGTAGGAATCAGCACACAAAAGATACTACTCAGTTGACCACAAATACAAATGTTGAGAGACACAAGTCAAAGGATGTTTTGTGCCATGTGTGTAAAGGATTTTATGTAACATACACTGAGCTTAAAGCACCCTGAGAAAGGCCCACATTCTCCTAATATTAAGGGTTTAACTTTAGGCTGAGAGGGAGCAAAGTTGTTCAGATCCTTAAAGCAAAATGTTCTGTTGTATTGCTTGTGATGCATGCAGCATCCCACGAAGAAACAAGGCAAAGGAAAATACATCTACCACTCCTCCATGCAGGCCCCCAGTCAATTTACCCGTCTTTTTTCATAAATCTTAGCAAATATTAGTGGCTGAATTTCAACATACCCCTCTTTTTTTCCCCTTCTTCCTCCAGAAGGTGTGAATACCATGAAACACCCAAATACTTTATTCCTATTCTTTTAACCCTGAAGAAGATGAGAAATTTGATCAGAGGGCATGTTGCTGCTTACTTGCATGTGTCTGTGAGCACAGTTGAAAGCAAAGATGGCCTTATTTTGATGAAACCCTTGTGTGCACACTGCAGTATTTTAGCAGTCCTGTCCTCAAGACTACTGAAGTTACACAAGTCTGGGGATGCCAGCGACTCTGCAGTAACAAGCTGTGGCTTTGCACTCAGGCTAATTGCTTCTGAAGTCCAAGGGAGCTGGATTATTTCCTGCCAGAAAGTGCTTGAGCTGCAGCAGAATGAATTCTGTGTGCAAAACCATTTGTGTGGGTTTTACTGTTTTCCATCCTGAATCCTGAAACTGAGGCAGAGCAGAAATTAGGCAATTTGCCAGAGGCTGAAGAGAGGCACAGACTACAAGGCAAGAGGGGTGGGGCTGGTGACTCCCAAGACACATTCATCACTCGGCAGATTGTGCTGTCCTACCAGCATGCATTGCAAGGAAAATTAACTACCTAAATGAGATGATTTTGAAAGGACTTTTTTTAGCATCTCCCTCTGCTGTTTTTTTTGGTAGATGAAAATATGGGAAGTTAGCCAAAACTGTGTTCCTGTAATGGCCAAATGCTATTCAAGCACCATGACTAATGAGAGCAGGATTTGGCCCTCTGTTTGCCCTGTGCTCTTCTCTCTGCTCTATAATACGTGATAGTGGATCAGGTGTTACTCACCATTGCTCAGAAAACAGGAGAGGCATATTCACAAGAGAAGCTCTAAAACTTATTGAATTCACTGCTAATTAGGGAGAGGAGAGAGCCCTGTGCCTAACATTCTTGCAAGAAAAAGTCCAGCTTCAAGTATATTTAAATTTTTACTGCCAAGTTAAACCTTTGCACAAAAAAAAAAAAAAAACTTACAATAGAAATGCTGACAGGTCCTTAACTATAGTAGCAGTAGCAGCCTCTGCTATAATAAAGATGTTGCATGTTATCAATAATCCTCTTTTTGCCTGAATCCCTGTCTTTCTAAAGAGAAAGGGCTTACTGACTGGGCAAATCTATTTATAAATTTTGTCTTGGCACAAGAGGAGCATATCGACAATGCAGTAGAGATCTGGGGAGGCAGCTGGCCTGACTGCACGCAAGCAGCAAGCTGAGTGTCAAAGCAGAGCACTTAAATTTTCTCTCATTCCTCTAAAAGAGGGAGTGGGAGGAATTAGGAAGGGTAAAAAAAAAAAAAAGCAAAAAGCTTTCCTTTGAACGAGGCAGGGTCAGAGGAGCCACAAAAGATTGAGTAAACTGCCACCCTTAGCCCACTGAAGAGCTTTGAAGGGCTTTCACAAGCTGCTGACCAGTGGATGGAGTCATCTGGACTGGGAGCCAGGGTGTGCATGCATTTATAGCCCTTGCTGAGGCACCAGTGCCAGGCAGCCCTGGCTGATAAGGACAGCTCTTCCTGCAGTTTGCTTTGCATAAAACAATGGAGGGGTAAAGCTGGAAGGGAAAGAGATAAGATGTCAAGAACAACACTTTTCTTCCCTCTCTGTGTCATTTTAAAAGGGTGTTTTTCTTTGCATATTCTATGGTGGGTTTTACATCTGTTCACTCCCAAGCAAAGTATTGCAGAGAAGATGATGAAATTATTTAATCAATAGTACAAACTAGCAAAAAAATGTTGAAGTCCTGTCCTTTATCCTCTTTTCACATTAGTAATAGTCTAATAAAATTGGAATTTTTCCCTTCAAATGGAGAGAAATAGAGATGGCAATACTCCTTAGTGTGCAATATCCATTTTTTTCTTATTTTCCCAGGACTTAGGCCCATTCCAGTGTGATAGAGAGTAAAGCCACCTAGATATTTACTGAAGTGACTGTATTCCTGTGAGAATCAAAGCTTTGTGAGTTTATTCTTTCTCCTTTCTGCAGTTATGAATGGTTTTGAAAATCCCACTCTGAATGTATATGGCTGTCCTCTATTACATGGATGTCAAATTTCCCCCTTCTTATACCCAAAGGCTAAAGTTTACTCAAAGCAAAGAACAGCAAGGATCACATTGCTCTCACCAAAATAGCTTACAACATGCAACCAATAAGTAGGTCACTTATCTGAATGGGATACTGTATAAGTAGCATGTTTGCCACAAGAGACTTATGAGCCAGTCCCCTATGGTGCACATATAATAGTCTGTCAGTCTGTTTCAATTCCCACTGATGTTTCAGCTAGACCTTGGTTTAAATGGGGCTGGATCAAGGGGTGTGCATCATGTATGAACTGTGGATGGGCCTTTTTCCACAAGGGCTTACTGAAGTCGCTGGGGATGTCACAAAAGGCCAAAATTGATTGTATAAATTTTTTCAGTCTTCACAAACTACTTGAATGATCCAGACATATTCCTGCAGAAAATGCAGGGGAGGAGAATAATGCACATGGCAGTGTTAGCTCGGGGCATCGATGAACTGCTCAAATCTTGCAGATGACCTTACTCTGACCCTTTTAGAAACTAAAGAATTTCTTTTAGGTTTGTCTTCATTCTCTGCTGGCTTTGGAAGGATTGCTCAAAGTTAGGAGAAAATGATAGAGACAAAATTCCCAACTAAAGCAAAGGAATTCTGAAAGTCTTGCTGGAGAAGCTGTGATTTGGGGAATTGTCTGCTGGCTGCCTTTGCAAATGGAACACTTTACATCCAACAGCAATAGTTTGGGAAAGGAGTTATGATTCCAGGCTTGGAGCTGCTGAAACTCTCTTCCAGTGCTGTGTGTTTCAGCAGCACTGGAGGAAAATCTCTCTCCCTCTGCAGTGAAATTCCATGTAGGGAAGAGCATGACCCAATGTGTTTAAGTTTAAATTTTTACATGGCTTAGGTGGGAGATAACCTTTGACTGCAAGGGCCCAGGAAAGCACTCACTGCAGGAATCATCCAGCTGAAATCTCAGTGACGAGTTTGCTTCCTTCTGAGTTTTGAACACTGTGACTATAATTAGGAGGTGCCTCTGATGGATTCCACCAACACCTCTTCTCCAAAAGGACAGAAGTCAGACTTTTGTGGCTAGTGGGAGATCAAGTGTGAAAGCCAAGACTCCCAACTCTATTGCACTGGAAAACCACTAATAAGGGGTCAGCATCATCATTAATTTCAGACTATTTTATGTGCTGATAAAAAGACACAGAGGAAGAATTGGCACTGAGAAAAGATTGTTCTTCAAAGACAAGATAGTTCTTCTGCAGTTTTCATTACGGGAATTGCTTTGCTTTGTGGAACTGTTCTTCAGTGATAGAGTACAACATTTTTGAGTGATTTAAGAAAACACAGCACCAGAAAAAAAACAGCTCTCTTGGCCACTTGCATATGTTCAAAGTCTGGTGGGTCAGTCTATGGTAGAAGAATTAAGCACTGAACAGAAGTGAACAAGAGCAGATTGCTGGACTGGACACTCTCCAAACACCTGTTGTTTGTTAAGGGAGAGGAGACACCTCTGGATTTATTCCCCTGGCCATAGTATCTGGAGTTATCTGATTTCAAGGAACATAGAAAGGAAGAAAAAAGTTGTGCCTTATTAGATGCTCCATGAACACCTTCCTGGTTCCACCCTCACCTTGATGTTGCTCTCCCTACAGGCAGCACAGGTTTTACACAGGTCTACCTTTTGCCCTCGGTCTCTGCACAAAATTTCAGTGACGAAAAATATGTTTAAACCAACTATTCTGGTCAAGGTGTAAAGTTAACTGTGATCATCACTCAGGCCTGGACCAAGATACTTCACATCAAGGAGCACACTTTAAATTTGTGTACAGCAACCCGGGGTGACACCATCACAAATTGTGTGTATGTGGTGTGTCACAGAGAAGGAACATGTGACCAAGACCTTCATAAGATGTCAGATTTCCACGTTAAAATGAACATTAGCAATTTCAGCCTCAAAACCACTTCTTCTGAAAACAGTTAAAAGGCACTGAGAGCAATAAAGTGTTAATCATTAGTAAGAAGGTAAAATCATTTCCCAAGGGGCATCTTGTGGTGCTACAGCTTTGCAGTTTCCTATCTCACACTTCCTTCCTCATTAGGTTGGCATTGGGATAAAAGAGCAGAATGGGTCAGGAGGTCCCGTTCCAAGTAATTAGAGAGTTGCTTCTTTTATCTAAGTGTACCTTGTTAAAGTATATCAGTGTCAGCCAGGTTAATTGGAACTTTAATACATAATTGATGCTAATTTATGGTCGTTTTTGTTCCAGGATGCTGATGCAGACCCCAAAGTCAGGATACAGTTTTCTTGTTATTAATTATCTACTGAAAACCAATATCCCATTGGAAGGACACCTACAACTTATTATATTCTATAGATTTTCTGCCCCAAAACCCCTTGGTTCACTTGTTCCATGTTTGTTTTAAAAAGCTCCTATTTAGCCTCAGGAAAAAAAAAAAAAAAGTGTTTATTTCTGTTTTCAGCCATTTCTATACTTAGTGGAAATGTTCAACTGTGCTGCTGTGAGGAGGGCAGGACTCCAACTCTGTAGCTGAACTACCATTCCCAATAAATGCTTTTCCTCCTCTAATTGACAAAATATCCATGAAAAAATAAGTAAATGCTATTGCTTGATTTTAATTAATTTTAAAAGTGAAGTCAGAGCTGTGCATTGGTGGATCTATGAGAAGGAAACACCTAGAAAAAGCAAATGAGAGCCAAGTGCCCTGAATCATTGCAGCACATGGATTTCCCTGTCTGAGGTTTGGACTGCCCAGGGATGGGGGTAGCAGCTTTCCCTGAACAGCATTATTTAGTGCGGTTGGAGAACTGAGATTTTCATGGTGGTGTTTCATCTGAGCCACCTGGGAGCCTTTTTCCCTCATCACTGCAGTGACCAGGAAGTAAAACCGAGGGGGTGTGGGTCAGTCTGCAGATCCCATGTAAGATAAGAAAACCACAGGAGGTGTAGGATGGCCAGACCATTCATTTTCCTCATAGTTTGCACATGTCAGATTCAATGTCTATGGGCTTTCAGTGCTTGTACAGGCAAAACATGAGGGATGCTTTTTTCTCTTGTCAGTTTAGCTGAGATTTTAGTGAGATTTTCCCTAAAGAGGGTTCTTGTAGCATCTAAGTACAGTAGGTAATATGCTGTTATCAGATGTCCCTGCTTAGACATATCCAAAAATAATGCTGTTTCTGGGGTTAACGATGGTCCTACAAGTACACTGGAAGTTCACCTGCTCCTGTATGTAGCCAGATATTTGAACTGGTTAGATCTGATACTGTACAACTGGTTCCTCCTTTAATTTGTTCCTCAGTTGATTTTGTTCTCTGGAAACCAGATGTGGCATAACATGATAAAATACCTGTAGTGGGTTATGCTGGAACATGACACAACATGTGTCAAGTTTCTTTTGAACCTTTCTGAGATCAGGTATCAGTCAAAAGGAGGTCATTTTAATTACCAATGATTAATTAATTAGATGATTGTTGGAGAGATGAATCCAAAGATTATATAGCACTCCTAATCAGTGTGTGTAACCTAGAAGAAAAATGAAGATTTTTTTTTTTTAAGATGAAAGAATGGAAAGATTGCTGCTCAAAATATCAGTTATTTGTGTGATGTTTGTGCAGCATTTTAAAAGTGATGAAGTGAAGTAGCATCTCTCAGTGCAACTTCATGAACAGTGGCAAATAATTAGGAATCACTCTGCATTTCAGAAACTACCTCTTGATTTAAATATATTCCTACCCCATTTTAGTTTTTAGATGTCCAAACTGAACTATTTTTATTCATGCTGCTACTTAGGGATTTGAGTACAGTGCAGAGCTTGGCTGTGCCAGCAGTCCTTGCCTAGTTATTCCTTGTGGATCCTCCTGCTGCTGCTGCTGGCTGGGATGGCTGGGGACCTGCAGGGTAAAGTGATCCTGATCACATCAAAGCAGCACTGATCACAGAAGGTGAAGTGCAGACATTGGAATGGGGATGCTTTCTTAGCAGAAAAATCCTTTTGGTCAGATCTGCTGTTTTCAAGGATGCCTTGTGTGTTCCACAGCTCCATAAATGCTGGAGCCATGAGGGCACTGGTGCTTCTTGCTGGACCTGAGCAGGACAGTGGCCAGCTCAGCCCAGTCATGTGCCAACTCAAGCACTCCGGTGCCCAGTATTGTACACAGCCCAAGGTGTGGCCAAACTTTGGTACAAGAGCAGTGCCTTGATGGGATAACTTTTTGGAGACCGGTTTACTCAGGGAGGAGTAACAGGGATTTTTGTACTTTGCTTCCTTCTATATTTCACTGATGTAGCATTCGCTTTTGCAAAATGTGAAATGTCCACATTAGACAAAGGTCCACCACTGCCCCAGTCATGGTGCAATTCACAATGTGAGGGAGCAAGAGGAAAGTCTAGAGGCCAGTCCATGTTTTCCATCAGCTACAGGAAAATAGAGGCACCACTGAGCTCCAGCTGCTGCAAAGTGTTGAGTTTGGACCTTTCAGTAGCAAAACTGCATTTATGAGTGTCCATTCAAGAGAAATTCTGGTAAAGAGGAAGAGGATTTGATCGGGCTCAGTGTTGCCTGGATGGTTCCATAGGCCAGCGTTTAACATGCCAATTTCCATGTGCCTATAACCACTCAAATTTCCTTGCACTCAATGCTCTTTGTGTGCCAGGCTGTACAAGGTAAATCTATCTCTTCACAAAGTTTTGGGATCTCAAGTGGTTCTGGTAACTCACATGGTGTTGCACTGCAATTTGCTGTGTAGTACTTCAAATGTGGCACAGACTGGGTGGTCTTGGCAAATTAAAAGTGCAGTTCAGTATTTGGGAATTTTTGTTTAAGGAGTAATTTGAGTGTCTAGCAGCATACTTTCCAAAGATGGAGAAACTGAGACAAACACCATTTAAAACTGAAGCAATCTTGAGGCTATAAGGATTGCATGAAAATCTCCTTTTGCTTTTTATCTTCTTATTCTTTCCTGTCCGAGGATTTCACAAGAGAGGACTGAGTGGAATCGATTAACCTCACAGAAACTCCAGCAAGACTTAATATTCTCAAAGGAAGGTCACCAGGTTTCAGTTTGTGCCAGCACTCACTGTCCCGAGGTATTGAAGGCTGGGGAGCTGGAAGTGAACCCTGGTCTCCAGCAAAAGAACTGGAGAAATGTGCCAAGCGATTTGAATAGAAATTGATGTGGCAGTAATTTTTCTTCCTTTTTTGTTTTCTTTTCTTTTTTAAAATTTTGGAAGTTGCTCCTGTTTTCAGGACTGTGCTCACCTCAGAAAGGAGGCTGGGGAATAAGGGAATAATGCTTCACATGGCTGATTGTCATTGCTTTGGTGGCACAAAATAAACAGAATGGGGAAGGCAGAAAGTGCATTAGGGCAGGGGAAATAAGGAAGCATTTCTAACCTCTCGCAGCAATAGGCAGCAGGGCACATAATGAGCTCTGCTGCACTTGTGTGAACTAAGGGAGGTTGTTCTTTCCCACCTCCCTCCTGATGGCACATCTACTCGTGCCCTGTGGAGAGCAGTCAGCCAGGGTTAGCAGCAGATAACCCTGTCTTATTAAGTGCTGGGTCTGATTTTAGGGGTTTTTTTATTGAGTCTGATTAGAGGATTTTATTGTCCCTGATGGTTGGCTAAGTAATGTTCAGACCATCAACTTGGCTGGGATCTTCCCAGAGTTGGGATAGAAACTGTGCCTTATCTTCATTTTAGCTGGAGCTGCTCAGGTGAGGAGCCAGAGCTGGAGTATATAGCCCTCAAGGAAAACAACCCCCCTTTTTTCCTGTAAATGCTGGCAGTAATTATAAACAAGTGAATCATAGAATCATGTCTGGAAGACCCATTCTTTGCATCTATACAGGCACAGGCTTGGCATGGCAGATAGGCTAGTGGTGGGAATTTCCTTCCTCTCAGACATTTCTCAGCTCTTTCTGAGATTGCCTGCCTGTCCCTGCTGCTTTCTGCACCATATGTACTGCTTTGGATTAACTGAATAATGATAATGAATATATTATTATCAACATATTGATAGAATTGTGAGTCTCTTTAAGACAAATAACATGTAGAAAGTACCTCAAGGTCACCTGTTTCTAAGCAGTCCCCCAAAGAAGTCCATGGGTTTGTATTTTTATTTTATTGTAGGAAGAGACTGTAGAAAACAAGGTATTTCACATCTTCATAAACAGTTAACTCCAGCAGCGACTGAACAAAACTGACTAATCAGTGCTCCCTCAGGAGGGCCAGCAAAAATGGGAAAGGTACCACTGCTCATACCAGAAGAGTAGCTTTTATAGCTTCATCACCTGCTAGAAACACTTAAAGTGAGAAATATTTTCCTGCCTGGTCCCCAGCCCCACAAGCAGCCCTTCCCAACCATCCCTGCCTTTGGAGGTGCCTACAGGTTTTGATTTTTTTGCCTCAGGGACACTTAATTCAGAGGCTGTGCTTGCCACGCAGCAGATGCTGTTCCCTGGGGGATTTTGCTGCTTGGTGTTTAAATCATACTGCCATTGCAACACAATTAGGTGGTGGTTTTTTTGGGGTTTTTTTGTTTGTTTGGGTTTTTTTTTTTTTTTTTGGTTGGTTGGTTGGTTTTTGTTTGGGTTTTTTTGTGGGGTTTTCTGTTTGTTTGGGTTGGGTTTTGTTTTTGTTTTGTTTGTTTGTGTTGTTATTGTTGTTTTTGTTGTTGTTGTTGGGGTTTTGTGTTTTGGTTTGGGTTTTTTTGTGGTATTTTCCTGGTCTCAAGAGTCCAGGGGTGTTTCTGCCGAACTGCCCTGCTTACCTGTTGCAATGTTTTGGGCACTGATTGCACTGAGGATGCTGCAGGAACCCCAAGCTGCCGTGTGTTTTTCTGTGAAAGGGTGATGTGTGCCTCTGCAAACACTGCCTTTGTGACTGAAATATTCTGGTGCTATACAGCACCCCTGCAAAGCCAGTCACATTAAATCAGTGGAGGTATTTTATTTCAGAAGTGTGTTTCTGTTGTAAGCTGTATGTGATGTGTAGCTATGTTTTTAAAATCTTAGCCTCCAAAAACTGATGAGCAGTGCTGGGGGTTTATTAAGCCTCTCTTTGCAATCTTAGGCTGTAAATACTTTTTACACCAATTACAGAATTCGGCTCGAAAATGCAATAAATCTTGAAGACAATCCCGGGAAATACCCAGTGAAATGCTGCATACCTCGCGTTTACTCACAGTGTGCCCAGTTCCCCATTTCAGAGCTGCTGTGTTGCAAACCTGAAGGAGCGGATTTACATTTCGCGAATGACCCTGTAAATGCCGCATTAATTCCATGTACCTGGTTAGTGGAGGAGGGAAGAGAAGGGGTTTGGTGGCACTGGGAGCGGGAGGCAGAGCCGAGCTCCGAGCCTGGAGCTCCCTTTAGCGACGGCGGCGGGCAGTGCACGGCCCCCGCAGCAGGCCCGGCCCCCGCAGCAGGCCCGGCTCCGGCCCGAGAGCCCGGCTGCCCTCAGAAACCCCGGCTCTCGGCAGGGCTGGCACCAGTCTTCAAAGGAATCTCACTTGGAGACGGGGAGAGATGCCAGCGCTCCCAATTCCCACCTGGTAACAGAAGGCCAGCTGGTCCTTCATTTAAAATGCTCTGGCGAGGCAAAAGGCTGGACTCTTTCAGAGGCTGCAAGTCTGGACTTGAGCCCCCCCAGCTGAGCTGGTTCTCCTGCCTGGTTTGGAAAGCGAGTGCCTCTTTATTGCCACGCTCTCAGAGCTGGGACCGGTGGGACTTGAGATGACTTTTCCCTTCTTTGGTCAAGTGGGTTACAAAAACAAGTGTGCTATTGTTAACTGTGGGCTCCAGCCCAGGGCGATGGAAAACCTCAGGACCCAAGAATTTATCTGTGGAGAGTAAAAGAGGCTGAATTATTTCTTTTGCCCATCAAAAGCAAAAGATGGGTGACAGGGAAGGAATAGACGCCTCTCTCCAGAGAGTGTGGCCTGTGGGATAAGGACACCCTGTGGGACTCTCACATCTCAAGTGCTGAGTGTGTCACTTGCTGGTTTCACCTATCCTCTGCCCCCTGGCTGAGGTGGCTGTACCTTGGCCATTTGGAGCCCTGTGTCCTATGGTCTCTTTGCCTCTTTTGACCTCATGGGCAGGCTGTGCTGGCTTCTCTGAAAAAGCAGGTTATGGTGGTTCTCTCTGGCCTGTGAGCTCTGCTTCCCAGAGCCCCTGCTTTGGAAGTGGGTGCTGTCAAGCCTCTCCTGTACCCCATGCCTGTCAGTGTGGTGAGACGGGGCAGATAACAGGTTTGTACTCCAGCCTGTTCCCAAAAACTTGTGTGCGCTGTCCTCACATCCTTGATGATGTAGAGTCCTTTTGTTGTAGCACTACAATCCATGGCATCATCGATTTTCAAGGAAATAATATATAGCTCTGATAATAAATATTCAGAAGGCACTGATCAGTTTCTTCCCTGAAAATATATCTTTATAATGAGACACTAAGTCCACTCTTCATATCCATTAAGTACAGATAAACCAAAACCAGTGCTCTGCATTGTTGGCAGCCTATACTGAATTTAGGCTGATGGCCTGGAAGTAAAAGGTTTAATTTCAGTATCAACTGGTTGTCTGGGCTGCAAAGGATTTTCTTTGCCATCCTTCACAGTGATGTGATGGAAAAGTCCTGATAACATACAGAGATACTAGAGTAAAAATGCAAATTTGAACCCCCTATCTTATAGGATTTGGTGTGTTTCAGAAGAAGATAATGAATGAATGGCTTCCTCAGGAGCAGGAGCCAGTGTCCAGCTTTGGAGCAGAATCTAAATCTTAGTCAGATCTTGTGTTGCTCAGCTTTCAGCACACTTCAGGGTAGACAAGTTGCATGGGGTAGCACATTCAACAGATGGGCAGGAATACAGCAGCAGGTCTAGTTGGTGACTTTGAAAGATGGGGAGCTGGCAGGAGAGAGCGAGGGATAAGATCCTGACAACGTTGCAACTTTCCATAAACTTGTTTTGTTTAATTCCATGATTTTGAACATATGGTCCATCAACTTCTCATAAGCTTTTAAATTTCATTTTCTAGTGTGACTGAGGGATAGTTATTAATGCAGGATGGCAGGAGGTGTGTTCAAAAATCCGTTTATCAGATAATGGGATTAACACGAATACCTCCCGAGCCCTGCTTTAGAAACTTACTTCTAAATCTACATATTCAGCGACTACAGCAGCCACATTACAGCACAACAAATGAAAGTGCTGGACAAGCATTTTAAGGCCTTCTCTCACAGTTCTGATAATAAAGCTGGGGCCCAAGAGAGGGACAGACTCTCTTCTTACGAAGTGGGTTGGAGGATGCGAGCTCCTCTGCTACTGATAAAGTGAAACAAATGCAGAGGAGATTGCAGCTGCATTTGAAGCAGAAAAGAGCAGCAGCCAAACACTGAAGGACACTGTTCTGGCTGTACCTGTATCTCCTTTGCTTCTTATTTCAGCAGGAGACAGAATGGGCACAGGAAGAGATGAGGAAAGATGAAAATGATTTAAAGTTAAGTCCAGACCTAAACTGTCCTATATGTGTCTGACCATGCCACAGCCTGTCTGTTTGCGTGCACTGGCATATTAAGACTTTTTGTAGTTTCATATCTTATGCCACACAAATTCTAGGCTTTGGGAGTTTTTTCATATTTTCTCCCATATTCTTGACAGTTAACTGCTTTTTTAATACAGAAATTGGAGTTTGAGGTGTTCCTTCTCTGCAGAAAAGTCTCATCTCTAGAAACGGTTCTTTGAGTTTAGAACATGATCAACCACTGCATTTTTACTATTGCAAGCATTTTACTTTCATGTAAAATAAAAGTACAGGAAAAGGCATCAGAGGATCTCTGTGTGAATAAGCAGAACAATGTTCTTTTCTACAGGGAGAAGGACCTTACTTAGAGTGAACTTCTGTTTTGTACTTGGCCTGCCACAATGCTTCTAAAAATTTTATTTCCATGCGCATATACAGTTTAATTCAAACATTACCATTTTCTCTCTTTAAAAAAAATCCTTGAATTGAAAAATACTATGGTGGGGTTTATCTCAGGGAAGGAATGGCAAGTTTCTCTTTATCTTTGCTGGTAGAGACTTGAACAAAACTAAAGCTGACACTGTGAACCTGTAAGTGTTGTCAACACAACCTGTGGCTTTGTAGCCACAGTTTCTTTACAGTTCTCTCTCTGCTTGTTTCACTTTTGCAAAGCAGAGATGAAAGAGCAGTTCACCATTTGCAGAATGAGGTGGTTTCTAAGAGATGCTGGTTTCTGTATACATATCACCCTGGTTTTGGTAAGAAAGCCCTGTTAAAAATTCCCCTCCTCTATACACCTTGCTGCATCTCCTTGTGTCCCTGCTGCAGTTCCTGCCCCAGCCTTGTGGTGCTGATGGTGCTGGTGGGGTGGGCATGGGTGGAGGAGACTTGTCTTCCCCTGACTTTGCAGCTGAAGGCAGCACATCCAGCATCCCCTAAATGCAATGCTCTCACTGTGCTTGTGTTAATGTCCACCTACTGAAGAACATGCACAAATTTAAAAGATTAGCAGTAACACAGAAAAGTATATTGTGAGATAGGATATGGAGTTTTATGGAGGAAAAGGATTAGTAGATATTGCAAAAAGCTTCTGCAGTAATAGAAGTGCTGAGATTTTAATAACCTAAGGTATTAAGTTTTTATCTCCATTTTTCTAAAGCTCTGCATCAAGGCTTTTTGGAGGCATAGGGAGGATTTACACACATGCATCATCTACTAATGGAACCCTGAAGTCAAGCAGAAACTCCAGGCATCTTGAGACAAGTCAGGCTCAAACTTAGCAGTTCTTCTCATCATATGAGTCCAGCATGCAGGAACAGGGTTACTGTTCTGTTTTGGCTCCTTCAAATGACAAGGTCAGCTGGATCTGTGTGAGTCCAGCACACACATTTCTCCCTTTGTACAAGTAGAACATTGAAGCCCTTTACTCTTCTTACTCGTAGAAGTAACGCTGTGTCACTGCATGTGAAAGGGGCTTTTCTGCCCTGTTCTGATATGGGGCCATGGAGCCAAATGAACAAAAGCTTTTCCTTAACTCTCCCTGGTCACACTGGCATGGTCAGCCTGTGCCAACCAGCACACGGTCTCTGACAGGGAAGGGCTGTAAAGAGCATGTGAGAAGCTCAAGGTGGATGTGGCAGGAGCAGGGGAGAGTAAAATATATGTGCAGGAAGCCTAAATCCTTAAGTCCCAGTAGGCAGACAGAGGTGTTTTTTTTCCTTTTTTTCCTAACCTTAACTTATTTTCTCACTAATGATTACACCCTAACTTCCTTTGAAAGAGAAAGGAGACCATTCCCTCCCAGGGAATTGCATCCATACCTCAATATTTTTTTTTTCTAAGTGCATATCACTCCCAACAGCCGTGTGTCCAAATCTGACCTTACAGAGATTTATTTTCCACTAGATGGAGCTTGAGTATTTCCTCACCATGCATCCCTGCATCTCCCTGCATCCATGCTCTGCTCAGGAGCAGCAGCATCAAGCAGTGCAGTTATGGCTCTTGGCCTGCACTATTGGTATCATTCTTGCCAGACCATATCATTAATAATACATTTATTTTCCTCTGCTGAAAAGCACGAATTATTTCTTAGTGAAAAGCCAGAGACCCACAAGCAAATTCCTTGTGGGAGGATTCCTGAAGTCACACACTTGTTTGCAGAGCAGCATAGTTCTACAGATCACCTGAGTCCTTTTTTTTTTTTTTGAAGTCTTCAGTGTAGCTGAAGTGTAGTGAAACTGTAGTGTTTCATCATAAGCTTTGGGTTTTATGGTTTGGGAAAGTAACTTCCAAAATCTGTTCTGGTTCAGTGCCATTTGATGGCAGAGCTGTAGTGATGATGATGTGGGCAGAAGGAGCCATGTGGGCTGGTCAGGCTGTGCTGTATATTGGCTCTGAAGGTCAGTCACATTAGGGTTCATGTCACTACTAAAATTCACTGCAAATGGTTCTAGACAGATATGAAAGCTGTTCTGTGAAGGGCTCTGTGAAGACCAGATAATCATTGGTATTTTGTTGAAGACTGATAGGAATGAGAAGTTTAATAGTGTTTCCTGAAAAAAATCTGATTTCCTGGTCCACAGAGAAAAATTAAAAAACATCCCTTTCCTTGTATCTTCTGAAAATCAGCAGGAAGCCTAGTGGGTAATTTTCTGAGGTTTTAATACTGTGTATGTGCCCTTCTCAACCCACGCATATGCTAATTTCCACTGCTTTTATACTGTGTATTCCACGAGCAAAGTCTTTGAGCTCTCTGAATGGGAAAGGAGTCTCTGTTATTGAGGGAGGAGGGAACTAGCAGCTGCAGAGAGAATTCAGTGCTAAGGGGACTAAAGCTTTAAGTGAGGTTACTGATTTCCTCAGACCTGAGACTCTACATCTCTGAGGAGATTATATAAATCAGTCTTTTAAACCAGCTCACATAGGTGAAAAATGGTCCTCTCCTAAGGATTGCTTCCCTAGACAGGAAAGACTTATTAATCTGTATCTGTCTTAAATCTGTGTTACAAAACTGAGGGCAAGAGATGCATCTGTAATTTTCATCAATTCTGACTGAACACCTGGAGCAGGACTGACATCACCTTGGTGGTTCACATGTACAGCATGTGAGGCTGTACAGAATGTATTATGAATAGACTGAAATGTCTTGGAAATCACAGCAATACCAATAGGAAGTGGCATAAACACGGGGTGCACTGAGCAAGCAGGATTCCTCAGGCAAACATCACATAGCAATATTATTTCCAGGCTATTTTGTTTAAATTGAGACTTTAGCTGCCAGACAATTTATCAACTGAAAAATTCAAGATGTTCTTTAAACTCAAATTTGCTGATCATCATTAAACTCTGTTGAAGAGCTGTTTTCCCTTCTCCTGAGCAGGAAAGTTGGAAGCTTGCTCTTGAAATAGCAGTTATTCTGCTACCAGTGAAGATTTTGGCAAAATAACACCAGTCATCCTTGAAAGCCCAGGCAGGTCTGGGGCCTGACAAGCTGCTCAGCTCTGAGCCTTCCCTAGGCACTGGCACAGCTCGATGTAGGTGTCAGTTTTCTGACTCCACTTGCAAAGTGCTTTAACGTGCTCGAGACCCAAATGATCAGTCAATTGTGCACTGTCTGCCCCAGTAAGGGGTGTCCCTGTGAATGGCTCCTGCTGCACTAGCTCCTGCTGCACTAGCTCCCCCAAAATACTGATTACAGGGATAAACAGTGTATGCTGGGAACTACCCAAAGTGATGGGTGAGCTTTTTGGAACCTGCCTCTGTTGCACGATTCGGTAACAAAAGGCATTGCCTTTTTTTCTCCTCTTGTTTTCTGGCTATTTTGAAAGTATGTTTGGTTTCCAGAGCTAATGGTGACATTGTTTGTTTGCCAGTCAGCTGATTGGCCATTGTACTTTTAAATCAGAGGGATTTAAACTAATGCTCTCTAACTGTTCTGGAAAAAATGTAACTTTACAACTGGACTCAGTGGCAGAGAGCAATGCCACTCATTATTGCAGGAGGGCTGCTTGCAAAATGGTCTGTGGCTGCAGTGGGGGGAAAGTGTTGACTGGCAGCTGGTAATGTAATGATCCAGCTGATATTTGGATGATGCTGTTATAGCTGGTTTGTCAAGGGCAGCTGAAGAGTCAGCTATTGCACTGGGAAAGCAATGGAAAAGTTATCCTGTGAGCACTCAGAAATGAATATATCACCATTTCAGGGTCATCCCTGCAGTGTTGCTTTGCATTTCCAAGACTCATTTCTGAAGGGAAAAGCACTTGGATGATACTCCTTGACTTTAGAGTTCCCAAAGGCATCTCAGTGGGTTGGGTGCCAGGCCAAGATTGAGGCTGGCTATATGATTTAAGCCTCTGTAAGTCCTGTCTGAAAGTTGGGGACACAAGCACATTTAGGGCTGAAATCAGAAATAGTCTGAGATGTGCTCAAAGGGAGGTAAGAAGTCTGTCACATACCCAGAACACGTCCTCCCTGCGGAGCACAGGAGCTGTCAGACACACATCTCCAATCTGACTATTTACAGCATTCTCACACCCAGGCTTTTTTATTTGTATTCACAGAGAGGGACAGAGAAGGGTGCTTCTGATTTCAAATTTTCAGGAGAGCAGAAGAGTGTGCCTAGTGCTCCTTTTTATCTGCCATCTTTCCACCTGCCTGCAGTAATGATAATGCCCATGGGGATTTGCACCTCTCAGCTGGAGCAGGAAAAGTTCTCGGAGCCCAGGGAGGAGGGGGAGGCTCATCGTTTCAGAAAACACCAGAAAACACAGAAAAACTGCCAGGCTCAGGGCAGCCCAGATCAGAAACACAGATTTGAAGAGTTAGAAGGAGGGGAGCAATTTACCTGTGTGGATTAAGGATCCAGCTGCAGGGCAACAGCAGTGCTAAGGATGAATGTGGAATTCAGAGAGAGTAGCCAAAGCCACACAGCAGGTTCTTGGGCGCCAGGCTGTGTGTCTTCAAAGGCTGCCATCTCCTCCGGAGGGGAGCGCTTCCTCTCGCAGTCAGTGCGCTCGTTTGTCAGCTGCCTTCACACCCAGCCCTCCCACACTCTGCGCTGACTTTCTGAACCCTCTGATGCTCCTGTGCTCAAATGTATTTCCTTATTATTTTCCTCTGAGATGAATCTCTCATGTCACTGCACTTCAGGCTATGCTCTAAGTTGTTTTTTTGCTCTGTTACTCTCTGTAAGTGCTGGTGTATAACTGAGCTGTCACAAGAACAAATCAGCAAAATAATTGCCTCTGACGGGGTGTTCACATCATGTAACTGCCAGTGTCTGGCACAGATATTCAAACTAGCCAGAGAAACTTCTCTGAATCATAGAAAGGCTTTGATTTTTGAATGAGTTGTAGGTCTGAGTGTTAACTGCCCATCTTGTCTCACCCTCAAGGTCCCACTCATAGCCCACCCCAACCCCCAGTTTGGAGGCAGCCTTTGCATTGCCATCATGTCCAACCTGGAATATGAATTCATCTGTGAAAGACTGGGGAAAAACCACAACTGCCTCAAAACAAGCCTCCCCATACTTACTACCCACAGTCCTGCTTAGGACTCCATTTCACACTCAGGGATGGAGTAAAGGATCTGATCTAGGGGTGGGGCTGGTTGAACCCGGGACAGCTAGTGGGGTTACTGCTGGTGCCTGTCCATCCACTCATGCTCTCTGGAAGCTGGGTTGGTTGTGACTGAGCTCCAGCTCATCTTCAGTCTCCAGCTCAGCACTGCAAAGCCAGGCAGAACTGATAAAACCAGGGAAGAGATGAGAAACTGCACTTCTCACATGGGCATCTTACTTAGCTGCACAAAAATAGGCTGCTTACATGCTGGATTGTAATTTATCCTGTTTTCCCTTCATTTTGATCTTAGAAGGAACAAAGACTAAATTTTATGAAGTGTGTTCAACTATTTAACGATGCAATTGGGAGATGCAATTTGAAAGTCATACTAATTGCCTGTCTACACCATTAGCCATTTAAATAGTTTTAAAAAAAAATTATCCCCTTAGTATTTGAGCCTGTTTCATAGAGCAACTTCCTTCTACTTGGGCACCCAGCCAGTATGCTGGTTGCAAAGACAAGTGAGTGACACCGTGCAGGGGAATCTGCCTTTAAGAAAAGCAGCCTTGGTGTTTCTTCCTCCTCCCATTTCATCTGCATTCTCACTCCTCCCCTTGCAGACAGATTGACACTAGCCATGAGCGCGGGAAATACGTGGCAGTAAAATAGGGAGGCTGGCTGCACTGGAAGTGCTGGTGCAGAAATTCAGGAAATTGAAAGCCCGGAGGTTCCTTTGACTCCCACGTAGCCAAGATCATTTTCAAAATCACTGACCCGCAGAATACTGACAACTACAATGTCCAAATATACTACCTGAAACCAACACCAGATTACAAGGAGGGCTCCCTGAATGTGTCCCTCATTCTTAGTATCTTTCCCTAATCTGCTGCTGACTATTTTGGAAGACTGATTCAGGCCAGCTGTTCATATGTATGTATTTATACACAGAAATATTTTCATCTGTTACTGCTTTATGGCTATGCCTGTTAGATTCAAGAAAGCTATCAACTTCAGAAAATATTTATTAAAGATTTTAAATTAGCAATTTGGTTTAGATTACATAAATTTTGTTAGTGGTGTATATTGATGAGGAGAGAATTGCACCCAAGAGTCATGTATGAAGACATGTAATTTCAGAGTAGCTCAAAATTTGTTCTTAATACCATATATATGTTAGGATTTTTTTATGTTCATAGGTAGACTAGTACTAGAAAACTGCAAGATACTAGCTAATTATCACTGTTATTAAATGTCTATCTTAGTGCAGAATACAGCTTATGAGCTTTAAAGCTTACACTAATCAAGAAGCATGATCAACTGGTGATGTAGGTCACTTACAGCTCAGCTGATATGTAGCTGCTCCTCACTGATGTTACTGCTTAAACATTTATATTGATGAAATAAAAAGTTACAGTTCCATGACATGAAGTAAGGGCATAATTAAATTTTGATTATTAGGGAGTCAGTCACTAGTTCCATTTGCACAAACACTCGAACTGATAAAAGAACAGAAAACTCAATTGATTCAGTAATACAACTTCTGAATTGTATCAGTTGTAAAAAGCATTGGAGCTTCCATGTGAGTCTTCATTGCTGTAACATTGTTATTTTAACCACAATTACTGTTAAACATTGCAGAGGTACTTAGAGGCATGTGGTCATTGGGCTGTGGGCTATTGAGAGGGAATCTGTCTAAATCTCTCGTTTGTTTATGTAATGCAGAGATGGTCCAACATGTTTTTTGAAAAAAGACCTGAACACACATCTCAAGTGCATGTCCTGACCACAATGTGATGTAAACCAGTGAATACTTCGTTTATTCCCTGCAAAACTGTTTCAGCTAGCAGGCTGCATCCCACAGGACACTATTGATAGTCAGAGTTTTCTCCTAGAAGAGAAGTGATGCAGATTTGTATCTGCATTTCACTCCTGGCTCAGGTTGCTCTCTTCCCTTGGTTCCTAAGGATATCTCCCGTGAAACGCCTTAACATGCTTAGAAGAAGCACCTTGTATTGATGCTTGGAAATGACTAAGGAAGAAATCAGAGTATGTCAGCAACTCTAGAATAACTCTGCATCCTGTCAACTACTGAGCTACTAATTCCTTCTTGCATTGCTTTCTGGGGAACACAACTTCAGTATTTTTATGTATTCATCATATTATAAGAACTTTTGCCTTAGAAGTTTAGAAACCTTTGTACATGTCAAGCTGTTGTGCTGGTACTTATGGCTTGGTTCTCCTTTCATTCACACTGGTGTAACTGAGTGGTTTGGTGAGAGGGGATGGAGATCAGCACAGCACTGCTGATTCATAGCTGTGGTTCATAGTTCATAGTAACTGCAGCTCTCGGCCAGTAGAGTTACACCAAGGTAAGGCACTACAACTCAGTCCTTGAATGCAATGCCATAACTGACATCTAAATGCTTAAAATGGGAGGCAAGTAGTCCATGGCTGTGAGGTCTAGGGCTGCTTAGCACAAGTATAGAAGGAGAATATTCAGGAAGGATTAAAAAGATTGAGAGTTTATTAAAGCTTAGGAAATCATTCACACTCTTTCCTTAGATTACTTGGATATGCATTTTAATATTGACTCCTTTCTAGTTTAAGTAACATTGAGGTCAAAAACCAAAGTAGCAAAACCAAGACAGTTCACAGTTCATTGTGACAATTGTCCTTAACCAGAACAGGAAAGGAGCCTTCATTATACAGGACAGGACTCAAAGACACAGCAGCAAACTGAACTCATGTTTTGCCTCTGGCAGCGTACCATACAAGTGTAAAATAAGTTAACTAACTTGGTTTCAGTTGACAAACAGTATGGGTGAACAAATGCCTGAAATGGGCTGCTAGGGATACAGCCAGCTTTTATCCTCAGTTCTTCACTTAGTGGTGCTATTCTGGACTTGCATTTATGAAATAACTTGCCCAGGGATAAAGAATCTTGAGAAGGCTTGGTTTTCCATTCCTTGTGCTTACCAGTGGATGATTTGCCATGGAGTGCAGTGAATACTGGGTTAGACCAAAATTAATTAATTTCCCAATAGCTTGTTCTAGGAGTTATTTTTAGTTTATCCTGACCTAGCTGCATTGTCATTTTGTTAAGAGCATGTTGGTAATGTAATTCAATCAGATGTACTGCTACACACAAGAATCCATAAAGCAACATCTTGTGTAAGGAGAGATGTAACAGGAGTTATCAGGAAGGAGTTAACATTTCCATCAGCTCATGGTAGGAGATTCTGTGCAACATTAAACAATCATGATTTACAAGTTGAAACAATCCATCAATGTGAAACTAAACACTCACCAATGATGGTAAACCTTAACTCTTGCTTTAAGCTGTCTCTGGTGTAAGAGTACATCTCTGTCTAGGTGAACACTGTTCCATTTTCCAAGCCTCTGCACCAGGAGATTTGCAAAGCAGTGGCTGCCTGAACTTCTTACCATGAGGAAAACAGCCTTCTCTTTTTCCCAGCTCCATTCTTGTAATTGGCTGCAGTTGTTTAGAGATAGCTCTTTTTTTTTTTTTTTTTATTTCCCCACAGAACTTGGCCTGTTGCTGATCCCAGTACAAAAAGTCACAGCAAAAATTTCAGAGTGGAAAATTTGGCCTCACTTCTTCAAATAATTTGTTAAGCCACAATTTTCAAATCCAACCGCCTAGACACAGCTCTCTAACATGTGTCCTCTGAAGCCACCTGCAAGGATTTAAGAAGCAATTGCCTACATGTTGACGTGGCCTTTCTGACAGCATTCACCACACGTCAAGGAGAGCATGAGCCCCTGATTCAGAGGCTCCAGTTCCTGCTGTCACACCAAGATAGGTAATCTAAATTGATGATTTCTTTAGGATCAGCAGTGGGAACAACAGAGCTTGAAGTTAAGCATCTACTTGAAGTTGTGCATAATGCCAAACTGGCAACCTTAAATCTGCACTCAGGCCTCTTAACATAAAGCTGAGAGTCTTGGCAAGCTTATGTCCACATTAATAATAAATCCTGGTGACACAACCCATTTAAGAAGAACAGTAAGAGCTGAAGCCTCCTTAAGTGGAAGCAATCTGCTTTGTTGTGTTTCAGTGTAGCCAGAATACTTGGAAGATCTTTTTATTTTATTCTGTCCTCTCTCTCAGTATAGGAGTTTCCAAAAGCAGTGTGGTTCAGTCAATACTGTTTTAACTAGCTTGTTCCTATATCTGGTTAGTCATTTTAAGAGCTATCTACTTGCTTAGGGAAGTCTGTATGTTTTGATTTTATTTTTACTCTGAATGACTGCAGTCATCTGGCAGTTTATGTGAATGATTAAAGTCTTTAAAAGCTCTGATTTTAAAGACTTTTTTACTCTCTTGGTCCTGTTACATTCCAGATTTCTGCAAATGCAGAAATACATACGTCATTCTGTAAAAGCAAAGACTGTTAACAAACAGTAAATAAACCAAACTGGACTTCTATTATAATGGCAGACTAATGAGCCGAGTAATTTGAGTGGTATAAATAAGGAATGGCCAGAAGCGAGGGAGGCTGTAAGAGAGTCCATTGTAAGAGGAGACTGGGTTTACTAGAGCCTTTCAGTAGAGTGATTATTTAATAAAGAGCCTCATAAGCAAAGGTCCCGGGCTAGAGCCTGCTCTGTATTGCTGATAACAGTGTTAGCAGGATCTGATTCTCTTGAGTTCCAGTAGAACTCAAGGGGAATCTGAATTGATGATCCAATATGATGCATTTAATATGTGTACATACAACAGATTTTGAAGCATCACAGTATAGGAAACATACAGGCATAGGCCCTGGAAATCACACTGAGATGCAATAAGATAAGCAGGACACTTTAGGGATTATCATCAATTATTTCAAGAAAATGGGTAGATCTCATTCCACAGTGCCAAGTCCTTTACAGACATATTGCTGGACAGAGAAGTGTTTCTATTACCTCAGCTTTCAGAACTGGTTTATGGATATCTTTAAGAGAGCTTCTTCCTTGCACAAATCCTGCCAAGGTGTGGATATATCCAGGATTTCTATTTGTATAGGGTGAGCTGAAGATGTGTTGGTAAAGAGAAATCCCTGTTATCCCTACGTGAGCTCTTCCTTAGCCAATATTAAACATTTTCCCAGTGTATTGGCTGCCAACAAGTGGCACAGGATACTATAACTACTTTTCATTCCTGTCTTGGTTTCCTTTCATTTTTGACTCTGCTTATTTATGGCTGTGTTGAAAGAAGATGGTGTAAATCAAAGAGTTTTAGCTGTTCCATCCTTCTGTTCAGTATTCAGGTTTTAAAATTACTATATGCTCATGCCTATAAAAATGTCCTTGTTTCCATCACCTGTGTTTGGCTTCCAGGCTACATACTGGAATTTATAGACATTGTGCAGCTTACAGATGCTCTATGGAGATTTTTGAAGAACTGTGTTCTCCTTAGGCTTTGAAACTGAGATCATATTTGAGAGAAAATGGTGTTCAGGGAGCAGAGAAAAAGAACAGGCTGAGCAAATGTAATTTCTTATGAGTATACTGGGTGGAAGTTTAAAGCCATTCAAAAATGGCTGGAAGAGACTCCTGAGTTATTTCAGGCACTTCAGAGTAAATGTTCAGCCCCATTTGTACAATCTATGATGATAAGAACAGAGATTCATCACCTCAGTTCCACAGTATTGGTTGATGCCAGTAAGGTTCAATTAGCCTTTTGGGCTGCCAGGAATCATTCAGTGCTAGTGAGAATGGTCCTCAGAGAAGGACCACTGAATGGCAAACTTACAGCCAGTGTCTCTTTGGGGTTTGCTTTTCCCCAAACCTGAATGTTGTGTCATCCTCTTCTATTTAGATGCCGAATGGCACTAAGCAGTGGTCTCTGCAGTGTGTAGGGAGTGGTTTGTCTTTCCACTGCATTTCTGAGTTCTCAGAAATTCCCAGAGAGCTCTGCAGACCTTGTTGGGCCAAGCAGACAGACATCAGTGCTTTTACAAAAATACATATGTCTGGCACTGTGCTTTAAACTGAAGAAAAGGTCTTGTAATCTCCTTCAGATATTTGTAGCGAGGATCTGAAACTGTAGCTTGAGAAATGCTGATAAAGCTGATTAGTCCAGTTTATAATACGGAAATATTTGTGCTTTACAAATACTGACCACTCTTCTCTGGACTGGTTCAGCTTGCTTTTGATAATGTTTTGAATTTGTGTTGAGTTTTTCCCTGTAGCAGGTGCAGATAAGCATGAAAACTGAAGCAGAGAGCAGCACTATGCTGCTTGGGGAAATGGCAAGTGACTCTATAATTTACTCAGTGGTGTGTTTCTCCTTATAATTATTGCTAATTCAAAAAAAATCACTGTGAATTGCATGGCAGCATTGTGTAAGGATGAGTATAGAGATAAAACATGAATACAACTCATGTCTTGTAGGCTGACAAATGAAGTGTAAGGTGCTATTGTTTGTTTACTGACTGCCTAAGCATGAGATGAACGATTACCTCTGCCTCAAGAGGCAGCCCAAGGTTTCCAGTGGTATCAATCTTCCTGTTTGTGATTCATTTGTGCAAACACTAGAAAGCTGAGCATGTAACTGAAGGCGATTACCCAATTATTTCTCTGCCCCTTAAAAATGACATTACTTCTTCATTCCCTTTTGAAATTCAGGATTGCACTGGAGCAAGACTGGGATGGTGAGCCCACTCCTGGACATGACAAGGTAGGTCCAGACTCACAGTCCTGCCTGCAAACCTCCTCACTGGGAATTGTTCCTGCCGAGCAGCAAGATGTTTGTAATGAGCTCACAGGGAGTGGGAAGAGGAGCTGGATTCACCCAGGTGCATCCAGAGCTGCTGAGATGGGGGAGCAATCTCCTGCCCCTCCCTGGAGAAGGCTGCACAACTGTCAGTGTCAGGAGTCTGTGGGACAGGGCTGGTTTTAGGGTGTGACATCCTTTTTGTGGTCCCTGCGCAGAGGTGTGAGGAAGCTGCAGGGGGTGGGTTCCCCAGCTGGCTGACAGCAGGATGTGAAATAGATGGAGTCCTGGGCCTGCTCTGTGCTCTCCATGGCCCAGCTAACAGCAAACTCAATGGGGAAGCTGGCCTGGGCAGTAAAAACCAGATTAATTAGTTAGGTGTGACCCCGATGAGTGAGTCCTCTTCCAACCTCAGTCTTGCCAGGACAGGTAACACTGTTTTCCCACACCAAGCATTCGAGAGTTTGGCCTTTACTGGTGCTTCTTTCTTTCTGGTTTTGATCTGTAATACTCCATTCATTTCACTTTTGGCCTCTGCTTCCCCACAAAACACTGCTTGTCTGCAAACCAGCTGGAGGAGCAAACGGGGAAATGAACAAGCTCCCAGTGAAAATTGTACAAAGCTTAATCCATTTAATGGATTAACACAAAAGTGAAGTGGTGAGTGGGCAGTGGTTTGTAAATATTTACATAACTAAGACACCTGATAGTATTAGACACTGAAATCCAGTGGATACCTTAGATTAGGGATAAAGGCTTGCCTCCATTTGGGATTGAACATTGCAACAGTTTCATAAGGGAGGGCTAGGCTGCTTCTCATTTGAAGTTATTAAGTAAATAATTGTTAGTTTGGTTTTTTTTTTAAATTAAGGACTAAAATTACCTCGTTTCACTAAAAAGTGAAGTCTGCGGATGGGACATACTGAGAGAAACTCCCTGGCCTGCAGGAGGAGAAAGTTTAGACTAATAGCCTGTGAAACTACACTAACATTAACCACTAGAATAAATGTTTTAAAATTAACTTGGCAGTTCACCAGCAGCTTTTGAAGAGAGCACTACGAAGTGAATTGTGGAAATGTAATGAAATCAATACCATGACAAGACTCAGAGTCTTCATCTCCCAACTCACCAGGCCATTGAGGATCCTGGAGAGAAACCAGAATCACCTCTTGGTGTGTGAGAAGTACCTCAGAAGGGCACTTCTGTGTAGCAGATGTGCTCGCTGGAGCAAATAGAACACCAGTGACTTAAAAATGTATTCTGCATTGTCTATGTCAAGTGTTGTTAACATTTTTCAGAACCACCTTTCCCGTAAGGCAGCATTGGAAGGATGGGGATTAATTGTCCCTCAGGAAATGCACTGTTGGCACAGTCAGCTCACAGCCCTATGGACTAATTAGGAACAGAAACTGAAAACAAACACAAATCATTATTTGACCATACTAGGTTTCTTCTGGAACTCAATTTGGGTGTTTAAATAATGTGCACCCCATTAACTTCAGTACTGAATGCTCCTGGTTTGCCCAGACCTTCTTTTTGTAGCTGAGTGCCTGCAGAAGCATTACTGGAACCTGATGATGATGAAAGAGGTTCATTCCCATGGATCTGTTGGAACTGATCTCCCAGATTATTGACTCTCCCTATCCACACATCATTTTCTTTCTTTCTTTGCTCCAATTCACCGTTGTTCAGCTTTTGTCAAAACTGAAAAAGAAAAAAAAAAAAAAAAAA
>VZRH01006017.1:405400-417217 GCA_013397555.1 Urocynchramus pylzowi
AAAAAAGAGAAAATTTTCTGCAGGAAATAGGGATCTCCTGAAGGAGTTTTTTCCTTTTCCATATAACTCCTAACCTAGCAGCATCACTGTATTGCTATCAGAGTGGAAATGTATACAGCACCGGCTGCAGCCTCAGCTATCTGATCTTATGTAGCACAGTCTAGCCATGTACCAATTTGTAACACGTCCAAAGCCTTGTGAAAGCATCCCCATGTGTAGAATTACATGTGTCATATTTATTTAATGATAGATTTGCTAATACAGCACCTGCTCAACAGAATTGCAGACTACATTGAAATCAATCACCGCATGCAAACTGCTTCTAGCAAATTGGGCTAGAACTGAACTGTGCAGATCTCTGTGTGTTTGGTCATCTTTTTTAACACAGCTATTAATCTGGACTGTCAGACTTTTCAGACACATATTAGATGGTTTTCTGTTTCTATTGTGTTTAACTAAATGAAAACTGGTGCCCTCTCTAGACTTGGAACCAAACTCCTGGAGGTCCGTGGGCGTCAGAAGTAGGGCCTCTGCGTAATTAGGGAGAAAATTCAGTTTCCAGCCTAGAGCTCTCTCTGAAGCTTGAGTTTCCTCTTTGTGTGCATGTCCTGAGAGATGCATTTAGAGATGTTTGAGCCTGAAAAGGCTGTATTTGGGTTACCACTTTTTGGAGATGCTTTTCTGGGATGCTTGTAGCTGCAGTGAAGTTCTCTTGGGCTCTGACCTGCTGTCACACTGGGTCGTATTCTGCTGCCCTCCACATCAGATATGCCTGAGAGAGGTAAAATCCCTTTCCACTGTGGTATGCAGACCTAAAAGAGCGCCTGGGAAGGGAAGAATGTCTGGGAGCCCAAGATCTCATTCCCATCCCATTTACATCTCCATTGTAATTCCACTGGCTTACCTAGACTCCTTCCTGGAGGACTAGCACTCCTAAATGCCCCTAAAATACAAAAATAAACATTTGTCTCTTTACATTTCAACAGAGTTTCATTGCTTTGGAAAACGGTTTTATTTAATTTGTGTTTTTTCATACTCACTTGGAAGCTGGAAGTACTTGAGCTATAAAAGGAGTTTTGTGCACTGGATGCAGCTGACTTGATTTCCATCATGAAAAATACATGAATCATCAGCTGCAGGAGTATGCCTTGAATGTTTCTGAAAGTGTCCCCCAGAAAGATGGTCTAAAATTTGAGGCAAACGAAATCTAGTTAGTTTGTGGGGTTTTTAAGACACTGGTACTAATTATAATGTGAATATTAAATAAATATTACATTAATGAGAATTAGTTAATGTTTAATTAATGGTTCAGTAAAAAAGTTAATTATTCCTTATTCTATCAAAGTTATGGTGTAATTCTGGTCACCACTGGAAGGGAGAGCCAGAATCCCTCCATGATTAATATTAATGTCTTTTATTCATGGTTCTGGATGAAAAATTAAGTGGGTATTAAAACTGACAGTGTTTCTTTAGCTTCAGAGGCAACTTTCATATTGGTGTTGCAGGCCCTCACTGTCATAAATCAAACAAGATGGTTCATCAGATCCTTTCCATATACACTTCTCACTTTTTGGTTAAAAGACTATTCTTCAGACCTGCCACAACAGCAAGTTTTACTCACTCAAGTATTGGAGAGCTTTTCTATAGCAGGAGATACCAACAGTAAAATTGTTGCTCAGCTGTAAGTGTGCCATCACTGTCACTCTAAAGGGCACTGGCAAATGAAAAATATCTGACAAATTGACAACTTGACAGCGACCCGAGATGGTGAATTAATCCACCTTGGCAGAAGGCTGTTGATGAATATTTAAATAGGTTAATAGTCAACATCAGAACCCTGAAACCAAATACAGGCTGGCAGCAGTAAGGAACAGGTAAATCTGATATCTAAATTATACTGTTACTAGTGTGCTTCAATCTCAGAATGGAAATCAGATCCTCAAATCTGAAATAAAAAAGTTAATAATCTTCCCTTACAGATAGTTCTTTGAGCAACAGCCTTTTCTGTCAGAAGAAGGTGCTTGTTTCTTTAATTTATGTGTACCCTTATACAGGCAAATCCCCTGTTCCTTATTCAGCTCAAAGACACATGCATTCAAATAAGATGGGTAAGTTCACGAAAGAGAAATATATTAAAAATAAGTGAATCCCATCTGAATTGGCATGGATAAATTTTGAATATCTCCATGGGGTCTCTCAATTTCTCTGTTCTTTCTCCCAAAACATAATGAGAAATCCTCCCTGTTCTGACCATATATGACAGACAGACAGGAGCATGTCTCTTTGGGGTGGCTTTCATGGTGTTCTTAGAGCCAAGATCTGCACTCCTGAGGGTGCCATCAGCCCAGCACCAGAGCTGGAGTTGCAAGAAAATGAGAAGTGAGAAAGGAGCATAAGGATGTGTAGCAGTGGTGTGGATGATCCAACCTCAGCTCTTCACTGCGGTACTTTCTGGGTCACCTGCAGTATCTTTTTGGCAAAATGCAGAAGGGCAAGCTCAGCTGGCACCACACACTTTTACCTTGCAGAGGAGTATCATTAAAAATGTACAAGTTGGACAATGCACTTTGTCCGTATCACTTTCAGGTACTTTGGGGTGGCATTCCTCCAAAGGGCTGATGCAGTTCAATAACAGTGGTTTTAGCCATCTCTGGGCTCTGTAATGAATTCTTCGACTAACCCAGAATCCTGTTTGGCTCAAGAAAGGCTCCATAGCAGCCAGGCAAGTCGGGTGCACTGGAGTCTATCTGTTGTTTAAGGATAACTCAATTCCATGTTAATAATAAGAGCTAGTCCATTCTCATTGTGTAAATCAAAGAGTGGTTCTTATGAGAGTCTGTTCTTGGTCCAATACTAGTCAGTATTTTCATTAAGCACAGGAATTAGAGCATACTGTTATTCTATTTGCAGATGATACCAAGAAGGGAGACGCTTTGCAGGAGAAAAGGTAAATTCAAAAAAATCTTAGTAAAGTAGATAAATAGTCTGGGTGGTGCTAAAATAAAAATGGTCATTTTAAAAAAATAGGAATTATTTAAGAATAATGAATTGCATGAATATTAGATATAAAGGGACCGATTTGGCCTGTCACAAAAAAAGTTTCAAATGTTATAGGGCATACATTTTCCAGCAGTCAAAAGTGTAATAGCTATAGGGAAAAAAACAAGCATATCTTGTTATGGGTTATACAAATACATGTGAGATAAGTGAAATTATTTTTCCATTGTGTTCAGCACAGACAAGCCCTCAGTTAAAGTACCAGCTCTGTTTGGCACTTGTAGATTTGGAAAAGAAGCGGCCAGGATAATGTCCAGATGACAGCAACAAAAAGAACAACAGATTTCACCAGAAAACTTAAGTAAATTGGATGATCTTCAGATTAAAGAAGTAGGATTGTTTTCATATAGTACACAGGTGCTTCTCAGTATTACACTTCATATTTGGGTCAGGATAAGAAGTAAAAAATTTACCTATTGGTAAAGAAGATCAAGGTCAGAGGTTCAGAAAAATTTAATGTTTTGGGGGATATTGAGCTTTTATGATTGATTTTTGGGAGCAGCTGGATGACCAGGATTGGCTGGTGCAGCAGGCCTTGGGCAGGAGTGTGGTGCTGCCACATTTTATTTTCTAGAAAACAATTGCTTAAATCCCAACTGATGTGGTACTGAAATATATGAATATATTTTTGTGGAACAAGTAAAACTGGAGATAAGCAGAAGAGAAGGAAATACAGTAACTTAAAAAACATGGAAGACTATTTTGCTTGCTATGGCTCATCATCTAATGTTTCTTACAGATATATGTTAACAAGTAGATTCATGGGCAGTATGATATTAAAAAATAAAATCAGAGAATATTTGGGTCTTATTCACCAATTTTTAAATGTGAATCTTCTCTGCTTAAGAATAACTTTGTTTTAGGAAGCAAGAATTACTAGGAATAGTATGTCAGATGTGTACTTCCAAAGAATAACTTTGGTAAGATCTATACAGTAGGGATAAACCTCCTGTGGCCCTGCATTGTTCCCACTCAAGTCAATGAAAGCCTGCTATTTTTTTCAGCTGGACGATCCTCAGAGTTATTTTAGCAATTAGGTTCACATAATGAATTAATTACATAAAATTATAAGCAATTTGTAGACAAATACAAAGAAATTAAATTAACTGGATAAATTATATGCTGTGAACCACTCATCTGTAATACTTATCTTTTGCTATTGTGTACCCTTAGAAATATTCCAAATAAGAAATACAGTCTAATAAAAGTAATTTAAAGAATATAACTGCTACAAGATTGTTTAATTGGTATGTGGATTATTTAATAATTTTTTTTTGTGAAATTTTAGAATAAATTACAAAACATCTCATGGAAATATATCACAAAACACAATCACTAGCACAGTCTCTCTTGTTTTTCTGAGTCCAGCATTTAAATCTGCACTGGATCCTGTCCCTCCTGGCTGTTTTTCATTGAGCCAGTGAAATAATTTCAGATTATAGCAGTGGCACAAATCCTAGGGTAAAATCAGAAACAAGGTCAGGTTGCTCACAGGGAATTCAGTGTTCCAACGCTAGAACTGATTTATTACCAGCTAGTTTGTTTATAGCTATCTTTGATATCTTCTGGCTATTTTGAATTATGCATTGTTGACATACCCTCAGCCAACCTCTACTGATAATAATAAAACATTCAGAACAACAGATATTCAACTAAGAAAAGAGTAAAAAAATGTTTGAAGACCTCTAGATTTGTTTCAACAGGGTGAGGCTTAACATCTTATAGCAATAGCATCAGTACTGTACATTTACTGTGATCAAACATACAGTCCTGTAAGAAAACTGCCAGAAAGCTAAAAACTAAACTTTTCATTCCATCAGAACCATTAGCAACTAAAAATGTCTCCTTTCAGAAAGGCAGGAGATTGGGAAACAAAAGTAAAAATATGTGAGGAAATTACAAAATATGGGAGATTTATAGATTTACAGCTGCAGCAGGCCTAGATGGAGAACGTGAGACAGCAGAAAAGAGATTAGGATTAGGATTACTTATGCACTTATATAACATTTGTTCTAAATTTGATTACAGTACTCAGTAAAATGAGAACTCAGTATTCATTAGGCACAGCAAAAAACTTCACGTCAGCATCTTCATTCACATTTGCAAAAATAATTAGGAATCATTTGTAAAATGCTTTAATTATGTTAATCAGCCAATGTTTTGCTACACTTTGAAGACATAAAAGATTATAGGAACTTCAGACAGAGCAACCATATGTTTGTTTGCCTCATATGGCTGTAGGAACATCATCTGTCATGTTCACAGCTTTTTTTTTGTCTGCAGAGTCCTCAGTTATCCCTGCATGGTAGATTATTGCACCCTACTTCTAGAATACTAGGCCATGAGGGGATTTTTAAAAAATAAATATATGCACACACCCTCTCAAATTTTGAGTATCCAGCTTCAGATTTTTAAAGCTTAAGTGCTAAACACTTCCTATGGGTTTATTTATTCTGCAGCTACTTCAGAAACTTGACTGAAATGGTCGACAGGTTTTTGAAACTCTGGGCCTATGTGACTTTTCTTAAAGCTTAGCTGGAAATGAGATGTGAAGGTGTTGTGGAATCAGTGGTACCATGACCTGTCATCAGACTTTACGTATACTTTTCCTATATGATACCTAACTTGTCTTGAAAGTAATCTCCAACCTAAAGGCCAGGAAAGTCTCATTCCCCAAAAGCAGTGTAAATTAACACATTTTACTATATTTATGCCAAAATAAAGAGGGGAGAGGAAAAAACCCAACCAGAAGCCTTTTTTGTGATTGCTGCAAACCAAACAACAATGTGCTGTGTCTGTGTGAGGGAAGCCTGGCCTGGGACAGGGCTCTGGTGGGAAGGGAGCTCAGCAACAGCTGGGAGCCAGCCTGGCATTCCTGGTGGACACACCTAAGTGGGAGATCTGCCCAGAGGCATGCAGGCTGTTATTAGCACAATGTGAACACACTTGATTTGGGTGGGAAGGATGGTGGTGAAAGGAAAGCTGGTGGAAAGACAGGTCTGATCATAAATACCAGCTGGAGATGTGATTAAAGAGCCAAAAACTTTATTGTGAACACTGTGTTGGAAGGAAGAAGTGTTTTTGCCAACTTATTCTGTTTGGCAGATGCTTTTGTAAAACCCTTTTCCTGTATAAAATGCATCTCTGTTAGCAAAAATTGCTTTTATAGTTGCACTAATGAACAGCCTCTCCAGTGCTGAGCAAGTACAAGATTTTGTCTTCATCTGTGAGACCCTCTCCTACCCACTGATAGACCTGAAACCTGTATTCATGGCCAACATTTGCAGAGCTCTTCTATTTTGTCCTTTTTCACCCAAGGTGGCTGTATCAGTTTTAGATGAGGCACTGGAATTTTCTTCACCTCCCCAAGGTATCTGTCTGTCTTGCTTCTCCAAGCCTCTGTGCCTTGTTCCCTGAGGCATTTGTGTAACCCAGCCAGGCTGGAGCCCTGGGCTTTGTCATGGACATGCCTGTGCAAGGGAGTGACCACTACTCTTTAAGACACCTCTACAATGCAGAGATGGGGTAAAGTCAATGGGCATGAATTTAATCTCTCACCCTTGAGAAAGGGAGGAACTCACCAATATCCTGCTAATATCCTGCCACTTACCGTTGAGGCACAGGCTTAAATAATGGGGAACTGATGGAAAGCAGTGAATTATAAGGCTCTATTAAATTGTTTTCCTTTTTCCCTTAGAGGAGTTGAGAGAAAGGAAGACCCTTGAAAAGGAGCCTGTATAATCACAGTTCATTGCTGATGGGACAGGTAAAATCCACAGACATCCAAGCTGGATTTTCAGCATTCAAGCTGGCTACAATCCAGCCAACAACACAGCAAGGAACACCTTCAGAAATATCTACTTCATAATTTGAGTGCAGTATAGGAACATGTTAGCTGGCATTATATGAGCTAACTCAAATACTAAAAAACTGAATCCTGGACACAAAAAAAAAATGTTAGTTATGACAAGCTTACTTCATATCTAAATCCCACAGAGATTTATGTGACTTGTGAAGTCTGAACCAGAAGGGGCTCTCAGAAAACGTTATCCAATTCAGCAGTTTGTCCTCCAAGGCATGGGAAACTGAAGTTCTACATGAGAGTGCTTGAAATCCTACTTCCCACTACCTGGAGAACACTCCATATAGTAGATGATACACTATTTTGAAACAAGCTATTAAACCAAGAGAGAGTGTACAACCATGACCAGAATCCCCTGTTCCTTTCCCAGAAAGATCTCATACTCCTTTCCAAGGTAACATCCCTAGGTGTGTAAGTGTTTGTATTACAGTTGTCACAGTAATGTCCCAGGTGATCTGTGTCAAGAGACCTGGATACCAGGCTCTGTGTTTATTCTCCAGGGTTCAATCTTTCTTTATCCACTCAGTGGTCATAACTGAAGTGCTAGAAAGCAGAAGAAAAAAAATATTCCCCGTAGAATATCATGAGTTTTTTATTGAGATGCATCATTTTCTGCCTCGCAGTTTTTTACAAAGTTTAACCATGAGGTGACATATGAATGCCAATAATCACTAGGGTTTATAAATTAGAAAAGAAAATTGTTATAGAAAGATGAGGATGAGAACGAATTAGTTGGAAAAGTGTATTTTTATAAATAATTAAATAAAGAGTCTGGAGAAAAAAATCACATTTTATAAGGTTAACCTTGTTTATAATAAAGAATCGCAAAATTATGTCACTGTCAAGGATATACTAGAAATTAACTGACTTACCTAACACATTTTCTAACAAAACCATTGTTTTGCAAGATTATGAGTCCTCCACTTTTTATCACGACAGGGCCATTAGAGATGTTCCAAACTTTAAAAAAAAAAAAAAAAAAAGCATGAACAATAAGCATATTATACTTCATCCTGGTCACACTCAGCTTCATGAAGATAAGGGATGGTTTTTCAGGATTTCCTATTTCTTCTCATCTTGGACTACTTCCCTGGGGAAAAAGAAAACAAAACCGCTTCAGAGAAAGCCACAAGCTGAACATTACGGCCTACAGGCAACCTGTAATTAAAAAGTTAACAGTGAGGCTGAAAGGGAAGATGAATTTTAATGCTTTCCACAGCTTCCTGTTATCCTGGGGCCTTACAAACTGAGTAGCACTGATTGTAAACTCTCTTGACTTGCATTTAGCAGGCCAGGCCATTCCACACAGCCAGGGATGAGGTAAGTGCAGAGCATCTTTTGGTGAAGTGTGGTGCAGTGCAAAGCTCTCTGTGCCTGCAGGGGACTGACAGGTTTGACCTTCGTCGTGTCACATGGAGCCCCTCATCTGGCACTTGGGATCCAGCTCTCTTGAGCTTAATATGTTGGGTAGAAGGTGAAGTTCTACACTCTCAACAAAGCTCTCAAGTGAAAAGAAAAAAACAACAATGGAAAGGTGAGGTGTGACGTCAAGATCCTGGTTTTAACAACTGAGAGAAAGGGTAAGAAGAAATAAAAAAATACTGCATTATTGTGGAGATCCAAGTAAGTGTCTTGGAAATGTCACCTTGTGCATCCTGTCATTTAATCTGATCTTATTTCTTTCAGGGCACAAAAAGGGAGTGACAAACTGCACACAAGGTTTCCCTTTAAAAAGTTCAGTTTGTTTTCTAATTCTTTTACTTTTTCCCTGAAGACTGGTTGCTCTAGGTAAGAATACACATGTATCTTTAGATGAAAAGCCTTGTGACTGAAAATCAGCCACTGATTATCTCTATATAATTGATGCTTCAGCCAGTAAGTGAATGCTTGAGGAATAAAGATGCCTTGAAGAAACCCTGTGTCTCTAAGGCAGCCCTTACACTCGATGGATTAGAAACCAAAACAGGTATTTTTATAGTGTACATTTTTAATTAGCACCATAATTAGCAAGTAAATAATGCATAGATTTAAATACTCATTTAGAAAAATTACAAAATATTTTATTAAAACCACAGTAATGACTGAGATGCAGTCAAGAAAATGATACTGTAAGGAGTATTACTGTTTTTTGCTACACAAACCTACATCCCTACTCTGAACCTACATCCCTACTCTGCACCTCTTTGGCTTTTCTGTTTTTCTGTCCCACAGGACAGAGGTGATTTCTAGATGCAACACAAGAGCTGGGCTGCCCCAAAGTCGTGCACCAGATGAGATCATGCCCTTTGCAGCACCCTGGGAGCCTGGGATGGGGCTGGTGCATCTGGGGATGGGGCAGGTGACAGGGCTCAGCCGCCAGGCACTTCAGAGTTTTCCAAGGCAGGAATGCTGCAGGCAGCTCACCCTCTGGCGTCAGCGCTGCACTCCCATCTCCTCTCATCATGCACTGGATGTGGCCATAGAGCCTGACAGCATCTCACCAGTTCCTGCTGGGAAAGGGCCCCAAAACACCATTCAAAACTAATGGAAATGTGTTAAGTGTCCCCCACAGGAACAAGCTCAGGGAGCAGCATCAGCAGCCCCAGTGACAATTTAATGCTTGCATGTTCAGGCAATGATTCTGTGGTTACCAGTGTTTAATTTTATAAACCTAAAAGTAGCACCATTGATTATATAAGAATTACTCATGCATGCATAAATAAAAGCTTGCTGGACCTAACATTTAAGTGTGTGTTTTTATGTTTATGTAAATATTTCTTTATCAGACAGCATTTGTATCCTGATCTTGCTAAACAAACATCTGAAATCATTACTCCCATAGAAACTTGAGTGGAAAGCTTGGAGTCTAATCAAGAGAGCCTGGGCAATGCATTAAACCTAAACTTCAGAAGGTGACTTTTTTCTTCAGCAGCTGCTTTTTTTTCTGTATAAGCCTGCTGTGTGAATTCAGGTGACTCCAGGGCACTATTTTAAAGTGGGGTCTCTGATGTGGGAATCTTAATTCTTAATACAGTTGACCTCTGATTTGAGAAGTGCTGGAGTGTTACTGGCTAATCAATATCTGGCTTGGCTGATCTGCTTCAATTTTCTCTTCTGAAAACTATTTATCTCTCAAGGGTGAGATGAAACTTCATAAGTGGCTAGTGTGGGCTTTTGAGCAGTTTAAAAGGTGCAAAGTTTTACTAGGCAAGATGCTAGGAAAGGATTTTTTTTAGTGAAATTTTTCTGTATATTTGAAAAGATGCCTTTACTGCACAGAGCAAAAAAATTCCATCCTATCATTATACTTTCATCCACTAAAATACATCTTATAGTGAAAAATACAAACTGCAGGATTCAAACCACTTGCAAATTGCTTCCAAGTTTTGTCTGGTGAAACAGTATCATTACAGCAAATGTGGAACAGACAGCGCCAAGCAGCTTTATGTAACACAACTGCAAGCCATGGAAACAGAGGCTTGCAGAAAGTGCAACTCATATTGGAATTTGGCAGCAACACAGTGACAAATATTCTTGCACTTCAGTGTAATGGCATATGAATTTTAGTGTGTAGTGGTCAGGACCCTGTTCTACAACTGATGATAAAAGAGGAGCACGAATATCGAGTGTATCAGTTCAGCTTCTGGCTTAAGGCCACTCTCCAGGCAACGTGCCACAGCTATGAAATCACTCTGTTATTTTCGACTTCTCATTAGATGAATAGGGTAGAGCAAGCTGTTTGAAACTCTGCTTTGATGTATTTAAGTGTTTTGAAATAATGCCTAGCATTTAATACCAAGTTTTGCTAACATGAGCTTTCCTAAGTGCCTGATAAAAATAGTTTTATTCCCCACTACTTAAACGTTATTTTTCTAATTAAATGCAGATGCTTAAACCACCACAAGATTCCGTTGCTCAGACATTAGATCATCCATCTTAAATCCTGAATTACGTTCTAAATTTCTATACGAACACTATAATACTATGGCAGATACGATTATGATTCATTGCTAAAAATCCTAATTCCCTGGAAACAAATGGAAGTGGCAGGAACAGTGCTCTTCTCTCACAGAAACACTTCTCTTTAATTCAGGGTCAAAATTGTCACTGACTTCAGGGACAAGTGTATTTGGTCACAAATGCCCAGGTCTTTACTGCTTAAAATAATCTCCTTTAGTTCTTAGTCACAGAGGCGCAGAAGCTGCAGACTTGTATAGGTGTGTCCAATGTTTGGCGCTGAACACTGTTTTGTTTTGATAAGCAGCAGCTGTTTTCAGAGCAAAATCACAGAATTGTCAAGGTTGGGAGGGACCTCTGGAGATCACCCAGCCCAACCCCCCTGACAAGGCAGGGTCACCCAGAGCAGGTGACACAGGAATGCGTCCAGGTGGGAAGATTTCAGAAAGATCTCTGCCTGACATCAGCACGTTTCTACACCCGATTTTAACAAACAGCAGTTCAGGACAATACTGCCAGCAGCAGGAGCGCCAGATCCTCCAGCACCTGTTCCCTGCTTTGGGAGAGCCACACACCGTGCACTTGGGCTTTAACTTTAATTCAGTGGTTATCTGCTCTCCTTTCAAAGTCTTTATTCCAACACGTGTACGCTTTGCACTTTTTGCAAAGACAAGAAAGATAAAACAGTGAAGTTGCAAAGTAGCTTCCCTTGGGTAGAACAGGGAGCGATCATAGGGCTGAGGGCACCGAGCCCTGACGAGCTGCGGGAGCTGGAATTTTGCCCGAGGATCACTCTGGCGCACGCACAGCTCTTGTGCCCGAGAAGCCGCAGCTCAGGCCGGCGGAGCGGCCAGACCACGGCAGCCCAGGCCCGGGGCAAGTCACGGCGACTCCCCCCTCACGGCTCCATCGCTCACACCGGCGCCTCTCCCCGCCCCGTCACGTCACTTCCCGGGGCGGCC
>VZRH01006017.1:417524-500098 GCA_013397555.1 Urocynchramus pylzowi
CTTGGCACAGAGGACAGTGCGTTCCCTTTCGTGTGGCCCCCGTTGGGAAGGGCTCCCCAAACTTCCCGGAGAAATGACAGTGCCTTTTTCCTGGACCGGCACTTCAGAGATTCGCAGCTTCTTCCTCCTTCCCGTTGCGAAATGTTTTAAGGCTTTTTCACCCGACGTGCGTCTCTCAAATATTTCCCCGTATCTGAGCGCTTTGCAGCTGCTGCGTGCTGAGGATTTGAAAGTGAAAGAAATGGAAGGAAAACATCCGTGAAATGCTTTTGGCGGGGTCAACCACTTGGAAAAGGCAGCAGTGAGGGTGCCGGTCCCCCCGCACGCGCACTGCTTGCTGTGCTGGGTTAGAATGAGCAGGGAAAGCCAGGCGGCTGTGGCTGTCACGTCTGTGCTGCTGCAGCTGGGAAGTACATCGAGTTTTACTATTTTGATTTGAGGTATTGGCCGGCTTCCTGCCCCGACCAGCATTATCCTACTTGCGTTTTCTCTAAGGGAGAAATTCTTTCTAAATGTTGTATTGTAAAATAACTTCTTCCATTCTTTGGAGTTACTTTGCGTCACGGATGTGGTCCAGGTTAGTGCAAGAGCTTNTGAGCAGGGAAAGCCAGGCGGCTGTGGCTGTCACGTCTGTGCTGCTGCAGCTGGGAAGTACATCGAGTTTTACTATTTTGATTTGAGGTATTGGCCGGCTTCCTGCCCCGACCAGCATTATCCTACTTGCGTTTTCTCTAAGGGAGAAATTCTTTCTAAATGTTGTATTGTAAAATAACTTCTTCCATTCTTTGGAGTTACTTTGCGTCACGGATGTGGTCCAGGTTAGTGCAAGAGCTTACATTAGTTAGGTTTTCAGATTTTGATTTGTTAAAGCCTCTGTCTCACTAATGATTTCTTTAATTTGTTGCATCACTTTTTACCAAAAAAAAAGATTAAAAAATGTTGTGTTTTCTTTTTTCCTCCTGTTCTCCCCTGACCTCGTTTCCCATGGCCCATAGATTTTCCTAGTTATGTGTCTGAGGCAGAGAGCTTGTGGTGATGGTCTCAGTGCCAGCTTGACAGTGCTCAGTAGTTTGGTCTGACACCAAGAGTTACTGACCTGGAAATTAATCGCTCTGTTTGAGCTCTGACCACATTCTTCTGTTCTGTTACGGTCATACACAGGTTTTTTTTTTTAAAAAAAAAACAAACTGGTGTAACATAGCTGTCATTTTTTCCACCTTCAAAGATTTGTGTGTGTGGTTTTTAAAGCAGCATTATGCCATCTTCCATAGAGTTTAGATTAGGACTGTATCAGTGCTAGCAACTCACATATCAAACATGGTTGCTTTTTTCACTGCAAGTAGTACACTGACCAGCTTTCCAGAAATCTGTTTGCCCTTAATAGAAAGTAAAACATTAGTGTAACAGGATGAGCAATAAACTTGCTACTAGGAGGTTTTAGTGCTTCTTAAAGGAAACTGATGGAAAATAACTGTTTAAAACTTGCACTAGTTTTGACAGGGAGAAAATAATTAGTGTAGTAGAAAAGCAGGACAAAAAAAATTCAAGACTCTTGGCAGACATCTAAATATAGTACTGATGAGAAAAAATTATTGCAATGATACGTGTTTTGTGGGTTTTGTCCTATAGACGTCACAGATGTTAATGGCTTGGTTGTTTCACTGCTCATAAAGATGAAAAATGGCCCAAGGTAAGTATCACACTGCATGTTTCTTCCTAAAGACACTCAGACAACTCATCCCTGTGTGTAATTGCTGGTTTAACATAGATCCCACCATATGTTTGCTTCTCCACATGGCTGTGATGTTTAGGTTCTGAAAGAATGTCACAGGGCTAAAAACATGGGGAAGGATGCTGACAAAATAACCAGAATGAGTGGGAAGAGTGGGGTGACAGAAATAATCTAATCAAAAGGTGCCAAAATCTGTGTCTGAGAGGAGAAGAGAGGATTGTGTGGGTTTGGATGCCTTTGGAGCGTGCGTTTGTACCTGTGCTTGATGTGGCAACGGGTTTTAAAAAAGGGTCCTCATCCTTACAGGAGGGTTGGAGTCAGGCAAATGCGTGGGAGTGATGGAAGTGGGATGTTGTAGTAAGACAAAAGAAAAACGTTGGTGTGCAGAAATGCTGGAAAAGTAGTAAGGGATTGGGGAAAGGGGGAGGGACTGGTACTTTGCTGAAGGTGCTTTGGGGTAGTTTTTAAGTACTCTCTGTATGAAACCAATGAATTGTTTTGCAACTTCTTGTTTGCTTAAGAGAACAGTATTTCATATACTGAGTGCTCAGGAGTGTATATGGTTTTGAGAACTTGCATTGGTAAGATGGGGGGAGAATGAAGCAGGTGAGCTTAAAGTAATGAGAGGACCTGGTATGGAATTCAGACTATTTTAGCTATGTTTTGAAAGTGGTGGCTTTGCTGTGCTTTCTCTGTGAAGTCCAGTGCATGCCTGTAGAGCTGCAGAAAGGGATAGAAAGGCATGAACAGTCATCTAAGGAGACATGCTGAGAATGTAAGGCTTCATTCATCCTTGTTATCGTCTTACAAGTCCCTAACAGTTTTTTAACTGAGGTGTTAGATGGTTTTTAGTGATTTGTTGAATCTAAGAAATTGGTGACAGTAGTACAGCCTTCAGTGCCTGTGTGGCACAAATCATCAGATTGTTTGGTATCTTGGCCCTAGGTCTGGTTTTCTTGCTCCAAAACAATTCACACCACCCTGCAGAGACAGTTTATCAGTTTTTCTTCATCTAATGCTGCCTCATGCTAAACAAGCTGCATAGTAAGTCATTAACTTTCTAGTTAATGTGATGTTATAGAATGTAGTTAGTAGTTGGAACTACTTAGATTTTAGTATCTAAAAAATGAAGAGCCAAATGGAGTTACAATTCATGGCTTTGAGTAAAATGCCATGACAAAGACAAGCTTTGGGCAGGAGAGATGTCTGGGTTCCAGCTCTGTCACCTTGTGATCTCAGAGAGCAGTAGGCATGTGGATTTGGAGGATTGCATAACGCCACAGGCACAGCCAGCTCTGCTTGAAAAAAGCAACCGGATAAACAACAGTTGATAGGAAGCATCATTAATATTCAGGAATAGCATAGTATGTTTTATTTGCATTTCCAGATATGATGGGTTAGACCTCATGGCAAATCTGTGTACCAAGTGCTATTGTGGCTCCCACAGTTGAGTCTGTGCAGTACCAACACAAAAGGAGAGTACAGTGACATTTGTAACACCCAGGGACTTTCTGTTCCACTTCTCCTTTGGTGGGTTTATGGCAGCGTTTGGGCTGTGCTGCTCTCTGATGGTGCACATGCAGTGCAGAAGCTGTTGCAGCGCTATTAACAGAACATACTGACATCTTCAGTTCTCTGGCAAGGAGGTCTCTGAAAATTGTGGTAGAATACCCTTGCATGTATGATTTTAGTTGCATAATTTTAAATTATTAGTCCTGTCAATTGGAGAAGGGACTCAGGATTTCTCTTCTATTGCTGTTATGAGGAGTTTGAGCCTTTTGAGCTGTTGTCTAACTGCTCAGTAAAGTACAAAGGATACTGCATGGGCAAAACCTAAGAGTTGCCTGCCTGGCTCCTCTTTTATTAGTGACAGTTCAAGACAAGTGTTGCTCTGGATTTGGCAGAGTATCTTTGCAGTTTTAGGACCTGAATGCTGTAATGCACAATAGCTTTAATGCTGCGGAGAGCTAGGTGTTTGGGCAAATGCAGCTTTCTTATTTAACTGTAAATCAAAGATAAAATCTATAGATTAACTGTAAAACCTAGTTACCAGTCTATTTTATTTATTTTGTGGTTATAAGAAGGTTCAGATTGGGAGGGGTGTCAGGAGTTTTTCAAGTCCAGAAGTTCTTCATAGGCTGCATTGAGGGGTGATTACAGGGAATGTTTTTGACTGTTCTGTGTAGGTAGTGCCTGTCACACCTCACACCCTCCACAGTCAGCACAGTATCTGTAGGAGTTCATCTTCTAGATCTGTTCTAATGAAAAATTTCTACTAATAAGGAAATGTCCTCAAATAGATTAGCACTAGAGGATTGTATGTCTGGGATGTTTTTTTTTTCCTTTCAGATGCTGGTTACTGTTAAGATGTTCTGAGAGGACAGATGGTATTTTGTAAAACCTTGCACTTACTGGCATTTTGAACAAGGTGGACAGCATCTATTTCATTCTTTGCACTGACAAGTGTGTATTATTTTCACTTAATCATTTTACTGAATACAGTTACATCCTCACCCCCGCAAATTCCTCCTGTTTTCTGAATGCCAAAACTACTTTAAACTAATCCGATGATTGAGAATCTGGCTTCTGGAATCACCTTGCTATTCTGGAGTACAATTTCCCCACTCTTATTTGTCAATGAAGCCTCTTCCCCTGTCTGGCTAAAACTAACTAACTGCTTGCTATTTTATGCTAGGAAAATAAATGCATATTTGCTCAGAAGAGTTCCTGGGGTTCAGCCTGCATGGTTAATACCTTCTGAATTATCACAGAGGGATCAGCGAGGTGCGTGTTGGAACAGCCCAAAGGTTGCATTGCTTTACTGGAGTAGTTTGAGAGCTGGAGGTCAAGGACTCCCCTCCTGTAACTTAGCAGAGGAGCAAATGAGGCCCTCTTTTTTTTTTGCTAGAGGTATTCTTTGATCTACTGGACTAGTGCTCCATGTGTTAGGGTCTTTTAACCTTATTTTCTCTTTGTATTCTGTGGCTGCTGAGGGCTGATACATTTGCAGCACAGTGTGTTCCAAAGCGTGCAGAACCTGGCCCTGTCTTCAGCCAGCTGTCTGCTCCAAATGGAGACATCCGTTGTGTCCTGTGTGTAATTCATAACTCTTAACTCATGAAAATTAAATTCTAAATCTAAGGATTGCCTACCAAAACATAATCAACCCAGTCCTGACACTGATTCTAAGACTGTTTTGAAAATGGGAAGATCAGTGTTGTCTGATGTGCTGCCTTGCTGTGAGACTTGGATATTTGACCTGTATCATGTCCCATTCTCTTTTCTTTTTTTTTTCCTATCCATGAGCTTGTAAAACAGCAAATTTTTGTTGTGCCAAATTTCCACTTATCACCCAGTAATAGGACTCTTGACTGTATGATATTCCTGCACTAATGGGGTCCTGCTCCCTTAATGACTTCTGCCCATTTACGGTTTTTATGTGACTAAGAGAGAAGAGGGAGAAAAATAGAATTTTGTTAACAATGAGCAAAAACTATTTGTGTTCTGGTCAGTAGGGAATATCTGGTAGGATGGGTGAAAGGCTCTGTTTACTGCTCAGAGATTGTACTGCTCAGAGATTGTTTCTGTTCTCTCAGTGGAAGGTAAAATTTATAATCTAAGGCAAGTAGATACGTGCTGGATTTAGTAACATTCAACATGTGTTTTGAATATCATTGGTATTTGTTTTTCTAGTTTTAAATGGGTTGGCTGACTTCATTAAAACTGACATTTGCTTTCCTCTGGGATGGAGAGACAGAAGTTATAAAAGAAAAATATAACAATGTGTTTAAATTCCATTAAAAGCATCATGACTTGTGACTTTCACTGATGATCTGCTCTTGCTTTCTCTTGACTATATTGTGATGTGCTCAGTAGTTATGACCGTTTTTGTAATTATGTCACCAGAAAAAAGTTTACCTCTCACAAAAATCCTTCAGTTTCTAGCACAAAATCTGTTTGTTAAGCAAGCAGATAAGAACTGCAGCAAAATAGATGTGACAAAGTGTCTCTGTAAATGCAAGGTCATATCTTCTAGCAAAACACAGGTGACATATTTGCAGCTAGACTTTTTTCAACCTCTTTTCACCTGCTGTTGAGAAAACCACTTATCATTAGTAGAGACCACGGTAGAAAAGACAGAAAGTAGGACTGAGAACTACACTGTGATTTAAAAAACAAACGCCTGCAATTCCTTGGCCTCCCACATGCAGTGACTTAAGAGGATTTTTTTTTCCTTGTTTACTTTGAGTAAAAATAAGTCTGGGAAAGGAGAACTTTCCTGTAAATGGGAAGGAGAGATAATGATGCAGACAAAAGGCAAACTGTTTGTTTTTATCCTGAAATGTTTTACTAGAGGAAGAGGTTTTAAATGGTTTATCCCCCAGAATAGGTGTTGTCATCTGTTGTTGCATTTTGTTACTCCTTTGCATGTTTTTGTGCTACTTTGTGTGGCTGTGCACATTTTTGTAGATACTTACCTTTCTGTTTGGAAAGAGAATTGCAACAAAATGGAAAGGAAGCTTAAGATTTAGCAAGCTTTAAGGATAGACTAGTCTGTACACATGTCTGAAAGCAGGGCATTAAACTGACACTTAAATCATAAATCGTGTTCGAAATGGAATTAGAACTAAAAATGCTATTGGGTGGATGCAGTAGACTCAAAACTGTAATGTTTTACAGAGCAGGCTTTTTCAAAGCATGTTAAAAGAAGAGCTAGACAGTTCCAGCAATGAACTAAATTCTCTTCCTGTGAAATTTTTTGAGCAGCCACTGTCAGCAATTGTCAGTATAATTTTGGCACACATTTTGAAAAAGCCTTAAGATTTATTATTTAATGATGATTTTGGGGGAAGATACTTTTGGAAAGGGTTTGTTTGGTTTTTTTTTCTGTGCTGAAAGAAAATATGAATTAGACTCTCAGTGCAGGAGCTGATCGGCATAAATAGCTATTGCCTACTAGAACAAATCCAAATATTGAAAACAAGGGTTTTCAATAATGGCTGTGAGTAGTACAGAACAGAAGCCCTTCAGGCTTGTGTAAAATACTTTTATAAATCATTCTTCAAAGCAGAGGGTAAACAGTATTTCATTTTAAGATAATAGTGTATTTAGTGTGCCAGTACATGAAGGAATGTACGATTGCTCTGTATTTTTCCTGTCATAGACTTGAGAAATGTCATTTTTTATGGTGAAATTGCTATCTACAAAATTTGAGCTGCTTTCTAGCCTTAAGGGAAAGTTCATAGCCTGTCACAGGTTTGAATGCTCTACTTAATATTAAAAATCTGCTATAAACCTACTTAACAAATGCAAGGAATGTACAGAAAGGATGCACTTGGGGGGGGTTCTTTTTCTGAGATCCATCTTATAGTCATTAGAGGTATATGAAGGATTTGTGTGTTAAATGTTTCATTTCTTGAATTGGTTCTGTACTTCTTAGTGTGGCCTGTTTAGTAGCTGCTATTTCTTTGGTTGATTATTGCAGAATTGTAGCACTTTCCATGTTCAGTGTAGTTTATATAGTTTGAGAAGTCTTCTGAAAAAGTGACTTGTGATTTTTCAGCTCTCAATTCTTATTTTATAAAGTGTGATGCCCTGTATTTGTCTCCTGATGGGTTTCTGAAGTCACCCTTCAGCTTTAAAAATCTTGCCTACTCTCCTTTTGTACATGCCTGACAGGAAGATGATATTGCAGATAAAGAAAACTAATTGCTGAAGCCCACAGAGGAAAACTTAGTTCTGAAATTAGAACTGTGTAGTTGGAACTGCAAAGGCATCTTCATTTCCATGTTGGAGCAATGGGCTGCTTTGGGAGCATGTGGCAAAAGACCACTTTTGGAGTTTTGTACTACAGACACTGTCAAGCCTCAGTCTCTCTTCAACTTCTTGGGCTTTACATAAAGCATTTTTTTTTTTTCAATGGAAAGAAAATTAGAGCACAGTGACTGGCCTTGAAATGTAACTTGGGAGCCACTACTTGCCTTTGGGATTGAGGCTTGCTTCTTAGAACCTGAATGTTAACTAAGTTTCTTCCTTCATTGGAGCTGAAGACAGTTTATTGTAGAGTCTCTTTTCTTCCAAAAAGCATCTGAGCAAGTTATTGATGATCTGTGTGTCTGACAGGGAGCATCCTAAAGTAAAGCAATGGACAAGGAATGTATTACAGGCATTTGGCTGGTTAAGCACATTGAGGCAAGAGGATAAGCCCCATCCAGCCTGGCCTTGAACACTTCCAGGAATGGAGCAGCCACGGGTTCTCTGGGTCAGGGCCTGTGCCAGGGCCTCTACACCCTCACAAGGAAGAATTTCTTCCTTGTATCTAATCCAAATCTGCCCTCTGTCAGTTTAAAGCCATTCCCCTTGTCATATCACTACATGAACTTGTAAACAGTCCTTCTCTGGCTTTTGTGTAGGCCCTCTTTGGGTACTGGAGTAATAATCCTCTAGGAGAAAAGTGAATCTTGGCTTTCTGTTGAAGACAGTCATGAAAGCAGCTATTACAAGGTCTTAGGTTTGTATTATCATATGAAGTCCAGAGTGGATTATGCTTTATAAATACTGTGATTTGGATTTTAGGGAAGGATAAGAAAGCCATTTCCTTCATTGATGCAAGTTGGACTATTTTTTAATTAAACAATTTACCTGAATCTCCATTCAAATCCTTTGCTGCTGACAGGAACTGGACATGCCTTAGCAGCCTTTGAGAGTGCTGTGTCAGAAATACTAACTTGCCTGTTCAGCTCATTTTTCCTTTCTGATTTTATTGATGTTAGAAGACCAGTCTGTGACCTGAGCAGAGAAACTGGTGCGGTGCAGTATGTTAGCAGTGAATGAGGCCAGCTTACCTTGCTTCTTGTGTTTGCAGATAAATAAAGAGAAGATAGATGATTTTTTAAAATTTTAAGTAGGGATTTTTCCAAGTTATTTTTGGTGGGCATCTTGGCAAAACTGTATGTAAAGTAACAACAGTTTGAGCTCTGTGTGAGCAGGACTTCATGGCAGCACCAGTAGAACTTTTCTTACTGCAGTACTAGGCATATTTTAACTTTGTGAAAGGAAGGGTTATTTCCTCATGGTTTCACAGGCCTTGTTACCTAGAGGGTGTGTTTTCACTAAATAATGTAATCTGGTTACAGGTCTTTTAGGAGGTTACAACATGATTTTTTGTCAGATATTTTGAACAGCTGTAGATACAGTAAGAGGGAAGAGGAAGTTGCACAAATAGTGCATGACTTTAAGTAGTTTTATTTCTTTACTGCAGCGGTAAAAGGGGAGGTACAAATTGCATGTCACTGTGTACACATCAGGGTGCTTCAGCTGATTCACTATTTTAGTTGTTAGAGCAGTGTTTAAAATTGCTGTGAGAGGCTGTTTCTTCCTTCATGCTAACCTTTGATAAGGCAAATTCAGTTTGACTACTGCCCAGTTGCATGACTGAAAGAATTATTGGCTGACTGTATGGAGTACAAATTTACACAGACTTCTGAAAATGGGCATGGAGTGTGAATAGATCATCTTATCTGACAGAGGGAAAAGTATTCTATGTATATTCAGAAGAAAATCCAAAGCAAGAAAATCCATTTCCTCAAAACACCTTTAATCAAAATATATCTTGACAGCAGTGTAATAGCAGACTTTTGGGCTGTCTGCCAGGAAATGTGGTGTTCTGCTTCTGCAGCCATGATCAGTCAAGTCCCTTCCCTAGGAGAAAGGGTTTCTGAGACCAAGTTTTCTTCTGTTTATCAGCTTTATTAAGTAGTATGTGATATTTAGAAAGATTTTAGGGGATCTGCTGCTTTTGTCTGTTATGTTCAGTGTGGGTTTTTAAAGGAGGAAGAGGCTCTGAATGAGACTTCCTTCTTTCAAACCCCTTTCACTTTTCAGTGGTCACATAGCAGAAGTTCTTTTGGCAAATATAAGTTTGGTTTTTCTTTCCCCTCTGTAAAAGCTGTGAGTAATGAATGAGAAACCCTGGGAGATGATATTAAAGTCTACTAATTTTATGCAAAAACTACCTGGCAGATGATCTGTGATTATCAATGCACGTATTGCAGAGCTTGATAATGAAATTGATGTGTTTGCCAGTCTCACTCAGTAATCCTTGCTGAAAGATCTGTGGATTTCTGCTGTCTCATGAAACAGTGCTGTAGAGTGTGTGGGGAGGGCGTTGGTGCACACTGCCATACCTTAACAGTGGTATTGAAGTGTTAAGAGTCTTGCAGTAGATTTGTAAGTTACAGCAACAGGCTGAGTACAAAAGCATCTTTTTCTTTTCTTCCTTTACACTTGCAGGTGTTGGGAGGTTCTTTTTTTAGTGCTGATCCTCATTTGCTTCCTGTGTGGTTGCCTAGTTTGTTATATGTGTTATTAGGGCTTCCTCAGCAGCAGTGTAAAACTCTTTTTTTGTGAGGAAGCTTTTTATTGTATGGCCAGACAACTGGCATGACATATTAAAAAAGCTGGGAAAAAAGCCCCAAGACAAAACCAAAAACACAAACCAAAGTGGGAAGATGAATGGATCAATTTTCCTTATTTGATGGCCGATGGGCACTTCTCCAAGTACAGTGATTGAGATGTTGACAAAATGTAGGAAAGAGTTGTTTGGGGGTGGCTGTTGAATCCCATGGCTTTCATGAAATAAATTGCATAAAATTGCAGTCAAATATTTCTCCTCAGTTCCCCAGAATATGTTTTCTGTGCTGTTTTAAAGGGGCCTAATTTACTACACAGAGAATATCTTTGTCTAACTTTTAGAACAGTAACTGCTGAAGAAATTTAGGGAAAATTACTTAGACTTTGCTTACAGTCATTCAAATTTATAAGAAATGAAAACTATGAATCACTTCTTTATTTTTCTTTTTTTTTTTAAAGGTTATTTTCATTTGTGCTTTATAAATCAGCTTGACTAGAGTATCTGTGTACTGTATACAAGTGGCATGCTTTTAGGCTGTTTTCAAAACCAAAGTATTAAGTTCATCTGGGTGCAGAACTTCTCCTGGGGAAGTGTGTAGCAAAGATTACATGAGAGCTGAATTCCAAGGGTAGATAATGCTTGGTTTGTTTTGATAAATCATCTGAAGAACTGAACTTTAGCCAATAAATCTAGATTTAATTTGCAGCATGAAGAGGAGAAAAATCAGGTCACTTCATCCTAAAATTTTATTTAAAGGTGATTAATGTAATATATATGCCTGTAATATACCTGGTCAAAAAGCCTTAAATACCAGGTCTTGTCATATATTCAGCATTATTTTTATGAAGTCAGTGATCTGTGCGCTTGGGTAGAAATCACTTCACTAGATAACTGCAGGAAAACTATCTTTTTTTGGAAAGAGATTGGTGACAACTTAATCATTTTTCAAGACTCTAATTTAGGGTTTCTCTGCTCATGCTGTTTAGCTGCAGAAATCCTTTGACAAGGGCATGTTACCCTACTTTTGCAGCTGAGTTGGAGAATGACGTTAGAAAGAGAGAGAACTGTCTATTAAGTGAAATTAGGAAACAGTGTGCTTTCTGCACTGCTTTGCTGGCTGCACAGAGTTACTGTGGAAAATCCCTTGCTGGGCAGAAATATGGACTACGAATCAGTTTAGTGTCAGGAGCAGGCTCTGTGACCAGCCCCATAGTTAGAGAAGAGTTAAAGACATTTCAGCTCTTGAACAATGAAGTTCAACGCCTGTGCAGAATTTTCCTTGAAGAGATGTGTAATTAAAATTTCTCTGGAAGATCTGCTTAGTTGTGGTCTCATCAGCTAATTATGAGACGGCAGGGTTGTTGGCTAATTTCAAGTGATTTTTAGTAGTTATAGTTGTAAAACTTAGGAAATTGGGTTTTGTTCTCAACTCTGACACTCATTTCCTGCTGTGACTACAGCCAAGTCACTGAGGTTGTCAGGGATGTGTCCTTTTCCAACCACAGCTCTGACAACTGAGGGGTTTTTGTCCCCGGCCTGCCTTGTGTGTGCACTGTGATCTGCTGACTGCACAGCTTCTGTGCCTTCTCCATGGCAAATGTCAACAAAACAGAATTAAATCTCTATAGACTGCAAATTTAAGCTGTTTTAGCTCCACAACTGCACCTGTAAACTTGTATGGCCTGAGATTCTTATTTATTTGGAAAGTAAAGTTCTTGCTTTTAATCATCTGAGCCTGCTTCAGCAGAGGTATTCATTCCGATAGAAGTGCTTGTGCAGTGAGACTGGAGTTGTACAGAGGTCTTTGCTCTTCATCATAAAATGTCATCATACTCATCAACCTTCAGGTGCTCAGATAGTGGCCTAAAAAGGGCATATAAAAAATTCAGTGATATCCTAGTCACTCAGTAATCTTTGATTTATCTTTTAATAGCGTTCAGCAAGTGGCATGCAGGTTAGCATTTCTCACTGTCAGAAAGAAGACTGCAACTTGTTTTCTTTGCTCTTTGTGGTTTTTTCCTTGCTTTACATCTGTTTGATTGAGTGGAATTTTTTCAGGCTGTAGAGTCTGACTTTCCAAAGTGAGGATGTCTGGCATTTTGTGAGTGCCAGACATTTTCTGAGATGTAGAAGAGAGCTGTGCACGAAGTCTTACTAATTAGGCACCTTTTTTTCTTGCTTGAAAAACACTTTTATTTGTGGCATCTTCTGGATTGAAATACTGTGTCACTAATGTCAGATATCCAAAATGCTTCTGCGACAAACACTCTTCTCTTTAAATTTTGTGTCAGCAGTTAACAGGTACATTTTTTTTCATCTTCATTTCATGCTTGTATTTCTTTTCTTAAAGCTGTGAACAGTTCCTTGTATTTTGCTTTTGGTATCCTGTGTATTTTTTTCCATCCTTTCCCCTATCTACTTTTTGTCTCCCTGCTTCACTCTTATCTTTAAACAAGTTTTCACCCTGGAGCATGTGACTAGACCAGCCTTCCACTGCTTGTCATCTAAAGTTTATTCTCCTTCAAATCTCTTTGAAAAATCCCCCTTCCTTTCTTTCTCCCTTCATTATTCTGGACCTCTTTCTTTATAAAGCAGAATGTTTCTGTAGTAATGATGCCAAACAAACATTTGTATGTTTGAGAGGATTTTTTAAATTATTCCTTTACTTTAAAATTACACCATCCTGAATGTGAACATACCTAATGACCTGTGTTAGAGATATTCATGAATTAAAAAAAAAAATTAATATTTGGTTATACCAACCAATTTTTATGTCAGTTAATGTGCTCACTGTTCATCTTCTGCAGTTAGCTGGTACAGAGGTATCTTCTTCTGGAGTTCTGTGAAGTGTCACTTTTTATTTGACATGGATAAAGCTCTGAGCCTCATACACAAGTGGAGCAAAACAACTGCAAATGCAGTTTCCTCACCTGCAATGGTGGAATTGATAATACCCTTTCTAGCAAAGGACACCATCAGTTGTCCTTGCACTTGGCATCAAAGAACAAGGAGATTGTGTAAACTCTGCAAGTTGGTTCTAAGATTAGGAATGTGTGTGATGCTGATGCTGGAATTCACCACTTTGCAGACGTTGATTCCCAATCAAACAACAGTTCCAAATTTAATTTCACTAGTTTATTTCATATCTAAAAGCTTTTTGCCTTTTTCTTTAGTAGTTTTCTTGGCCTGTTATCTGAATTATTACTGTTTGGTTGTCTTCTGCCATCACCTGCTTTGCCGGGTCAGAACATTATTGCTAGGAAGGGTTCTGGTGAGTCATGTAGCCCCAGGAAAGGCTCAATTAAACATAGACTTGAATGACCTAGATATAAGCCCTTGTGTTACAGACATTGCAACCTTTCATCATGACTTATTTTGGTATTTAATTATTCCTTTACACAACAAAGGAATTTGTTTCTTTCCCATACCCAGACTTAAGTTTTCTTACCTGCAACTTAAGCCTGCTTACTTCTGTTCTTCTTTGGCCTTCAAAGCACCCATTTTCTCAATGGAACAGTCTTCTATGTATCAGGATACATTACTAGGATATCCCAAGTATCCTCTCCTCCAGGCTAAATGACTCTAATTTGTTTGCTCTTTGCTTTTCAGATTGTTCAGCCTTGCGTTATATGTCATGTTTTCAGGATCTCTTGGGGCCCATGCTGCACTCCTCTGGGTGCTGTCCGCTTGGTTCACAGTGCTTCAGCTGTGGCTCCCACTCCTCCTCCAGCCTCCTCTGCACTGAAGGCCTTTTTCTCAGTGGGGTGACGTGGATGACTCATGTCTAGCCTGTGATCTGTTATAGCCTTTGACATTTTTTCTTTAAAATTCCTTTACGGGCTTTTATTCTCTTTTTCTGGATGCAGTTCCTTTGTGCTGGATCTTTGTGTTCTGTGCATCTGGTTGGTCAAGAATTTTCTCTTACTTGGTGTTCTTGCAGTCCCAGGGTGGTGTCATTTGCAGGTTTAACGCTTGTGTTCCACTTCTCTTGAAGAAGCAGATGATGAAAACACTGACCATTAGACCTGTAACAGGGCTTTGATTCCCAGGGACCTCACTCAGATCATCTCTTTTGGCAGGAAATTATTGATAAGTATTTCTGAGTATGCTGCTTTTTTTTTTTCCCCATGGGTTTGCTTTCACTGTTGCACCATTCATGTATGCATTAGTGGTAATGGCAGGAAATCACATTTGAAATGAGACAAAATGTTAGTTCTTAGAGATAGAACTTGTTTGGAAAAATACTGCTGTCTGATCAGATGCATATGCTTTTGGGTTTTCTCTGGTGAGAATCTTTTCAAAATCCAGTTACCACAGCATAGTAGTACAGCTTGCATGTTTTAACCTTTTATTTTTCTCAATAATCTGTTTTATTAGGGTTATCGTGAGCACAGCTGTGAGGTTTTGTAAATTATTTCTGTTTCTTCCTTTTTAACTTTTGCAGGGCTTCAGGGTTGCGTGGTAGCAAGTGTTCTCTAGCCTTAAGACAGGGTTTTTTTCCTTTCATTTTTTTCAGAATGAGTACACAACCTCAAAAGTAAGATTTTGAGGTTTTTCCCCACAGTTTTTGAAAATTGTCTGGACACAACAGACTTCAATTTCATACACTAATTTTCTTTGCTCTTTGAAAACTGCTGCTTGGTATCTGAATATCCATTTCCACAGAATTTTACAAAACAGCAGCTAATAAAATCAACTTTGTTGATTACTTCTTTTATTTTATGTTCTAGGGTTTTGACCCACCACATCAAAGCGACACAAGAACTATTTATATAGCAAATCGTTTTCCCCAGCATGGCCATTATGTTCCTCAGAAGTTTGCAGACAACAGAATCATATCATCCAAGGTAAGGAATCAATTTGTCATGGCAAAACCACTTGATGTGTTGCTTAAGAAGTTGTGTGGCAGATGTGAATGCCTGTATTATGTCTAGTGGTACATATACAATACTCAAAATGAAACAAACTCTGAACTGTTTTGAGGGAAAAGCTGGATTGCTTCTTGTGTAGTTTGTCTCATTCTCTCACTCTTCTTTCCTCAAAACTCAAGTACAGAGCAATTAAGCAAGTTGGTCAGGCTTTCTGAAGAAAAGTTGTTTTTCATCCAGTGTTGCCCAAACTACTTAAAAGGCAGGATGAAGCTGGTTATGAGGATTTTTTAAATAGCCAAATTGAAAGCCAGTACTCTGCATAAAATAAATCAGCAGTGGACTGCAGTTGCGGATTCCCTCCCGGTGTGTCCTTGGATTGAAATCAATAGAGCTGATGGTGGGGATGTGCCTCGTTGCTGTAGTGTTGGAGGGAGTGTTACAGCTGCAGGAATGAATTTCTTTCCTCCTACCCAGGACACAAGCAGCCAAATGACTCCAGCTGCCCCTGTCCTGGTTGGAGGAAGGCATTTTAAACTTGGCCTGTAGAGGAAATGCAGTTGCTACCCTTGCTTCCCTGCTAGCTGTACTTAAAACAGAAGGAATAAAAAAAACCTAAAAATTGGATACAGCAGCAAGGTCTGGGGGAGGGGACCTGGGGAATGACAAGATTTGGGTTAGGAGAGTTCAATGGGAGCAGAACTGAATTGCACTGAAAAATTGTTCATTGTGTTGTAATTATTCATATCTCTCTCCTTTTTTTCCCTTCAGTATACAGTGTGGAATTTTGTTCCAAAAAACTTATTTGAGCAGTTCAGAAGAGTAGCCAACTTTTATTTTCTCATTATATTTTTGGTTCAGGTAAGTTGAATAATACTCAAGAAATTGCAATTTTTGTTTTAAATTTTGCCACTGATTTGTTTTATGAATTTAACTTCTCTACTTATATATTCTGTCTATAAAAAGAATACATTTCCAGTTTCTCCAGGAAAAGAACATAACTTTAAAAATAATTATGTCCAAATTTAAGTATTATCCTTATGTTTTATCTTCATGAATGCTAATGTATTTAAGTGTGCAGCTTCAAAGTCCATTGCATTGTCAGCACAAGGATTCAGTTGGCTGCCTCCAATACAACTTTAACGCTCTTAAGGGAGTAATGAAATTCCAGATACTCTTCTTGTTTTACTGAGCGTTGGTGGTGTTTGAATGTTTGTATATTTTCACTGTAGGTGGTTGTAATCAACAGACTATTGTGATATAGTTCTAAGATCCTCAATTCAATTTGTTCAGATAAAATGAGCACACAGATGTTACAGTTAAAATCAATAATTTGCCAGTTTTGAAGACCTTAGTGCTGTTACTGTTACAGTTTATGTCAGAAATATTGCTGTGGCTTTTGTAGCCAACTGTATTTCTTTTAATTAAGAACACCCATGAGTAGATTAGGACAGTCTGTACATTTTCCATGATCTTTGCCTCTCCAGCTCTGTAATGTACCTGAATTCTGTGGAGCTATTGCAGGCTTAGTAGGTGAAGGATAAGTGGGAGAAGGGTTCAGCGGAGAGGTAGTACCTTTTGAAAGACTAATTAATATCTGAGACAGAGACAAGGTTTTGGGGTACACAGACTTTTCTTTCATTATAAAATAGAATTATTTGAACATGTGCTGCCCTCCACAGTGATTAACCAACATTTAGAGTGTGCATATGAAAAAGATGGCACCTCATTTGACAAAGAATGGGAATAGTGAAGAATTCATAATACTTGTCTGTGGTTTTGTAAGGTGTCAGTATCAGGGCCAGGTCTTCAGCTTTTAATCCGTTGCCTCCTGTGTCCCTTGATCTTGTTCTTTCACATTTAAAAAGAAGAACATTCCTAGGCTGAAAATTCCTGTGCTGGACTAAAGTCATACAGTTCTAACTTAGGCTGACAAAATGTGTTGTCCATCACATCTTCCTGTTAAAAATAATGTCTGTATCATTCCTGTTATAATGTTTCATGCTGTTAAACATATTGTAGCATGAGGAAGATGGGATCGTGATGAAGATGGAACATAAACGTTATTAAAGTAACTACAGACAGTGTGGCTTTTTCTTTTTTTAAAGCAGATTTATCTCTTCAGTTCAATGTCGTGTCACAGATCTTTCAAACTATCGCCTTTCAGTAGTATCTAAATGAACAAATAAAGATCTAAGGCAGAAATTCTGTTCTGAGTGTAATCCTGTTCTCTAAGTTTGTGTCAAGTGGATGCCCTCATGTGTATGGGAAATGTCTTCTTGTCCATGTGTCTGCGTTCTTGGAAACAGAGCAGCAGAAAACTTGAAGTAATTTTTGTTCATTTGTTTGAATGGAATTCTATTTTTATTCAAATCCCTTTTGGACATTTACTAATATCTAGTATTTTTTTCTTTTTATGAGGCAAATCTGCCTTTTAAAGCTGACCACCATGGTACCTTCCCTGTCCTCTGAATCTTGTGTGGCCAAGATGCAGTGTCTGTCTTTACCACCTTTTCCACTGGGGATGGCTGAGCTGGGGCAGGGTCTCATTGTGTGATTTTAACTTGCAGCACAGTCCAGTCCACGTTGTTCACCACACATGTGCATGCCCAAAACAAGGTGACAGACTGCATTTTGGTGACACAAGGTGTGTCCTGGATGTGTGTCCAGCTGCGTGGCAGGCAGAGGACCATGGTGTCCTAGTGAAACATGACAATTCCACCAGCTCAAAACCTGCTTCATTTTCATATATGAGCCTCTCTTGAGAAAGAATGAGAGAGTATAGATGGCAGAAATGCCATGATTAATCCTATCCAGCTAAAAATCAGATGCTTTTGGTAGGGTTTTTCTTGGTCAATATGCTGCCAAGCAGAAATTGTAGTGCTACAGTTAAAGAACAGACAGTTTTGCAGGCTAGGTCTCATTTTTGTTGTGTTCTATAAATTGTCTGTTTCAGTAAAAAAACCAACCAAAAACCTCATGTGTTCATTGTAAAGTGGCATGTTTTCTCTCTGAAGTTCTTCCCCAGTAATAGAATAAACTTCATGTATGACTTTTTTTTCTTCTTTAATGATTCCCAAAGCAATGCCATAAGTCTCAGGTAAAGTGGATCAAATCAGTGTCTGTGGTTTTGAGTAGTTCTTGTGTATATTTCCTTTACAGCACTTGACCATGTTGATTTTTTCCTGCAGCAGAGGAGAACCACTAACATCCCCCCACATACAGAACCTTAGTGTGTACACTGCACTTTTGGCATGCCAGCAATAATTGCACAAATTATAAAAACCGCATGTTAACTTGGGGCAACCAGAAAGGTGCAGTCTTAAAAAAGTGTTCTCTAATATCTAAACCATTGGAAATTACTGTTCTTAACTTTGTTTTCACTTCTAAAGTAGATGATGTTATACTCTACATTGCTGGTAAGCAGTAGATCATATAGAATATTGGAAAAGCTTCATGAAATGTAGACTTCCTTCCTTTGTAATATGCTTTTGAATTCATTTTTCTAGGATGAAATTAATACCTTCCTTTTAGTAAGGACCCTTAAAATTGTCACATGCTTTACAAATGTGACTAAGGCCGCTCTATGCCCTAAAACATTTGTTTGCATCATTGCTGACGTATTGTTTAGTTGTCAGAAACTGAGTTTTGCTTGAGAAATTCTGCAGAACATGCAATAAATATACTCACAGGTCATAATAAAGAGACTGGAAAATAGTTGTCTTGCTTTTTTTTTTTTTTTTTGAAAGTACAAGTGTAAAAATGGCATTTGGACTAATTTTCATATTTTCTTTTCTTTTAGCTCATGATAGATACCCCTACCAGTCCTATTACCAGTGGATTGCCATTATTCTTTGTCATAACTGTGACAGCCATAAAACAGGTAAAGGGGAAAAATCTGGCAGCAGGAAGTCCTACTGAAATAAAGTTACTTAACAGAGTCTGACCAGGATAGTGCTTAGATACTAAAAATACATTGAAATGGTGTAATTTTTAGAAACTATTTTGGGTTTAATGCTTCTAGTTAGATGCTTGAGCTTCAGCATTTGGTTGGTTGTCAAGCACTCAGTGACTCACTGCAGTACCCTAAAATGGACAGTGGATGACTGTCAGGCAGCATTTTTGTCTAAACACTACATGTCACTTGTTATCAGACCTTTTCTGAAAGCTCCTCACTTATTCCTTTGGCACACCTCGCTGCCTGTTAGAACCAGTCCTCCCACATCACACCCTGAGAAAGGAGCTTGGGCAGATGAAACAGTGATGCAGGGTGTGTTTGTTAGTAGTTAAAAGGCAAATTTTGCCCTAAGGGGTATGTTTTATGATGTAACATGTGTATTAACTGTGATTCTGTACCAGGTAAAAGCCCCTGGTCGTCTTTGGTTGCATAAAACATTTTGGAGTGTTTAATAGCACTTAAAATAAGAAAAATCTTCTGAGTTTAATAGGAATCTTGTTCCAGCACCATATTACATTCTACTGAGACCTGGAGCCTCTGGAATCAGAATGTAAAAATAAAAGAAAAAGAAAAAAAGTCTTCGGTTTTCTTTATGCTCTTAAAGGAAGAGGAGAAAGAAACAAGCTCATAAATAAAGAAGTGATGTGGATAAAAATTATAATCTCTTCTGCAGGGAGGTAATTTTCAGGAACTATCCTCTTCAAGGGATTTGACAGTGCTGTCGGGAATAGATGCAGCCTCACAACTGAAAAATAAGCAGGAGACTTTCAGAGCTGTAACTGGAATTTCAATTTGCCTTCTGTGCCAGAAAGACCCAAAGCCACCCAGAAATAGGGCAAAAGTAAAAATAGTTTTAGCTTTCAAGCAGATAGAAAGGTGTTTGGTACACAGTGGTTCTTAATGCTGGAGTAATATTTGGACTAATATTTCATCTTGTTGCTGTGCAATTTGTATATGTAGAATGCCCTAATCCTATTCAATGGCAGTTGTTACCATTACCCCCAGAAAAATCACATGTTCAAAAGCTATAATCATAAGTAGGCAATGGATAATGAAACTGTGTGAACTGAAAGAGATTATGAAACAGAGTTAAAAATATTAGATCACTTTTTCCAGAAAGAAGTTGGACTTGTGTAAATCTAAAATAGTCCAAAATAATCTTAACACCAACTTGCTTCTAGATATCCAATCTTATATTGGGAAATTTAACTCTCTTATCATCAATTTCAAAGAACAGAGATTCTGTCATTCCTTCTGGAAGCTTGAATTCCTTCTCTTGAAGGCATCAAGAGATTTTCTGGCTGTTTTAATATTTCTGCAAGGACTATTGGAACCATGTAAACTGATCTAATGGACTCTCATATTTCTACTACCTGCTGCAAAGGAGGCAAGCAATATTCACAGGCTGTTATCTTGAAGGGACAATGAATTGTGCTATTTCCAACAGGCTGCCCTCAGACAAGGGAGAAAGACAAATCTGTTGGAGTGCAGAGGGAAAAATCTCCAGTATTGCCTCAAAATCAGTTCCCATTTTCTCTAAACCAGAAGTGTAATAGCAAGCAGATTTTAAGGAAAGAACCCTTTTTGAAAGCTGTGGGGCATTGGTTCTATACTAAGTTTCATCAGGATAAATGTTAAACTATAATTTAGTATTCTCTCAAAAGATGAAGGGGAAAAATAGAAGCATTAATCATATGAAGGTTTGAGAAGCTTAGCAGTGGATGGAAGAAGTCCCCTGCCTTCCAGAAGCCTGGTGAATGTGGCACTTCTTGCAAACCTCAGAATTCAGCCTTGTTTTAATCTCAGCCAAGGAGACAGAACTTTTTCTACTTGAAAGTGTAACTGCACCTAGGTCAGAAGAAGGACGTACAAGACTGCAAAGTGATGCAGCTCATGCTGTGTCATTTTGTCTGTCTTGTTAGCCAGAGCATTTTCTTCCTTATGCCCCTAAAGATCTGTATGCAGTCCTCCAAGGAGTTCAAAGTTAGCAAATAAATAAAAACAAAAAAGAAGTTAAAAAAATCCACCCAAAACCAAACCAAAATACAACAAAATAAAGGTATTTCCCAAGGAACTTTAGGAAACAGTGCATTTTAATAAGTTCATTTAGCTGAAGGAACACAGATGTTTACTTGACTACCAGGTAAATTATAAACAACTACTTTGCAGGTTTTGATTACCTATAGACTTAAACTGAAAATTAAAAACCTGGTAGTAGAAAATGCAGATATTTTCTCAATTACATTAATGCAGTTATTTAAGCAGGACTTAAGATTATAATTTAATTGAGGGATTTTAATCTTTAGTTTCTTTTCTTGCAAGTAGGCAACATTCGCTGTATTCATCTTGCATGTTTCCTTTTTAACTGTATTTTTCCAATGTTTTCAAATGAGGATAAGGATCTCTCAGAACTGCCACAGTAGGTAAATTTTGGGGGGAATTTGAACTGACCACACTAACTTGGCTCGTAAGAATTCCCTGGTGTGAGGTGTCGCCCTTGTGTTGGAGGCAGGAGGTGTCAGGTGGAGAAAGCGCTGAAATCTGTACTTTCTAAAGAAGGTAAATTTCAATTCTTTGCCAAATGTCCACATTGCTCAGCTGTTCAGGTTTGTGAGACAAATGCCCCAAGGTTACTGGATGTTAGTTAAATCCTTGTTTTCTTCTGTCAGTCACCTTTAACAAGGAGCTGTAGGTACTGACTCTTGTTTTTTTATGCTGCTTAGGAAGGATTCAAGAGTCGTACTTAGCGACTTCAGGATTCTGATGTCCCAGTATCTCTCTGTATGGCTGCTATTACTGCACACTTCTCAATTATTGATTTTGAAGTATTTGGCATTTAAAGCTCTTATTTTCCCTATTCCCCCTCTCTTTCATCTCTCTTTTCAAACATAGGTAGTGCAGTTGTGCTGTCCTTTTTCATTTGTGCTAGTAACAGTGGAGATGTGTGAAGGTAGAGCTACAACACTATTTTTAACATGCAAAATTCATCATATAACTTTTCTTACAAACTCCAGTCAACCACAGAACGCTCTAAACTGCATCTGCATTAGTACTTCTTGTACTATGACATTCATATAATGTTTGTAGGATGAGTTGGGATTATGCCTGCCGTTTCACACAGCTGCCTTCTGTCTGCAGACTTCCAAGGAAATGTTTTTAACTCCTTCACAGTTCTTACACCTACAGAAAAGCATTTTAGGAAGTCTTATTATTGCAGATTAATTACAGGAGTCTTGCCCGATTGTAAGAGACATTTGAACTTCCTGCATGATTGATCCATTTGCTGTGCTTGCTAGTGGGGCTTTCCAAACAGTACCTAGACTTGGAGATCAGAGGTTAATATGCTATTATGATCTAATGCTGTTAGATTAAACAAGCAGTGGATTCATACTTTAGGAAAATAGGAGGGGAATAGTATACTTGGATTCACAATCTTGAGTGTTTGCACATGTGTATGCATGGGATAAAGGGTGCCTAAATAGGTATGAAGTATCAGGTAAAGAAGAGCTGCTTAGTTGATCAATTAAAAGCTCAGTTGCTGCAGACTGTTCCATTAGGACTCAAAAAGAAGAAAAATCATGTCAGTCATCTTCTCTTGCTGGACAGAGCTGATGTGTCAACAGCATGTCACACAGAATTAAGTCTTGAGATTTCATGCATGGGCTATGGCAGTAACTATAAGAAATGCTATATGGTATGACTTGAGAAAGTAATTTCAATCTGTTACTTCTAAAAAAAAAAAAAAATCCACAAAGGAGCCTGAGGACTGACTGTTCCTGGTTTTGTGGTGTATTAATCCATATAGATCAAAGATTTATTGAGTACTTGGTCATCTGATCCATAGGAAATGTCACTGCCTGTTTGTTTTAAGAGAACATAGGACTGTTAAGTTTCTTCACCACTTCTGCTACTTTATTTGCCTTTACATGTTTGTGTAAAGTGACAAAATTAAGAAGTTCACAGGTTCTTGAGTAACAGCTGGAGCAGAAGCTCAAGAGAAGTTAATAACTGTATTCAGACAATACAGGACGTAGTTTGAACACATTTGCTTAGTAGATTAAATTTAGTCTATTTTTTAGTTTTCTTGCTTAAAAAGTAGATTTTTATGTGTTTTCCACAGGGCTATGAGGACTGGCTGCGACATAAAGCAGACAATGAAGTCAACGGTGCTCCGGTTTATGTTGTTCGAAGTGGTGGCCTTGTGAAAACCAGATCTAAAAACATTCGGGTAAAGGACAAATTGAGCATTTTGTTTCTATTACACAGCTAAAACTCTTGTTTTATTGCTAATCATTGTGGTTTGGTAGCAACGCTGAAATGAATTCTGCTCTTTAAACCTCCTTGTATCTTTCTGATCTGTGTTCACTTTGTTAGGTGGGGGACATTGTCAGAGTAGCCAAAGATGAGACTTTCCCCGTTGATCTGGTGCTCCTGTCGTCTGACCGAGTGGACGGTTCATGCCACGTTACCACTGCAAGTTTGGATGGAGAGACCAATCTTAAGGTCTGGGTTACTTCTGTGAAATAGAATGTAGTTAATTTGTGGTTTTTCCTTCAGCCTTTTGAAATGCCTGCCCTGCTGCCTGGTAGTCCTGTTGTAACTCAATGGACACTGTTTTACAGACACATGTTGCAGTCCCAGAAACAGCAGTGCTGCAGTCTGTTGCCAACCTGGACAAACTGGTAGCTGTTATAGAATGTCAGCAGCCAGAAGCAGATCTATACAGGTATCACTTTATTAGTAAATATTTTGAAATTAAATCAGAATGAGGTGTTTAATACTCAGAATGTTACAGGTTAAGATTAAAGTAGCTTCACACATCTGCTTGAATTTCAAGTCTTAATAATCAGCTTGTGTTTATAGACATGTACTTACTGAAAGTTGCAAGTGACAACTTAAATTCAAGTACTTGAGTTGTAAACCAGACGTTATAATATTTATCATTTTTATTTTAATTATGTACATTTCTATCAGTAAACTTGATTCTAGATTTTAAAGAATTAAATGGCCTACAGTCTGATCAGGTTGAGGAAACTTCTGTAAGGTTCTGATGGAGATTTCAATATTATATAGGATATGTTAAAGTGGAATTACTCAAGTCTAATTCTAAGGATATGTGTTGCTCATATTTATTTTGCATATGCTCCAGAGAAGATTTGAACTCCATTCTTCAGTAGCAAAACCTTACATTAGAAAAGGGATATCCAAGTGTGCTTTAACATCAGCAAGCAAGGTCATAGACTCTGTAAAGCAGCATCATGGGTAGCAAAAAATTATGTTCCCATCCAAGTTTCTTCTGAATTGTGTAATGGAAAATGGTAGCTATGAAGTAGTAGTTTTTAAAATCCAAGTATATTATCGCAGCTGTTCTGAAGTAAGCTTGGAGATCTTTGAGAAATACTAAGTATTTTTAAACTAAGATACTCAGTTTGAACAGATGTTCAAATATTTGATATTTAGCGAATTAAGATACAATCACTATGGAAGTTTGTGTCCCTTTTTGTGGCTAGAGTCATGCTAAATAAGTGTGTGTTAGATTTTTAAATGTGTAGTAGATTGGCTTTATTAAATGAAAAGTTTCTATTTCTAGTGGAAAATGTGCAACTTACATTTGTTGAAGAATTATTTCTTACTGAATCATCAAGAAGTCACAATCTGTTTTAAATTAATAGAAATACAATCTTTTGTGGTAATTAATCAGAGTTAATAAGCTTTCTCAAATGCCTGTTCCTATGAGGGATAAATGTTTCTGTTGCTAAATGTCTCTTGTAAAATTATTGCCAGTTTTGCCATATTGATTTAGTTTGATTGTTAATAAAAGTTGATTTATTTTTTACTTGTGAACCATTAATGACTTTTTTGTAAATACAGAGAAGGTTTTGACATTTTTGAGTCTTTGTGTAGATACTTCTAAGACATATCCATCTTTTATAGATTTGTTGGAAGAATAACTGTAAGTCAGCAAGCTGAAGAAATAGTACGGTGAGTAAAATTGTATAAGATGATTATTTAGAACATGTGGAGGTAGTTAAAATCTTGACCATCACAAGAGTTACTGTTGAATATATGAAAAGGGGAGGTATTTTTACTGTAAGTATCAACTGCAGCTGCATACCTCAGATGTAGATCAGAAAAAATGAGTGAAGGAAGTTCATTGCTACCCAGTTCTACACATTTAATACAAGAGTTCTGGAAAGTTTGACTGTTGTGAAGAAGGCAATTTTTTGGCAGGGGTAGTCAGCTGGTAACTTTGTTGTTATTTGTCAATTAAAGCATTTATTGTTCTGAAACAATTTCCACTGACTTAGTATCTATACTACAGCAGATCCCCTGTCATCAGAGGCACTGAGGAGTTTTTGCAGTTGAAATCCCTAGAAGTTCCTGGTTTAACAAAGCCACTGCTAGGAATTTGTAATTTTTAGTATCTATTTCAAACTTCAGCTGGACTGTGTAGATAAGTGCTTACATCTGTCACAGGCAACACATTTGTGTACACATAATCATGGGCTCGCCACCTTTCCTTGTGCAGTCACAGCAAGTAACAAACACATGTGCATATACAAAAATAAACATGTGAAGCTTTTTACAGACTACCATCTTGACTTATTGGAAAGATTTCTAATTGTTGTGGGTTGGTCCCAGCTACCAGTGAGGCAATCAAAAAAAGCTGCTCATTCAATTGCCACCACCACGACAGGATAGGAGAGAAAACAGGAAAGTCAGGAGTGAGAAGGATCATGGTTTGAAATAAAGACATAGAAATCTAGAGCTTTGTTTATATGACAGTGATCATGGCCTGCATGTGGCACAGCTAAAAGAAACATAGGGTAAACCGAAGGGCTTGCATGCCAAAGCACTTAGCATCCGAACTTTTAATTCTTTTGTTTCTACCTAATATGTCAGTCTGGCCACTACAGTTGTTAAATTTCTGCTTTCATTTGAAATAGTGGAAAAATTACCTTTTTTTAAATTTCAAACCAGCCCTGCTGGCAGTTTCTAAAGATGATACAGCTGCTGCAGTAGAACATATGATTCTAACCTTATATTAACTTTGTTTCTAGCTAGACCCTTATCTTCACAGCACTGCTTCACAGCACTGGTGAACTCAGCCAAAGAAATGAATGTGTTTATTGTATTGTGATAGATGTGAGGAAAAAACATGTATTTTACCTTCTGAAATTTTACCTCCTGTGTTAGGAAACAAAACTGGCACTGCTGTGGTGGTATCCGTCTAATTGTTTGTTTCTTTGGTGTGAATAGCTTTTGAACTTTCTAGATCATTTCAGTCTGACAGAGGGGTAGAGGATTGGTAAATTAGCCAAACCTAAACCAGCACTTTTGGGTGCACTGTGAGCTCTACTGGTTTCTTGCCTGCTTCCTTCCTAAGTACCATGTGGGTCTCTCTGAACCAGCCATGTGGATTATTTAGCTCAGTCAGCAGTTATGGGATAGGGAACAGTGGTAGGGGAGTATGGCAGTGACCAAGGGAGACATGAAAGAAAACAGAGAGCTCTGTGGAGGCATGTGGGAGGTGTGGTGAAAGGGGTAAGATCACTGATTGAGTTGCTGCATTGGGAATTTATTGGGGATATAGGACAGTTTTGCATAAGAAACTGGATTTCAGTACTTCTCCAGAATACAGAACAGCTGATGTTTACATGCTGATATGTCTATTTCTTTTTAGACCTCTTGGGCCTGAAAGTCTCTTACTTCGTGGAGCAAGATTAAAAAACACTAAAGAAATATTTGGTTTGTAGACATCTAAATATTTAAAGAGTATTCTCTTCTTAAAGCATATTGATGAACTGTATTTTAATTCTACTTGCACTGAAGGAATTGTAATAATCTTGCTGACTGTTACCTGAGGGGATATGATTATAGATGAAAGTAATGATATTATGCTGAAGAACCTCTAAGGATATAAAGTTCCAGCTCTGCTCTGTGAAAATATTTGAAGTGGTTTGATAGAGGAGTAACTTAACTTCAATGGATAAATGACTGTTCTTACTGTTACCTATTGTTGAAGGCTTTCTCCTGAGATTTACCATGCTGATTTCCATAAAATACATATTGAAGAGCAGTACAGTCATAATAATGAAGAGTGTTAAAGTAGGTGTTAAAATTACTTCAGTAGTACTCTTTTACTACAGAAGAGTCTTGCAAATCGCACAAAATACAAACTCATAGTAAACACAGAAGTAGTACCACCTTTTGCTTTTATCCTATATCTCTCAAAATGAAACATTCTGCAAATTGTATTTATGCAGAAAATGAAGTCTGACTCTTCCCCCCTTCCTTCCCAGGTGTTGCTGTGTATACAGGTATGGAGACAAAGATGGCATTAAATTACAAGAGTAAATCTCAGAAACGGTCAGCAGTAGAAAAGTATGTTTATTTTCTAATATCTCTCTTATTTGTAGAGCCTTAACCTAGTTTTTCCTATGTAGCCTTAAAACCCTGGCGGTCTCATCATTGAGTTATAGGCAAAGGGAAGAGAGTGTTAATTGCCTTGTCTTCAGTAGGAAGTTATAAAGATAAAATCCATTTTTTGATATTACATCCTTTAGTAGTGTACAAAGTGGAAATATCCAAGCTTGCTCCTGGTTGCAGGGTAGGTGTTACTATGATAGGTATTTATATTGAATCTCATGATTTATTTTAAAAAGGAAAGGAGTTCTGATATGTTGCCTTTATTCCATTTACTGAAAATCTGAGAGAGCCCCCTGGCATTCTTGTGCAAATATATAGCTACATACAAACAACTGTATGTAGCACAAGAGAAGTTCAGTCATCAAAGCACGGGCAGGAGGGATGGTCTGGCTGGTTACAAGAAGCAGGTGTGACTATCCTGCTGTAGCCTGGCCTAGGTTAAATGCTCAGCTGCACATGGCAGTGCTCTTCTAACTGAGGAAAAAGTGCAGCCATGGGTTTCTGCTCTGCTTGTTTGTACTGCCTTCACAGCCTTGCAAGCTCTTTGGGGAAAAAGAGGACCAGTGTGGGACTGTAGGTGTATCACAAGTCAGCTGTTGGGGTGTTCCTGCACCTTAATCTAGTCTTCATATTGCTATATAGGGAGTTTATCTTAGTCAGATGTAGAATTTCTTTCCCATTCTGTTGCCTGTTTGTCACATAGGAACTTTATATCTGTATCAAGCACAGGCTACATTTTCTAAAAAAGGTCCAACAAGTTTTTGATCAATTCATGTAACCACACTGTGTCAACAGGTGAAGTAAAATAAACTGAAATTTCTTGCTTTATTTTTTTGCCTCTTTATAGGTCCATGAATTCCTTTTTGATTATTTATCTAATAATCCTCCTCTTTGAAGCCATTCTTAGCACTATTTTAAAATATGCATGGCAAGCTGAAGAGAAATGGGATGAGCCTTGGTATAATGAAAAAACAGAGCATGAAAGAAACAGCAGTAAGGTAACGTTGTTCTGCCCAATTGCATATCTGAGGAGCACTCAACCAAGATACACTCAATGTCATTTATATTATGTCTCTATTCTATGTGTAACCACCACATGATCCACTTGCAAGTCTCTGTGCTGTTGTCTCAGTGATTTTTGAGTTAGTCCCATGTAGCCTCACCGTTGTGTAGAAATATTTCTACCTCTGTTACTGGTTGGACTTTTCCTTCCTTTATGAAAAGATCAAACTTTTTCAAAACTTTTGAAAAGGTTTTGTTAGGACATATTTCTGATGGTCTGTGTTCTAATTATTGTTCTTTAGGATGTCTTTTGTCATTCCATAAAGGAAAAGAGGATGAGGATGGCTGTTCTTGTGTATGTTCTATTGCAGTGATTTCACAGTTTAGGAATTTTGTACATTCTGTGATGTTGAGATGGTTTGGGCAATTTCGTAAGGCTGTAATTTTGCTCAAGCTCCTGCTTGCCTGCTCAGTTCTCTTTAGAGATTGAAGGGATACTTTAAAGTATCCCTGAAATCTGTGGTTCTGAAAAGTATCTCTTCTTTCAATTAGTCTGTATTTTTCTGTGTTCTCTTTAATTTTTGATTTCTGTATGAGTCTGCCTTTATCCAAGGCAGTTCAGGAGCTTAATCTGAAATAATTGCTATGCAAGTTAGTCTAGCCTGTGGAGCCTTTCAGTTCTGAATAGAGCAGGGATAAGTATTTCCTCAATCTTTCCATTCCTTTGCCATCAGGAATGTAGAGAGCCATGTGTGTTTCTGCAGTGTCATTCTCCTCCTGTCACATCTTTGTTTTTCTGTTGACTTCCACAATCTTCTCCCATGTTGACTTCCACAATCTGCTTTGCATTTCTTAGCATGCTGACATCCTTACTCAGAGTGCTTTCCCTGCCCATCTCCTCCTGTGTGTGCAGATTGTTTTTTCATTGCCATTGCTTGAAGAAACTCTCTAACTTAAGTAATTGTCACTACCTCTCTTAGATGAATTGCTGCTCTCACTTTCTGTCTTTTCTGGTTAAGTTTGGAAGATCTCTTTAGGCACAGTACTTGCTGAGTTTTTGTCAGCTACTTTAATTATTTATTAAATACAGCAATGCTCCCTAAAGAGGAAGAACAGACATTATTTAGCTTTGTAAATTGTTGACTACTTTTATGCTTCCTTTATTTAAAATGTTCTCCTGCACCAATAGCTGGCAGAGTTGAAAGAGGTGGGCTGGTTTTTGTCACCTCTAGTCTCCCTTGCTCAATATTGTTAGATACTGAGTTTGTTGTGCAGATGAAAAAGAGACTGTAGTGTTGCATTTCAGGGTTTGTTAAAATTATCATACCTAGTAAAAAGAAGTTAATCTCCTGTCACATTGGTGTTTGCCTGACATGTGTGTGTGGAACACAATGATTTGAAGAGGCATAAAAGAAATCCATGTGGTCCCTTTCTTTTTGTGTAGTCTGGATCACCCAAATCACTGGGGAATGGCTAGCAAACAGGAGCCCTCTTGACACTTTGCTGTCCTGAAACAGCAGAGTGCTTGCAGATTCCTCTGACAGCCTGGAAAATCACTTGTTTGCCTCTACAATTTAGGGTTCCTTAGAAAAGCTTACATGAATGATGCTGTTTGATGGAACGGGGAATACATTTGATTTCTCAGACCAAACTCTTTCAGAGATGGAAAACAGAAGCACCATGACAGTTAATATTAATTGGCAGCCCTCCTGACAGATTCAGTAGAGAGACTGAAATTAATAAACTTGTGAATTGAAACCTCCAGTCAGAGCTTAAGGCAGACTTTTTGCATCAGTGTGAAGGCGCGTTACTGGGGCAACCTGCAAATGCCTGTGTTGTCAGTGGAGTGTTGTCTCTCTCATATGTGTGTGGGACATGGGCTTCTCTGGCTCTCCCAGTTTGTCATTTTTCATGCATATTGAAGCATAATAAAGTCACCATGTTTCACCTGAGCAGTGTGGTAATCTTCACTTTTTCTTTTTTTCTCTTGTAGATCCTGAGATTTATTTCAGATTTCCTTGCTTTTCTGGTACTTTACAATTTTATCATACCCATTTCACTCTATGTGACTGTTGAGATGCAGAAATTTCTTGGATCGTTTTTTATTGGCTGGGATCTTGACCTCTATCATGAAGAAACAAACCAGAGAGCACAAGTAAATACTTCAGACCTCAATGAGGAATTGGGACAGGTAAAAATATGTTGTCTGTTGGGTTTTTTTCACCTATTTTCTACTTAGTTTTTAATACTAAAATTTGTTACTGTGGGCTTTTTATTACTTGTGATATGTATGATTTCTGATTAATTTTTAGTTAAGGTATAAAGACCTGATGGCAGAAGTTGAAATTCTTATGTGATTAAAAAAATCAGTGTAATAGAAAGTGTGAGTGGAGATTATTGTGTCTTTTTTTTCTTCTAACCTTCTAACCTTTTTTTCTTCTAAGTACATGCAATTCCAAGTTTGTTTTTTTGTTTTATTTTATGAAAGGTAGAGTATGTGTTTACAGACAAAACTGGTACATTAACTGAAAATGAGATGCAATTTCGGGAGTGCTCTATTAATGGCATAAAGTACCAAGAGGTCAATGGTAAACTAACTCCAGAAGGATTTTCTGAAGATTCTCCAGATGGAAATAGGCATGGTTTGGTAAGGTTCTTTGGTTTTCCCACCATTAGTCATCCTAGTTTGAAAGTGTTTTATTTCATAGATATATTCTTGTACCATTAGCATGAAAAAAATCCCAACCCATACATAAATCAGAATTTTTGAATAGCTTGAAGCTTTCAAGTGTCACTGAACAAATAATATTTATTAAACATGTTGAGATGGGATTATTTAACATGAAATGCTTGGCAGATTTGTAAGTAAAAACACTTCCTCCTTACGTGTGTTCAAAACTGGGTTGATATGTAAATGTTACAAATCAAGATTTTTCTTTCTTCTAGGTGAAAGAGGAAGAGCTCTTCTTGAAAGCAGTTTGTCTGTGTCATACAGTCCAGATCAATGCAGATCAGACAGATGGTGCTGATGGTCCCTGGCATGCCAATGGAATAACATCTCCCCTGGAATATTATGCTTCTTCCCCAGATGAGAAGGCTTTGGTGGAAGCTGCGAGCCGGTGAGCAGCACTGCCAGGGCAACCTTACAAATGGCTCAGGATACTGGTGAACACCAGGGCCTGGCACTGGCACCTTTCTGGGAAAACATTCAAATGTAAAATACACAACCCCCTAGATTATTATAAAGTGATTATTTAAAATCTTTATGAAGATACTTGAGAAATTACAGTGGTTAGAGTATGATGTGAATAAAATACTGCAGAAATGGGCATTTTTAATTTTCCTTAGAAGCAGAGTACATTAATGGGGTGTAAGAGTCTCTCCTTTTCTTCCCTGCCATCTTCCCCTCCCTCCATTAATAGGCATTTTGTCTAAAGTGATAATTAAATGTATATTTTCTTTTCTTTTAGAGTTGGAGTAGTATTTACTGGAATTAGTGGAGACAGTATGGAAGTAAAAAGTCTTGGAAAACCAGAGAGGTATTTGTTTTTTTTCCTTGATTATTTTGAAGGGTAGAACAGTAGTGAAGATTAATGTAATGTTCTCCTCTTAATCCTCTTTGTTCATAAGCAAACCTTGCCTTTCCACAGCGTGCTCTGTTTAATGCTTTTCCCTTGATGTCTTCAAGACAGCTTGCATCTTATTCCTTACCAATTGTAGCTGAGATGCAAGAATTTTGTGTGAGTTACTCTGTGTAGGTGTGTGTTGTAACAGTTTGTATCTTTGCCCATTCCTCAAAGGTTGAGACTGTAGTAGAGTTGGAATACTGAATTGCTTGTTCAAGTCTTGTTTCAGCTCTCGAAATTTCCAGAATCAGTCTCATCTGTGCATAATCTAATCAGATATTTTAAACTTTCCTAAAATGAGTACAAATTATTAATAACTGTATATCTGCAGTATGCCATAATTCCTTTTACTCATTTGATCTGTCAGCTAGTTGGCAGTACTTCGATTTTAAATGTCAAAAATTAATTTTCTAAGCTAGTGGCAACATAAGAAAAACTAATCCACTTACCAGGGCACACACACTTTTTTGACAGTCTAGATTTTTTTACAAATTTGTCAGAAACAAAACATAGTTTTCAAAGTTATACTTGAAGTAACGACAGAAGGATGAAAAGTAGATAAGAGCTGCTTGTAATTGCCAAATGTCGAGTTAGTATTCAGAAAGCTATTCCTGCTGGTAGAAGAACCTTTTATTCTTACAAAATGGAATTAAACATATATAAATTCATAAAAAGCAATGAATAGTGATTGTTCAGCAGTGGTAGCATTGCTTTTGGAGTTTCTATACAAAAATGACACTTTGAGGAAAGGTCTGTGGTGTAAGAGTCTATTTATAAGAAATTGTCTTTGGAAATTTATTTCTGAAAATGTTTTCTTCCTGTTTCCTCTTTTAAAACACAAAATACAGGTATAAATTGCTTCATGTTTTGGAGTTTGATCCAAATCGCAGGCGAATGAGTGTCATTGTAGAGAGTCCCTCAGGTACGTGATCAGAAATTACACAAGCAGCACTTGGGAACTTCTTAAATGACATTATTTTTAATTTCAGTTCTATTTGACTTTCTAGGGGAGAAGCTTTTATTCACAAAGGGGGCAGAATCTTCCATTCTTCCTCGTAGTAAGAGTGGAGAAATAGATAAAACAAGGATACATGTGGATGAATTTGCTTTGGTAAGTGTACAGGCTTGCCCAACTCCCAGCCTCAGCTGATCAGAAGAAAATTCGTGCAGTATAAATTGTGACTTGAAGTGAAAAAATTGTTGGTGATGGCTTCTTGCTAGATCAGAATCTTCTCTGCTCTGAATGTAGTCCCTTATTTTCTTGCAGAAAGGCCTAAGAACTTTGTGTGTGGCCTACAGAAGATTCACACCCGAGGAGTACCAAGAAATTGGCAAACGCCTTCATGAGGCCAGGACTGCCTTACAGCAGCGGGAAGAGAGATTAGCAGATGTGTTCAACTTCATAGAAAGGGATCTGGAATTACTTGGGGCTACAGGAGTGGAAGACAAGTATGCCATGGAGTTACTGCTATCTATGCTGAAACCCAGCAAGTTTAGGATTTATACTTGAAATATGAAGTGTGAAAAGCTCTCCCACTATGACCAAAAGTTCTGTACTATTCTTTAGTATATTTACATTTGGATTGAGGCAGATTCAAAACAAAACTTGTACCAACTGATTCTGTCTTAATAACGGTGATGTACAGTGTGTTTCATCAGGAGAGATGTCACATTTATGATATGGAATAGTTGCAGCAAATATTTAGTGTAACAGCAAATTCCTTAGGAAAGCTTCTACACAGAGGTCCTTTGCAAAGCATTCTGCTTGTGCTCTGTGGGTCACAGGGTGTATTGTACACTGAAGTGAGCACATGGGGCTTGAGAAGCTTTTCATGCACCACAGTAGCCAGGAATTTTTGTGGGCTGTTTCAAAGCATCTCAAATGCTGTGACGGTGCCTAGTTTAAATCAAGACATTCTATACGGTTAGTACAAATTTTTGGTCCCTTAGAAGGATTGAAGTTTAGTTTTTGTTTCATCAAGGCCTTTGTTTTGTTGATGGTAACAGAATGTCATTTGCCAAACTATGATTTTCTGAAAATACATGTACCATTGGAAAGGCAGACTTAACTCACCATGACAGTGGAGTTACAGTGGTAGCATGGAGTTACAGTATGAGCTCTTGTGTTTGTAAAGTGTTCAGTTGGTTATTTAAGCTTTTTCTTGTTTCTAGACTGCAGGAGAAAGTCCAAGAAACTATAGAAGCCCTCAGGCTGGCTGGTATCAAAGTGTGGGTGCTCACTGGAGACAAGCACGAAACAGCTGTTAGTGTCAGTTTATCCTGTGGACACTTTCACAGAACCATGAACATCCTTGAGCTTGTGCAGCACAAGTCAGACAGTACCTGTGCAGAACAGCTGAGGCAGCTTGCCAAGAGGTAAAATACCTGAGATGTCACTATCTCAGTGATGATCTTAGCTTGGGTTGCTTTCATTTTTAAATTTTATGGCAGTCTCTTTGATGCGTGTGCCAAACAAAGAAGTTTTTTTTTATTTTTTTTTTAAAAAATATTTATTAATATCATAACAGACTGGAAGAAGTAGTCTGTCTGACAGATTAACTCCTTTGCTTATTGTCTGGCCAACAACATAGTTTATAGCAAAATCAGAATTTTACCGTTAACACTGGTACAAAGTCAATATTTTTGTTCCTGAACAGAATAAAGGAAGACCATGTTATCCAGCATGGACTGGTTGTGGATGGGACCAGCCTCTCTCTTGCACTCAGGGAACATGAAAAACTGTTCATGGAAGTTTGCAAAAACTGTTCAGCAGTGTTGTGCTGTCGCATGGCTCCCCTTCAGAAAGCAAAGGTAAGTGAGAATATAGTCAGGATTGCCTTTGAGCTATTTTTATCATGCTTTGAGGAGGAAAGTATGTCTGAAACTGCTTTGTTTGTTTGTCTGACCCTTTTTGTGACCTCTTAATCCTTGGTAAATTCAGATCTAGAGTAGTTTGCTCAGAAGTTTCTACATGTGTGTTTGAAAATTTGCAAGTGGATGGAGAAATCAAAATACTGCCACCAAGCTCATCTTTATTCTGCCTCTTGAGTGTTCAGTAAGGCAGCATCTCTCCCTATCTCCTGCATGCTTTTGCCTTAGTTGCTCCATCACTTCTCCAGACCAAAAAACTAAATTGAAAATTCATGAACCTGTAAGGAGAAACTGCTTCTCTAAATACTTTAAAAATACCCAAGTTTGAGGAAGAAGTAAAAGGGAAGGGAAGGCAAGGCCTAGTCTCCAGGAAAGGTTTTTCTTAATGCTCTCTTCTAATATCATTTTTCATTCACATGAATACTGAATTTTACTCAAATATGTGTTGGATAAGATTTGAATTCAGATTTTGTGGTTTGTTTTTTTGACTCCAGAAAGCTAAGCTGTGAAGGACTATAATACTATTTTCTTTTGAAATTTCCTCTTCGTGAAAAGACATCTCTTTACCTTAAAGCACTAGAAAACCCTTCTGTGAGGTGTTGGGTGTTCAAGAGGCAGGCTGTTCTACTGTAACAGAAGTGACCTGTTTGGAGGCCATTCTTTCTTCCAGAGTTCTGATGCAGTCTTTAGAATCACTTCAGTATAGAACTGGTCACCTGGTATAGTATTAGTTTCAGTGAAATGTTGAAAGGAAGTTGTAGCTACACTGAGTAAACCAGTCTGTTGAATATGTCAACTCTGTACATTCTTCTAGCTGAAATTTTTGCCATCCTGTCTCTTTGAGGTGCAGTTATTTGTCAGTGTGGTGTCCTTGTTCTTATTTTGTCATTTAACTTGATTTATAATATTTTGTTCTGCTTTCCTTAATTCTTCTCCTCACCAGCAGATAATGGAGATTATTTCCTGTCTTGAGTCATGAAGTACAGCAAAATATTATTTTAATTGCAGTGAATTTTTAATTTGAAACATTGAAGTATATAAATCACCAAGACAAATGCCATACAACTTGAGGGGTAGGGAAGGAAGTGCAGGGAAGTTTAGTCTAGTCTTGCACATTATTTTTTTGCTGAAGGCAACCTTTTTCTGAGGTTTATTCCAAGATTAAGCTGGAACTCAGCTTAATACTTACTGCATCTTTAATTATAATGCATGTTGATGTTTGATTAGTGGTCTCACTACTAATTTTGGTATGTTTTGTGACTCAAAACCTCGTTTAAACATCATCATTTCAGTCATTTGGAGCTGCTGCTGATTGCTGCTGTTAAAATTTGCTAAAGGATTTGTCTTGACCTTTTCACATGGATGTTTGTCTGTCCAAATTACCTAGGCCTTGGGGATCTCAAGAGGACTGATCTGGGTGACATCCTGCAGTCTTCTTACATCTCTAAGGCTGTTTCCTAGGGTCTAATACTAACTGTGTAAATAATTACCCCTTAGGAATGGGGAACCTTTAAACTTGAATATTAATACCTGCAATTAGGGAATGTATTCCCACAATCAGGTGGATTTCTCTGAGCTGTGGACTTTGTTTTATCACTGTTGTGTTCCTTGTGTGAGGTGAATTCCCACTCCTGTGAATCAATGCCCTGACACTGCCAGCCATGACTCAATTACTCCAATACAGTTTTTTGTGTCTACTTAACTTCATGCAGTTGCTCCATTGATATTTCCATTTTAGGGTTTCTGGAACTTGATGGGGAAAATGTTTTTTCATACATATTTATTTCCTTGGTTTTGGAAAACCTCTTGATCAGTGTTCATACCTTTACCTGCAGCCCACTTACAACTGAATTAGTGAAGCTTCTCCCTTAAGCTAGAGCGCTGTGGGAGGTTAATGAATCACTAATTCTCCTTAACCAAAAGCCTCATCTAACTAACTCCTTTGTATTTAGAATATTATTGACACTTACATTGAAGATCTGTTATCACTGCTTCTCTTCTGAGTATTTTAGGGCCTTGCATGTCAACAACTTTTTTCTCTCATTCTGTCATATCTTCTTCTGTTTTATTATCAGTGGAGAATATTCCTTGATGATAATGAAGGTGCTTTAGAAAGAAGCTGTTTTCCTTAATAATAGCACATTGATCTTTTAGCTAATGTGTTTGCTTTTTCAAATTCTTCTTTCACCTGGATTATTTCCATTAATTATAAATATCAAGAATCTGGGTTTATTAAAGGGCATTAAATCTGTATTACTCTGTAAGTAAATTTTCAGTTCTAAATTTTACTTGTCTTTGTTTTATATGATAAAGCACCAAACTAAGAGTTGTAACAGAACATTGAAATAAGAACAGGAAAATAGGCTCAAGGTAGATATAATATTTAAATCAGGCTTGGGCTCAAAAACAGGCAGCTTTTCTAAAGAAGGAATTAATGTATGCATGTGATATGCCAAAGATATTTTTTCCCCAAACATGCATGTTCATAAAACATATTAATTATACCTACAGATAGGCTGCTAACAGATATTTGGGAATTGGTGGCATGGTTTGTAGGTAGACTGTCTAATCTGAAAGTGTTTCACTTTCTTTTTCCAGGTGGTTCGACTGTTAAAAACGTCTCCAGAGAAGCCCATAACGTTAGCGATCGGAGACGGTGCTAATGACGTGAGCATGATCCAGGAGGCACATGTTGGCATAGGTACCTTCCTTCTGTCTCCACCTGTTGGGGCTTCTTTATTTGAATCACCATCACATGAGCAGCTTCCTTTAGTTGTAAGCGTGAGGAATATCTTCCTTTGCAACACTGCTGAAGTCCTTACAGTGTTGAAGTACAGGAAAACAGAGCTGTAGCTTCAGATGTATGGTGTTGTATGTTGATGTAGGGGTTTTAAACTTCAGTTTTGGTTACACTTAACCTGTTTTGTGTTTTGTTTTCCAAACATTACAGGAATCATGGGCAAGGAAGGAAGGCAAGCTGTAAGAAACAGTGACTATGCAATAGCACGGTTTAAATTCCTCTCCAAGTTGCTTTTTGTTCATGGACACTTTTACTATATTAGAATAGCAACCCTTGTACAGTACTTTTTTTATAAGGTGAGGTTTTTTTTTTCCCATCAATAAATTTATTTCAGATCTGAGATTCTTGTTGGGATCAGGTTAAACATCTCTGTTTAAACATGTTTTCTGGGCTTTTTTATTTTATTTTACAACCAAATACAGTAATTTCACTGTGCAATTGTTTAGTCTTTCTACCTAGAAATAGGCTTTAAATACTGCAGTGAGTTTGTCTAGGCTGAGAGGCTGATGTGTTTGTTTTCTCAAGGAAGGGTTTTTGGTTGGTTGGTTGGGGTGTTTTTGGTTTTTTTCACTTATTCATCAGTTTTCATAACAAGTCAAAACTCACTAGCTTTATTGAATTTTATCTGAGATTTCAGCTTTGGCTCCCAAGTCCTTTTTGAAGTGTTTTCTTTCATTTAATGGCAATAGCATGATGTTATATTTTGGTTTCAGCTTTGTTTGCTTCCATGCAACAAACGCACATGAGCACGGCACAACTTTATTGAATAAAATGTGGAATCTATTCAGCAAAGAAATACGTAACAAGAAACTGAAGGGGAAAATGAATGGATTTCTTCTACTTAAATACTACTTAGACTCCTGTAGTGAGATGTGCTCATCAAGCGCATGTAGTTAAGTTCATACTTTTCAGGTTCATTGTCCCAAAGGACAAACAAAATATCCTCTCAAGAAAAGCATCTTGCTTTACTTTGTCGAGTAAAATGCTGAAAGGCTTTGTGCTCTCCCAGCTTGTAAGAGTTAGCAATTTCTTTTAGGGCTCTGTGAGGCACATACTAAGGATTAACTATTTCCTTCTTTTTATTTCAGAATGTGTGCTTTATTACACCACAATTTTTATATCAGTTCTTCTGTTTGTTTTCACAACAAGTAAGTATTGCATGCCTGACTTCTTGTCTGTGAAACACTTGAGGTCCATAATTAAGAAAATAGGAGGGTGACACAAGGAGCAGTAGAGATGTTACACTTAGCAAATATCCAGCTTCTTTTTCTGTGTTTGATAGCTGATGTTATTAGATTGTTATGTGAGTGCAGCTGTTTTCCTAACTAGCAAATTAAAATAACTGATCAATCGTTGCTGCTGTAAGTGTGCTAATAAATCTTTATCAATTCCAAGGCATAAAATGCTTTTTGCTTTCCTTTGCAGACGCTCTATGACAGTGTATACCTGACTTTGTACAATATTTGTTTCACTTCCCTGCCTGTCCTCATCTACAGTCTTTTTGAGCAGCATGTGCACCCGCATGTATTGCAGAGTAAACCTGTGCTCTACAGGTATGTATGTCCTGCATCAGTTCCCACAGGGCCACATCTTGTCCAGCAGCAATGGCATCTGCACAACTCTGAACTTGCTACAATAATTATCTGTAATTTAGGCATTTTCTTGATGAGGAAGAATTGAAGCTACATAGTTCTCATCCTAAAAGTTAGTTAAAAGGAGTATTTTAAGAGATGTGGCTTTTTATGTTGACCATGTTACGAGTGAAGACCACTGAGCACTTGGTCAGCTTACATGATTGGCAGCCTTCTCCTCCATTACATGTAGGAGATGAAAATCATTCAGACAAGGAAAATGAAAAACTAGGACACCATGATTAGGGGAATCACCACAAAAAAATCCTTGACTAAGGGGAGGAGTGATTTTCTGTAGAATTAGGTGTCCTCCCAGTGGTAACATGTTGCACTACATAGTGCTTTTTGGAGAAAAAAGTAGGTATTTTTGTAAAAAAGAGGTGTCTTCTCTCAGATGTTTCTCTTTTTGTAAAGGTCTTTTAAGCAGAGCAAGGGGTAAGTATCAGGAAATCTGGCTTTTTCTTCCTCTTGCAGTTCCACCTCCAGGTTCAGGAATTTTAGTTTGTGCTATTCTGAATTTGACCCATTAGAGACCTTGGCCATTGGTGACCTCTCCTTAAAGCAGAGCCAAATCTTGAGATCTCAGAGGGGGTTTTTTGCCCATGATTTATGTATTTTTTTCATATGTCACCATTTGTTTAATGTGTCTTGGTACAGTTGAAAGTTATATTTATTCAAAACAGTAGCAGTCATGCAGTGTTGGTTGGTTGGTTACGGACAGTATGAAATCCAAAATCTGTTTTATTTCTGCAGAGACATCAGTAAAAATGCCCATCTGGGGTTTAAACCATTTCTTTACTGGACCATCTTGGGCTTCTTTCATGCATTTGTTTTCTTTTATGGCTCGTATCTTCTAATGGGAGAAGACACTTCTCTGCTGGGAAATGGCCAGGTACAATATCATAAGTGTTATTCTACCATTGTATTTTTGTTGGTATTTCTTAGTGTTTTTTTGGAAAAATCCTCCTGTGTCCAAAAAATTTTGTTTTTATGAACTACAATTATCAAAGATTCTTTGTCATTATTTGTGTGTGCTCTCAGGAGTAGCATTTCTTAGCATGGAAATTGTAAGGTATTGTCAGAAAGCATATGTCCCTGAAGAACATATCTTTCAAGATAATAGATGTATCATGGTTGTCTTAAAATTTGTTGTATTTCATAAACTGTTTTGTCAAAATCCTATTTCATAGTGTCAGCAAATGAGAATTTATACTCATTCATTCAAAACTCATTTTGAATTGGACTTAATTGCAATGTCAAGCAAGAGAAGCAATGGCTTCTCTTCAGTAACTGTTATAAAGTTAGGCTGAGAGTTGACAAAAGTCTTACAGCTTCTCCTGAAAATGCTATTTTAATTACTCTGATTTTTTCTAAATTTAGTGGTGCAAGTTGCTTTTAAATTATGCTTTTTATTCAATAACCGTTTTTAAAGCCATACCTTAATGAAATCATCATACACTAATTTGACAGTTTCTATTTTAAAGATGTTAAAGTTCACAGGAAGAATCATTTACAGAAAACTCTAAAGCTTGAATAAAACAATTTTAAGTCCATTTCCTTATTTCCCTTGGTTTTGAGTTAGTTAACTCAATGTAAAACAATTAGATACTGATTTTTCCCTCGTTAAATGTGGGTAGTAATGGAAAAATACACTTGCTTCTCATTATGCCATACTTAATACTGGCATGAAGAACTTGCCAATTCTCATAATGCTTGGCAGAGTTGCAAGTTAGGGCACAAGGGACAAAAGCAGCATCCTGCTGAATTCCCAGTGTCACCTGGTGCCAGGGAGTGGGTGTGAGCTCAGGAAGTTTAGTCAGAAATGCAGTGATATTCAGACAGGGAACAGAATAGTCCTGAGGGGCTGCAGGCAGAGCTGGTGGTTGGCAGAGGGAGGAGCAGTGAAGGGGGAGTGGTGCAGCCATCTGGAGCAGCCATTCCATCATCAGATGTTTGATAAGAATGTTAAAATAGTTGTGCTTTGGACTAAAATGTCTCTTTCCAGCTGAGGCATGAGTGTGTCCTCTCTTGTCATTTGTTACAAGCTGTGAGATTTGAAATTCTTGTGAGCTGCTAAAGGTCCTTCAGGACTCTTGTAATGAGGTAATTTTAGACTATGAATCAGTGTGTGTGGTGCATCCATCTTCAGTTGTCAAAGCACCTCACTTCAAAATTGCTTAGTAAATGTCCACAGGGCAGGAAGAGACTTCTCCCATTGCATTTAGTAAAAACTGTTTGGTTTGGGGAATTGGCAGCTGCCCTTTAGCTTTTTATGTGATATGACTTCAAATAAATTCTAAGACTTTTCTGAGTTTTAGTTTTTCTGCCTCTCTGTGTTTGCTAAAAGATGGTGATTAGAACTGGTAGAACTGTGTTGCAGTGAAATATCTGCATTGCATAGTTTCTTGCAAATTTAATGTGTGCCTGGAAAAGCCAAAATTAAGGGCAAGAGGATTTTGTGTGCTGCTGAAGTGCTTTCTTAAGTCCCCAAAAAGTGATTACCTGTAAAGATCTGTGCTACAGGGTAGTGTTAGTGCAAGGCCTCATGTTTCCATTCCAAGTTCTCAGTTCAGAGCACAGCAGAATAGAAGAGATTGTAAATAATTCGTTAATGCTGGTGCTTTGTTAGGCTTACCTCAACACATTGTGCAACAACTTGATCTTTTAGTTCTTTTTTCTCCCCCCTTTTTCATGCTGTGCATGTCGTCAGATATTGAAACCTAACAGGCAAATGGTAAGAGTTTAGAAGAGGAGGAGATACAAAATATTGTATCTGTTACTTCATAGGATTAAAGGATGCAGCATCCCAGTGTAAATGTGTTCAAAAATAAAATGGTGGCAAGAACCTGTGCGTGTTTTGCATTCTAACTCTGTGACCATTGAGAGCAGTGTTAGCAAAGACACTTTCTTTCACAGGTCACTCAGGAGAAGTTTAATTTTACTTTTGAGATGAATATTGCAGCAGTTAACAGCAAGCATATTACTTGTTAACCATTACTGTTGGTGGGACAAGTAAATCCAAGGCTTCGAGAAGGCATGTTATCATAAAGATCTTTAAAATGATCAGTAAATCCAGACTCATGGCTGCCTCCATTTTGTACCTTATGTATAGATGAGAGAAGCAGTTGTGAGATCTGTCCTCAGGCTGTTAGGATTTTTTGTCAGAGCTCTGCAACAAGAACTACAACTGTGTGAATCCCAGTTCCGTGCCCCTGTGCTGTACTGACATACCAGCTCTAGGATGACCCTGGTTGCCTGTCTGCATGTGGTACCTTCCTCCTTGCTTGCTTAGTCTGCTACCAGTAAACACAGAGTTGAGGATTTGGTCATTGTTCAGTTTGTCAGTGGCAAAACCAGCTGTGAAACAGCCACATCTTCCCTGTGATCCCCCAGCCAGTTCCAGGCTGGACCTGGTGTAGAATGGCAGCCCTGAGTAGCATGTGTGTAGATAGATAGAACCTCAGCATCCCTGCTTGGTTGTTAGAGCTGAGATTTTATTGTTGTAGACCTTGTTCAGAGTTTTGATAGTTTAATTTATGAGCACAAGAGAATACAAAAGTGAGATTTCAGTGTTTCAGAATTAAAGCTTAATTTTGTGATTATTAGCCTTGAAACAAAGTGTCTTTTCCTTAGAATTTCCTTTGTAAAATACAGTGGCACCATTATTTTTGAATTGTATAATTGTGCTTGGGGTTAAAAGTGAACCTTCATTTGATGCTGCATGTTTAAAATTATCTGGAAGTGTTTAAACTCAAAAGTGTTTTGCACTTAAAGTAAATATCTTCCACCCAATATTTCCTTTCTATTGGATGCTTAAAATTAATTGATCAAATGGGTATCTTCATTTCCCTACCATTTCATATTACTTTTTTGGCCTTTTTTTTTTCATATTTCATGTAGCCTTTATGGTAATTTGTTTTGAACCAAGAAGAAAGATGAGTTGGGGGTTGTTAATTATGCTCTTTTCATAACCTGTATTTTTTCTAGTAGTTTGTGTTGTATCCTCCTTGCTTTTTTCATTATGATGACTTATCACAAGCTTATGTCTTACTTCTTTAGAGTAGCTGACTTGAGAAGAATTTAACTTACTGTGAATGCCCTTAACTGATGCTTTTTTCTTCCATGATTTTTCCCTTGCCATTTTCTTAGATGTTTGGGAACTGGACATTTGGTACTTTGGTCTTCACCGTTATGGTTATAACTGTTACGATGAAGGTATGATGTCACACTGACTGCTCTTTGGGTTTGGATTCTAGGCAAATATGTAATAAAGCAGTAATTTAAAATTGATTCCAAAGTTACTGGTGCTTGAGGGTTCTAGATAAGGGACTTTTATGTTTAGTTTCAACAGTGGTTGAAATTTTTCTTTAGTTTTTGTGTGTTACAACAGTATTTAGTGTTTGGGCTGGAAGTTCATAAGTGTGTTATAACTGGTATTTATCATTTTTTGTGAAGTGGGTGGAAAACAGAATCTCACTGAAATTATCTCTGTTTTAGATGGCACTAGAAACTCACTTCTGGACATGGATAAACCATTTTGTTACTTGGGGATCCATTGTGTTTTATTTCATATTCTCCTTGTTTTATGGGGGAATTATCTGGTAAGTGATTTTCTCCCCCTCCTTTTTATCACATGTAATATCGATGAAGCTAAAAAAACCACTGAAATATCATGTTCTACTGTCTTGCTCTGCATTTTGTGACAGGTTTGTGATAAAAAGGTTTTCAGTCTAGACTGGTCACTTGCCTTTGGTGATTCTTTGAAAAATTTAAGAAGTGCTGCTGTGCTGTCCTGTGGTCAAGGACACACAGTGTCTGTCTCTGACAATCTGTAACTATAAAGGCATTTTTAAGAAATAAATAGGTTCCCGGAGGTGCTGTGTAATAGGTAAATAATTGCAACAGAAATGAAGATGCTGGGGTTTGAATCAATAAAGTAAAGTATTTTTTGCTTGTAATTTGGAGTCTGGAGAGATAGAGTGGTGATTGATTCTCTGCAGCACAATTTAAAACTAAATCTGAGCCTTTTCCTCCAAAGTTCAGTACCCTCTTTCCCTGGAGCTAATTTGCAGGTCAGGTCCAACAGGTTTCTGGACTTCACATGGACATGGTGCAGTTGTGATTCTGCATGCTGAGTCTCTCTGATTGATGTAAAATAAGATACACTTGAAACAGCCTGTGTTGTACTTTTGTTCCTAGAAGTTCTTTTCAGTAATTGCCACTTCTTTTAACTTTTCAGGCCATTTTTACATACCCAGGACATGTACTTTGTATTTGTTCAACTGTTGTCAAGTGGTTCTGCTTGGTTTGCCATAATCCTCATAGTAGTTGCTTGTTTGTTTATTGATGTTGTGAAGAAAGTGCTGTACAGACATCTGCAACCAACAAGTACTGAAAAAGCTCAGGTAATGTTATGCTTTTGTATCCAACTTGACCAATAGTTACCCTCTCACATTGCTGTCATGTTTAGTGCAGAGAAGTGTTCTTATTTCAAAATACACTTGTTAATTTAAAATCATGAAAGTGAGGACACCATTTTACAAGGCAGTAATGTTAATGTTTATTAATTGGTAATAAAAAGGGTAGAATTATTTATGAAGGAGTCACTCAGTCTTTTGCATCTCAGCTTGCAGCTGTATGAAAGGATCATACTGCCCATTTTTATACTGCTTTATAGATGGTAACTTATTCTTTGTCTAGGTATTAGAAGTATTAGAAGCTAGTGCTCTAATTAGCACTGAATAGTTCTTAAAAAGTGATGGAAGCAATAATTTTAAAAATTACTTTAGCAAAACTTGTTTTAATTAGTATTTATTAAATCTCAGTCATTTCATATGCTATGCATTTGATTGTTGATTCTGTATTTGAAACTAATTACTTATGTGGCAGTTTCACAGATTCATAGACAAGGTCTGAAGTTATGCTGTAGTAATGGAATCTCCCTTCTGCCTGACACAGCCCATAAAAAAATAATTTAAATCATTCTGGTGAGATTAGACTGTCTTTTAGGTAAATATCTTTGAGTGTTTTCTTCTTTTTAGAGACAGTTATGGAGAAGTCATCCTGGCCTATTGTTCTAATAGTAACTGTCTCTCTGGTTTCAGTTTTCAACATTTTATCTTTTTATACTTCTTCTGCTAAACTGAGAAGGTCTCTATTACAGTTTTTGTTTTATTCACAGTTAGCTTTGTGATCAAGTTAATTTTAGCACTGATAGGTAGATTGGACTTGCATCTTCAGTCAAAAAGGTTGTTTTAGAGTCTTCTCATCATTCTTGTGTTTCTCCTGTTTTTTCACCCTTCTTCAACCTCATCTTGAATTTTGGATTTCACCAGTGGACCCAATATTCCAGTACAGCAGACATCAGTGCCAAGTACGGAAATAATGATCCCCAGCTATATTCAGGTTACAGAATAACATACATCAGTGACCTGTTGTCTTCTGCATCTTCTACACATCTGCAGGTGGTGATGCTGGTTTCTTTCAGGTCATTGATGAGAGGTCAATTAGCATAGGGCAAAAAATAGTGAAAGTGTATGAAGAACCCAGCTGACAGAGATGTCCCATGCACAGTTATGGTCTGAAACCTCTCAGCAGCTTTCTGTCCACCTGTGTGCCAGATGGATTTTGTGGTATCCTAATTGCTTAATGCAAGTGGCACTGAGCTCTGTGCCATGTAGAACTGCTGGCTGCACTGCATCAGTGCTGCTATCTTTAGCATCTAACCTTGTAATTACTTTGATCTAAGTGCATGTTGATTTATTTAAATTATATTACCTTTCTAATATGTGTGTTAAAAAAAAAAATCTGTGTGAGAACTTCTTTTAATTTGCCTAGGATCAACATCATTCTGACAAGCCTACTGCCACAATATCCCACTAGTCCTTTTCAAAAATTGGAATATTGGGTGCTTTTTCCTCTCTTGGAATTTAGTAGCTAAAAGCCAAAGTAAATAGCCACTGGCTTTCATAAGACTGTTCAGATAGACCTGGTAAGACTCTGGATTGCACATTACTGCACTTCTTGGATTAGAATGTCTGTGGGCAATGATTGTTATCTATCTTTTTATCTCCCTTCAAAAACCAGTGGTAGTATTTATCAAATACACTCTTTCCTTCCTTGCTGTACATCACCTGTTGCTGTCTGGCATGGTACTGGTGTGGTTCTTGAAGTTTTTCATGTTCTTGAAGTGTTTGAATTAAAACCCAAAAAGCCACATGGATTTTCCTGCCTTTATCCCTATACTTCTTGCTACATTCTCTTGCTTTAGGATTCCTTTCTGAAGATTTTTTGGGTTCAGTTTAATGCCATTACAGCTGTGCAGTCAAAGATACAGCAGGGCTTTTTATTTTTAAGAAGGAATCTTGATGAATATCTAACATCTTTCCTGTGGCTCTAGCTTGATTCCTGGCCATGGGGATTTTGCTTTGTGCATCTCTATTAGTTATCTTTTTTCTTTTTCATTATTTGCTTTCTCCTTTGCATTTGGCAGAGTCAGCACTGAGGTCTCTGTTTACCAAAATACTGTCTTTTCTTTGAAAATTCTTAGTTCCTGATGCTGCAAAGTCAAGGTATCTGAAATGGGATTTGACCAGAAGTTCTTCAGCAGCCATCCAGTGGTTTCTCTTTGTGTGTCTGATATTGAAATTATAGCTACAAATATATTTGCAAAAAGAAGGCACCTCTTTGTTCCTTTCTTGAGGTTTAATCTGTTGAAATTTTCCTACTCTTGCTTTAATGGGACAGTCAGCTCCACTGGATTTCATTCACTGTTCCTGTAGTGGGGAAGTGGATATAACTGAAGAGGAGCAGATGATCAGCTTTGCACATTTGTTGTCAAGAAGTGACAGAATGCTTCTTTTATGATCATACCTCATAATTTGTGTTTAAGATTCCTAGTAAATATTTTTCTTTCCATTTCCAAGCAGAGGAAGAGACTGACTTTAAGATAGAGAGGGTTTGGAGAATATCTTTGTCCTAAACACTTAAGGGTGGTGACTGATGCTAATGAATTCTGTGGAAGTGAATATGGAACTTTGTGTATTGTCCTTTTAAATTATTTTTCATAGTGTAGGTGCACTCTCTGTATAAATGAACATGTTTAATTACTAATTTTTAATTGTAGGACTACATTGGTATATTTTCATATTGGAGGAAAGAAAAAGCTTGGTTTATAGTTACTGTGGTTTTATTATGGCAAGATAAATTGTTACATGCCCTGGTTCCTTGTTTTTAAATTGCAGCTTTTTAGGTTATTTGTTTCTGTCTGCCATCATTTAAATTCTATACTAATCCCAAGAGCAGTAAGAAAAACACATATTTCTCAGCTGAAAATGCTTGTCCCTATTGGTTTAATATTTCAGAAATTTTTTGTTTGTGACTTGCCTTAGTGCTCTGAATTCACTATATCTGTAGGAACCTACCTTACCTTAATTTTATATCTTTTTGGTAGTATGAGGTGATAGCATCAAGTGTGATTTTGCCTCTGATCTGTTAGATGTAACATGTAGCTAAGTTATTCATAAGAGAACAGAGAAATTTAACTGATATGAGAGAAATTTGATAGGGTTTTAAATGTAAATATTGTTCTTTCACAGCAACTTAAATCTCAGTCATTCATTCTGGGAAACTAGCAATTTAAAATTTGACAGACAAGCATGAGTTGACTTTTATAGAGGATGAGCTTGGTTAACTTTATGTTCCTTAATGCACTTAAGGTGAATGTGTGTTACTGTATTTTATGTTAGTTTTGCTGTGTTTCAAGGGTTATTTGCTGGCCTAAAGAAAAGCCATCTTATGTGTAATTGAGGTCAGTTGCCCTGAAGCAGCTTGAAGTGGGCAACTTCTCAATATAGGTCTGTTACAGAATCATACAGGAAGAATTGGACAGTAAGGTAAATGTGAATCAAAATATAAATCCTTGAGTAAAGTTAAATCACAGCACTGTTGAGGGGAGAAAGCAATGCAGAATAAAGGTGTCTGGTAAAGCACAGATGTAAAAGTGTGTAGGCCTTTTCTCTCAGTATGAAAACAAAGGTACTTTAAGAATGGTCCTGCCAGTGACTGGCTGTGATGGTCCCAGGAGCTGTCTTGAAGGTACCAGGCTTGTGTTCTGTATATGATGTGTATACCACTTAAGTAACAATGTGTTGTCCTGTGTCTTTCTCTTAGAAAATTACTGCTACTACTTACTGACATGTATGTTCCATCCCTTCTCTGTCCAATTGTAGATGTACTCCAACAGAGTTGCTTTAAGTGACGAGTTCATCGCACTGCAGCCATTGTCCAGGGCAAGGAATCAGCTGAGCAAAATTAGGTAGAGTAGGAGGGACAGTTCCTCATCAACTCTTATGCATGCTCAAGGTGAACTAACCAGTGCTGAGAGAGATGGGGAGAGGCATGAATATATATTAGTGGGGTGAAAGGGCAATATGTGTAGTGCAGAAACATTCAGTTTGGTGATTTCTTGGCTTTGCTCTGTGTTTCTGAGCCAAATGCTTCTCCTAAGTAGCATGTGTTGGACGTGCTTTTTTTTTTTTTTTTTNACATCCCTAGCATGTTGTTCAACTTCCAGAATAAAGATCAGCTGTTCTTGCATCCATTTTTAAATAACTGTAGTTTCTAGCATGGTTATAAGGCTTTTGGTTTCTTTATGATAAAAATTAACAGTGCATTTTGCATGATGGATAATTTCAGCTTTGTAAGGCTGTGACAGGAAGATCCATGTACTTCAGGCAGAAATTTCTTGCAAGTTATTTGCCCATTTTAATTTGCTTTCAGTTGTGTCAAAAGAGCAGATAATGTTTGAAGCTTGGGTGTGTTCATACCCTTGTGCAGCTGAGGCTTTCTGTGTCTGTTTTGTGCAGCTATAAAGTGAGTGTTGTTTGTTTTCAATGTGTATAGATACATATTCCTAAAAGCATTTGGCTACAAAGTCCCAGAAAATTATTCAAAACATGATCAAAGCATACATGTGTCTGTGTAGGTAAAACATGATTGATTCTGCAGCTCTTCAAATGCACTGAATTCAGCACATGAAATGCTGTCAAATTCTGATTCTCATTTGTAAGACTTAAGCATTCAAATGCATCAGCAATGTTTCAATCTGTTTAATTCCACATTCTACAGCAAGAATTAATGCAAATATCTGGTTACTTTTAAATATTTTTCAAGGTGACTTTGTTGTTAAAAATGTGCAAATAGGTGCCTAGGAGAACCAACTAAACTACATTTTAGGGACTTAATTGCTGTTTGTTAAACCAAAGGAGAAAAGTTTTGTATTTCCTCTGAGAGTGCACTACAACTTTACAAGGCAGAACTTGAAATGGCCACTGTGTTGTGGTGTTAGTGACCCCAGTGTGAAACACAACACCTTGGATTTCCAAACACCCAGGGGGATAGTGGTGGGCTGGTTTTATTGTGTTTTGAATTCAGCACTTAATAGCTTTAAAACAGGCAAAGTACAGTATAGCTTTTGAAAGCTGTTAAACTTAGCAACACATTGGGGATGTTCCTCTGCAAAAGCCTTTACAAGTTAGCTTTTCAAATTCTTAGTGTATCAGATTTCTTACTTTAAAAGTTACCTTTTAAAAACTGTGGATAAGTGTATGTAAGTTTGTTTTCTCAATTAATTATTAAAGTGAATTACATCACACATCATATCTACACGAAAGGTTTTAGAACAGAAAATTCTGTTAAAATTTCAAAGACTAAACACATCTTAATGGTTATACACCTGAATAGCCAAAGAAAAATAAAGCTGTCTAGGAATGCAGCACTGTAGCCATTAAAATGCTAAAACCAGCAAAATCTTTGCTAATGTGAGGCAGTTTTCTTCATATTAAACTTAGGGAATCATTGAAAAAAGGGGAAATCTGTTTTGTCCATGAGTAACAAATGATTATGCAAATCCAATTCTCTTGTAAGTCAGAGTTTTTGCACTTGAATATCTGATAGTGCATCAAGAAGCTAACAAAGATTCAGGGTTCTCTAGTTCTTTATTCTGTCTTTGGACAAAGTTCAAAAGTTGTCCTGTGGACCCTTGCCTAAAACAGTGAAAAGGAAAATCAATTGATAGACAGAAACTACTCACTTCACTGTCTTAAATAAAATCTAATATGGAGTGAAGAGCATGAGTTGGTTTCTGTGGTTTTCCGAAAGCAATAGGGCAAAGAAGGCAAGGAAAGCTGTAGGAGCATGAAACAAAACAGCTGTCTGATGAATATGTAGCTGTAAAGCAGCTAATCTGTCACACCTCATTTGTGCATGCCCACCCAGGGACTGCATCCTTTGTGGCTGCAGAATGCATGGAGGTTGATGAACAGACTTTGGCAGGTTTTTGTTGTTTGTAAATATGTATTAAAAGTCTCAAAAGGAGCATAACTCCAGGTTAAACTGAGTTATGCTTTGTTTGCCAAAATGCTTACTCTTCTCTTGAGATCAAAAGAAGACTTCTTTTATGAATGCAAATTAAAAGAGAAGTGTGATGTTACAATAATTTTTTGTTTCTGTAGACTTCACAAGTGCAAAATGTGTTCAAGTTTATATTGAGTACATCGGTAATGTACAGTTAAAATCTTTGAGGGGATCTTCTAAGTGCCCAGGTGATTCCTGTAAGTCAGAATTGCAGTCTTCTGTGTGCCAGTCTTGCCTCTGAACTTTACTATCCCTTTTGGAACGTGGGATGAAGAGGAAGTGAGGCAGCACAGGCAGGTGCAGGTGTTGTGCTTAGCTGGAGTCTGGCTGAGTACTGCTTTCCTTCATAGGTGTCTCTCCTGTTCTTGAAATGTGTGAAATACGTACCTTAGGGTGCTAACTGGGTCCCACTGTATCTCATTCCATGTTTTTATCTGTAAAGAAGGTGTTCTGTATGCATGCACGTCTACATGTCCTGTGCTTTGTAAGAACTGTCAGAAATCTTAAGCCACATTTGAGAAGTGCTGCTTGGATAGATGTTTTAATTCTACTTACTGATGGGATTAACTGTGTTTACAGAGTTTCTACCTTTGGACAGTGTGTTATGAACTGTACCCAGAACTGGGGAAATGTAAGAGACACCAGAAAGGGTTTTATTTACAGAGAAGGCTGTCAGTGCACAGTGTTGTATCCAGGGCTCTGGAGCATTTACCTTGTCACGGCCAAAGCCTATTCTTTCCCCATCTCCAGGCCCATGAGTCTGGTTGTTGCCTGGTTTTCCCTTCATCTCAGTCCAGATCTGCTCTTTAACTGTCTCCAGAGCTGCAGGCTCCAGGCCCTGGCTTTAAGGCCTTCATTCCTTGTCTGTATTTTTAACTCCAGCTCCTGTTCCATTGGATTCCCCCCCTGCAGCATTCAGGTCTGACCCAGCCCAGCTGTGTCGAGTTGAGAGCAGAGAGATCTCTGTTTCTTTTACAGCCTATGTTTTCTGTAAGGAATGTGCAATTTCCAAGAAAACTGTCCCAGTGGAAGCATGAATTCCCACTATGAGGTGTGCTAGAACACCCTGATGTGCTGCACTTTGATCAAGGGTGATCTCTTTCTTTACAGACCTGTTCATTGTGTTAGCATAGCTTGGTGTTGATCTGTTGGCCAATCCACAGAATCTATCACAAGGAAATGAGGGAAGAATGAACCATTTTGGATTTGACTTCAGTCACAAAAGTGCACATACTATTTACCTGAAGAAACCTTTGTCTAATTACTTGGAAATAATGAAATAATTTGGCACTTGTAGGTTCATTTGCTACAAAAAGAAGTGATAAAAACATCATGGCAGTGAAGTTATTAGATGTCAACATTCCTCTATATTTTCTTTAACAATTTTAAATCTAATTGTTTGGGATTTTGGTATATGGTATATTAAGGTTAACAAAAGAGATTTACAGTAGGGAGCAAGTTTTAATTTAATTGTGAAATAATAATAACCATCTCGTATCAATTTTCTAAAATATCCATGTGGCATCAGAATGTTGGCAGCTGAGGCCTGGGCTCAGGAGAATACCCTGCAGTGCCCTTAACTTGGTGTACAGGATTAAACACATTCCCCGTTCCTCAAAGTCCCAGCTTTTCCCTGTGATTAAATCTTGGGTTGAAATGTCTGTCTGGTGCTGTATGAAACCTGCAATAAGACAAACACACTGAAATGGTTCTTTCTGTTAGAGGGGGGAAAACAAATAAAACTCCAAAATCTAAGAGTTTTAGATAGATTCCAAATTTGTTTGGTTTCCTTGTTGTAGTCTGTAGAGCACAAAAAGGCCAAACACTTTTAACATTTGGGCGCTGAGAAACCGCATTTGATCCACCAAAAATAAAATTGCCTCTTGACCTTGTAAATTGCCTTGTTCTCTCAAGACCAGACCTGTGAAAGTTCTTGTAACAATGGTAACTGTTTTAAAGCAATGCAAGCATGGTGCTTTATAAGATCTGTTGCTTTTCTGTCCTTCCAGATGGAAGAAGATAAGGGTTCAGTCAGCTCAGCATGTGACTTTGCTGAAAGCAGGCACAGAGGGGAGGACAGTAGGCAGCTGCTAGACCCATCTTGCCTGCCCGACAGTTCTTACCTCCACTAGGTAGTACTCCCACTGTACCCTAATGTGTGTGTATTTATTTACATATATCATACAGAGACAGTCATTGAGCCATTGCTAAAATACCCATATTTTTGGTATCTACAAGAAAAAATTGCATCATAGAATGTTGGTTTGATTTTATTTTTCTTTATCAAGCTGAATCATTTTTTAATTCTGCACCTCAGTTGCTTTTTGATTTATTACATCCAATGGACCATTCTCATATGGAGTATTATGTTTATTGAGATTCCAGATCTTACCTTATGAACATACTTTATTTGCCACCCAAATATTAATAATATCTGGTATTTCTCTATAGTCACTAATTTATTTAAAGCATTGTCTCTCCTGCCTTATGTTTCCTGAGGTTTTGGTTCAGGTCTTCAGGGAACATTATGCCTTCCTGCCTTGCCATGCCAGATTTTACTTTGGTGTAAAACTATGACCATAATTGTCCTCCACAGAGAGAAAGTGAGAAAAGGGACTCTCTAGCATATGTATCTTCGTTCCAGGTAGTGGATGTAAATACAAAAATTCATGTTCACCAGGCAATGATAAATAATGTATCTACATGTAAAATTTAGTTAGGTTTTTTTGTCCTTAACGTTCTCACAGTATTTCTTTACACTTAAGTGTGAGTTTGACAGAACATAATTGTTGTTTCCAGGCTTATGTAAGGTCTCATTTGCCATTTAAAAAAAAAATTATATTAATTTTTCCATAAGTTGTGGTTCACACGTGATCCTTGCTTTTTGTATCTAACTTGTGAAGAATAAAGGAGATTCTCCAGAAAAAGAGACATAAGACCTCTGAAATCCAGAGTTGAGGGTTTGCTCCTTGGAATCTAGTTTGGGTTACTCTTGGTTCCTCTTTCTGACAGTCTTTGGATAATATCCAGGACTCCTGGCTCTCAGAGTAACAGATTCTAAGAAAGAAAATGCTCTGGTTCATCTGATCCAGCATACAGCCACTGTACTGTGACTTTCTGCAGTAAATTTAAAGGTCTGCTTGAGCATTATGGGTGGACTAAATACTCAGTTTGAAATCCTGAGTGTAGGAATGTTACAGTTTTGTATTGCTGTGGCCACAGCTGTGAAGGTCACTCCATCTGCAGCAGGGGGTTTGCCTGCTGACCTCCAAATGGCAATTCCTTCTGCTCTGTGTAGTCTCTTGTGTCACAACTCCGGGAGCACAGTTTGAGGTGGCTCTGAAGGTCATATTTGCTGGTACTGCAGTGCTGCAAAGTGTGCAGTTCCTGATTCTGGTATCTTCTGTGGCACTGCAGCTGGGACCAGTCATGGTGGTCATCACATGAGGGTGTTCAGGGACTCAGGCTCTGTTGAGGTGTGTTTTGTTTGTCTTTTAACCAGAACCCCTTTCAGACCTGTCACTTGCAAATCTGCTCCTGTCTCTCAGGTACAGAAGTTCATTGTCACAGTAAATGTTCCTTCTGTGTCCCAAAGACCCCCCAGATGAGTGTGTGAGTTAAAGCTTGTTCTGCCTGTACCCAGCCACAGCCTCTGAGGTGCAGCATCCACAGGATCAGGGGGCTCAGTTTGTGGAGAATCCTGTACATTCCAACAGCTGCTGAGTGACAGTTCTGTGAACATCACAATGAGTGGTGTGATGGAAAGGTCTGGAGGGGATGTGGGGAGTGTGGCACAGGGCTGAGGAAGGGGCAGGCACAGGAAAAGGTGCATGGAAACAGACACCAGTTCTGTGTGTTCCTCCTTGTTCTACCAGCTGAGATTTTTCTCTTGTCTTTCCAAAAGCCTCTTGTTTCTGTTATCTGCCTCTTCTTTGTTGTGTAGGCTGTTCTTCTGTTGTAAAGCTGTAAATGTGTCCAGCTGCCTGTTTGGGGAAATTAGGAAAGAGTGTATCCTCTCATAGTAAACCATTCCCCACAGCAAACTTGAGGTTCTTTGCTTTCCTTGCAGTTTTTGGCAACTGTGGGTGGTGTGGAATAAATTTGGGCTCAAAACCAGAATCTTCAGACAACAGTCAGTGACCTTTAGTGTCACAGTGAAAAGTTGTGGGAAGGTCTTAAGTGAGCTGCCTCCTCCTAATATTCTTCTTTCTCCTGGTGTGAGGAGAGGGTAAAGTTCAGCCTCTGTGTTTAGTATTTGTATGACAGGATGCTCTCATGGAGAGTTTAAAATTAAATTTAAAAGCGTCCCCACACTTGACATTTTTATTTCTCTTTAGAATGGCTACTGAAGTCAGTTTAGGATATTCTCTCTGCAGAAGCAGGAGATTACAGTTATGCTGCAGTTGGTGCAGCAGTGCTGTACAGGAGCACACTGGTAGGTGGCACTTACACCCATACATCTGTTGCTGCTTTCTTTTCATTTTATTTCTTTTATTCCTTTTTTTTCCTCACCTACAAAACATGAGCTGTTGAAAGAGTTTATTATGCTAATGCTGAATTATTCTTCATGCTGGCATGAACATGACTGAACCTTCCTGACATCGGCCTTGTTTGCTTTTGGATAAACCATGTTCACACAATCAGGAATGTGCTTTTGTTCTGTACCAAGCCAAGGGTATCTATGGTAGTGATATAATGTCAGTTATTCTAGGAAGTTGCATTGTGTGCTTGAGGAAGAATTACTTGGGATCAGGTTGCTGTGTTGTATTCTGCAGCCTGAAGCTTTGTCTCGATAAATTTCCCTTAAAATAGGGCTGAGCTGGTATAAATTCTTTTAGAGGTAAATAAATTGCAGCAAAGGTGAATCAAGGCATCCCAGCTGGAAGTGCATGTGCTCTGCTGTGGGGTTTGGTGGAGGGAATTCCTAAGCAGTTCATTTCCTGGGTTAGGCAGATGCGGTGCCAGACCATTTCCATGTGCTCAACAAGGCTGCACTCAAACCTTGGGGAGAACAAATTTTAGTGTATGTAGACCTTAGGGAGTGATAATATTATTATTGTAGTTCTCCTATAAAATTGAAAAATATTCAACACTCGAGCTTTAAGAAAACCTGCTTTTCCTAAGTGTTTTTTTTTGACATCTTCATTGCTAGAATTTGAGTACTGATTTCTCTTTTTTATTTTTTCCTTTTTTTTTTTTTTTTATTTTTTCTTTCCAGCTTACTGAGGCAGGTTCAGGTATCAACTGCTTGGACTCCATGTGCTGCTTCTCAGATGGGGAAACAGCATGCACATCTGTTAGAAGAATGCTGGAACGACTAATGGGAAGGTGTAGCCCAACCCGGGTCAACAGGTGTGGCATTTCTCTCAATAGCCTTTGCTGCAGACGATTCTCCTATAAACTGGAACCCGATGAGCCTGCAGCAATAGATGTCTAGAAACCAGCTGCAGGTTTTGCTTATCTAAGTAGAAAATGCAACTCTTTATTGTACTTTTTTCATCCTAAAAGATTAGCTTCTTGTTTCTTTTTGAGTGGTTTCTTTTGGGATGGGGAGGGGAAAAACGGTTTTCAAAAGATTTCTGTTAAAGTGTTTAGTTTGGCTTTACAAGCTCTTGTGTTGTATCTTTCGTAATTTCTCTTGATTTGTACATTCTTCTCTTTAGAAAATCAAGCCTTGCTCCTGTTTTTGTTCTCCTTTTTATGATTACTTTTTTGCCTTCACAAATCAGGAGTTGTTTGTAAAGTCAAAAGACTTTTCCCTTGGTTCTTGATGTACAACCTCCAAATATTTACCTTGGAGCTTGCATTACTCCTGAAGGTACACAAAAGGCTCACATTCCCCCCCTTAAATCTAACTTCATTGTTAGGAGGAGAGCCTTTAAATCTTTCAGCCATTGATTGATATGAAGATGAAATATTTTTGTAGTATAACTTTTATAATCTATTTCTAAAATCTGAGTGATTGACAGAACAGAGTCTTCAGGTTCTAAGAATTTTCAATGTTTTTTGGGTTCCAGAAGGTATATTGTCAAAATCATGTGTGCCATTCCAAAGTATGTGCTAAATAAATTTTTCCTTCACAAACCACGTGTGAAACAAACGTCAGTGGGGTAAAAGCATGTTGAGTAATTGATCATGTCTGCAGAGTAACACGGCTCTTGCAGTCAGCCCAACTGGGAGAGGAGCTCTCACTGAACCCTCTCATGTGCCATCTCCCCATTTCCAAACAAAGAGGAAAACAAATATGGAAATATTTGGGGGTAGAAATAAAAATAGTCTTTTGTACATCGTAATCTCTGTCCCTGAATGATATCATGGTCCTTCATTGGTCAAAAGGCAAACCTGAAAGCACTGAACTTCACACATTTTCAAGGAAACTCATTTTGTATTTGAAGAACTTTGTCTCTTTTAGTTAAAGGTTGTGATATCATTCATTGGGTATCAAATCTCGTGTGGGTAATTTACCCTGACAGCTTTGTCAGCTCTGATTCTGCCTTTAGGTATTGCCTGGTCTGTAGCTCATCTCTGTTGGAACTCTTGTGTTGAACACGGTGTCTGTGCTTTCAGTCAGTCTCTCTCTTCTGGCTTGCTTATGAAATTTATTCAATGTTTCTACAAATCTAGGGTGTGAGTATGCAAGAAGTTTCATTCCATATGAAAAATGAACTGTTACAATTAAGTACATTTTTAATTCAAACTTGCTGTGTAGAAAGCGGGCATGATGTGTAAAATAAACAGTTTAATAGAATTTTTAATCTACAAGGTGAGCATTTAATTGGTCTAAAAATCAACACTTTGGTAGCAGTTGCTCTAACTTTTCTGGGGTGTTTTTTTCACTTCTCTGTGAAACTGTGCTTTCCAAATGAGGAATTTCTCAAGCTAGTTCGTTTCACTTATTGTTATCTAATTAGGGCAGATTGTTAGTTAACAATTGCCTTAGTAATCTGTAGTCTTAGAAGGTAGGTATTCTGTGTTTTGTTTTCTGCAATGTACTTGCAGTTTTATAATTTTCTCTTTGTTCCACTCAAATTTTCTTTCCTTAAGAACTTAGAAATACTTATTTAAGCTATTACTCGTATTACTCGTATTTGACAGAATATTAAACAATATTTTCAAGACTGCTTTATGTCAGGTTTCTTTCTGCTTACCTCATGTAGTTTTCAGATGAAGTTCCTTCTAGCTAAATAATTTTAGTGTTCTTAGAACACAGAAATTAGGATTAAGTTCAATGAATATGCAAAACTATCTTGGTGCTACACTAAGTGCTTGAAGTGGGTTTTGCATCTGCCTCTGGCTGAAATTGCTCTGAACAATTTTTCTAGTTTCACTTAAATTTATGTACAGTACAAATAGAAAAGAGGGTTTTTTTTTTTTAGAGTCAGTCATATTTATTTCCTCAGTTGATTTCAGCGCCTTTCACTCAGTATTGACAACCTCGTCTAAAAGTCAAGGGATCATTTTCTCCCTTATACTTTTTTGCTAATATGAGAAAGTCTTTATTCATTTTTTAAAATTACTAATTGCTTAAATCACATGAAGCAGTTACAAGTTGTGAAATGCCAAAGGTACAATTAAGAAAACTGTTGAGTGATTTTAAAATCATTTAGGCTTTGTTCATGAGCTTGAGCTGCTTTGTTTTTTATCTAAATCTCCAGAAGATTGTGCAGTCCCCAACAGGATGATCTTTTGAGCACTTGTCCTCTATAAAACAGCTAAGTATTCAACCAGGAAGTAGCTGCAAATTATTTTTGTTGACTGAAGTGATGCTGATGAATATGTTGTTTGTGCAGGTGCTGTAGAATGAAGAGCACTCTTTTAAATAATGTTGCTGTAGGCAGCTTGTGTTGTATTCTCTGCTCCTGATATTCTGTCAAATACGATATTCTGTCAAGTGTGATAACATAAAATCAATCATTGTATCAAATTTTGATAAAAACTTTGATGAATCAAAGTCGTACAAATGCTTGGAGTAGCGGGCCACAGGAATATAGTCTCTTGTGCTTAATTTACTGCTTGTAAAATGTATTTGAGAAGTATTTTCTATAGCTTCCTTAGCCAGTTAGAATATAAAATGTGTGGTGTGGTATGTTAAAATGCATTTTTGTCTGTCTGTTCCATTAAATTGTCTGTCAACTTGTCAGTCACTAAAATATTAAGAATGCTGGATCACATACATTATTTGTACAGTAGGAATCATTGCTGAATTGTTGGGTCTCCCATTAGTGGTTCTTGTGTCAAGGCACTGGATGGAACAGTTCTAAAGAAACAGCAGATTTCTGACAGAGCCTAATTTGGAGGATAAGCTCATTGTGTTTTGATTTCCTGCCTTCCAAATTTCTTCAGCTTTTCCTATACAGTCCCATAATGCTGTGCAGCCAAGAACAGTATTTCTTCCCAAGCAGTAATTGTCCTCAAGTGAAAGACATTGTGAGACCCCTCTGAGTCAGCAGCTGTGACATCTGGGGTGGTTCCCTGATGTTTGGAAGTGTAACAGGAAGGGATGAAACAGGTTCCTGGCTGTAGATAAGTTTTGCCTTTCCCAGGTTCAGGCAGTTTGGATGTTTCCCACTGGGACACGGCTGTGCCAGGTTCCCAGGGTTGGCTGTGTGCTCCACAAGGCTCTGCTGGAGCAGCCTCACGGTGCCTCTGTACACAGGCAGCATTCACAGCCTCCTGAGGCACAACACTGAAACTTCAGCTGCAAAATAGGCATAAAAACCTCTGTTTGTTTAATGATGGAAAGAGCTGTAGCTGTGTGCTAATTACACAGCAGGCATGAATTGGCCTCTGTTTCCAAAGGTCTGAATGAACTGCAGGTACCTACATGGAATTAGTAGATTAGTCCTTTAAAGAGGTACATTTGCCTGCTTTTTAACACTTCTATCTTCTGCTGTCATAGACTTTTCTCCTCACCTCCCAGTACAAGTACAAGTTCCCAGTCAGCCAAACTTTTTTTTTATTGTTACTTTAGATCATGGAGTTCATCGGATCCCTTCTATGCCAACGACAGGAGCATCTTGACTCTCTCCACAATGGACTCAGCCACTTGCTGACAGGGACATTTTTGAATGCCTTGTGGAAGCCATGTGGTGCTCACACACCTGTAGCAGGTGCTGAGGCGAGCTCAGTGTCCGGCGCTGCCCTAGGAAAGCCCAGAGGACTCCTGAGTCCAGGCAGGGCTTGTCTGGCCTGGCAGAATCTGCACAGCAAGTGCTTCCAGGATTTTTTCTAATTATATCTACAAATTGCTAAATAAGTTTTGGTTTTTTGGGTTTTTATTTAAGGAATGCTTTTACCTCTGACCATTTGATCCTTTTTGTTGCTCTATGAGCAGATTGGAATCCTACATTTAATACTGGAGATGTCCCTGTAGGGCAATGACAGAAATCTTTCTCCTCCCAAATTTGAGTGATACAATTTGAATCAATTTGAATCTCTGCAATTAAACTTTTAAAAGTTAAATTTTTAATGATGACCCTTTCTTTTAAACACACATTCATTTTGAGCTGTCTTGCAGATGCTGTCTTAGCAGTTTGCAAATCAATTTTGTTACTTCTGTGGACAGTTACTGTATTCTATAAGCAATCAGTTTAGTAATTTTTGAGAGTTAAATGCAATTCAAATATTTATGCTGGTGTATGAGTGGCTAATATATTAGCCATTGCTTTGAAAAACACTGTTAACTGCGACAAATCAGTAATTTGAAATAATAAGGGATATAACAGCTCACTGTTCTCCTAAAGTACAATTCAGAAACAAGTCATCTTTTATTATGCCCTGTATGTTTTGTTAACAGTTCTGGATCCTGACATGGGAAAATTTGTTAATTGGTGGATTGAGCAGAAGTCTCACTAGCATAAATTTTTGAATTAGTAATCCTTTTAAAGTTGGGGCATTTTTGCATGTTTTGTTCTTTTTCATGTATTTATATTCGGTCACGTTGTACTTTGAAGATAGAATTAATGCTCAATTATCTTCGTCTATCAGAAGGATCCGAGACCTTGATGGCAATGTTTTGATACCTAAGTATGCCAATAAAAACAAATTGCACAGTTGGAGCTCTGGGTGGTGCATCCTGCAGGTGCCTCCCCTGTCCCAATACAGACGTGTCTGCATGGTGGGGGCTGGGGAGCAGCAACATTTCACTGTTCCCTCAGCCAGGGTGGCTGAACCCACTGCATGTCCTGGGATGTGGGAAATGGAGTGGAGGTGCTGCAGGGGTGCCTTAGAACTGTGCTGTTCATGGCTGGGGACTGGGAAAAGTGCTGCTGCTCCAGGACACCCCCTTTTGTCACCTCTGACATCCCATCAATAACTGGAATACTTGTCCTGTCGGACAGTTGAAAGTGTAAAAATCCACCTTAAAATTAGTTTTGTAAATCTGCTGCAAACCTGGCTGACTGTAACTAGACTGCTGCCAGGGGAATGTGTCCCTCTTGTCATCCCAAATTCTCCCAAGTTCAATGAGCAAAGAACAGGTCCTGCTTTCGTGGGATCACATCCTTCAGATGTTCCTTACCTAGAAACAGCTCTGCTGTTCATTTTCCTGACCGTGACTTTAACTGGGATTATTTCAGCTCTCCTCTTGGAGCTTTGTTTTTGCATTTCTGCCTGGCAGCTTCTCTCAGACCTGAAGGCTGCAGGTACTGTGGAGTTTACAACATCTCAGTGCTCAAGGCAACATCTGTGTGGGAAAGAAATTGTTAACGTATTGTTGTTGTTAAATTTCTAGTGACTTGAACTTGCAGCACACAAGAGATTTTTCCCACTGTTATAGGTAAAGATAGTTCAGAAATTAAGAAGCTTTAAAAATAAATTATGAGACAAGAAGAAGGAACAAAATATAGTAAACTTTCGTTTTAAATAAGTGTTTAATCCAGCATTCATAGTGCATTTCTGTATCATGTCTTCAGATGCCTGAGTGCAGTGAAGCTTGAGGTTGAAAATGTCAGTGTGCACTAGATGAAGGAACACTAAAATTGAGCCGTGTCTTCTCATGCAGCAGGTATGAACATGTGACTAATCCCACTGCATGGGGCTGAAAACCTGGATCCAGCTGGAGAGGCAGTAACCTGATTGTCATCCATCCAGTCCCCTCCAGATCTGCAGTACTAGCAAAATACACTTAGTTTTCACCGACTCTTATAACTTCCTTTATATTTCATACCTATGTTGAATGTGGGTTTAAAATAGTAATTTTCTTCCTAGTAGTTTCTCTTCCTAGGAGTCTTCATGCTGCCATGGATACCTAGGAAATGCAGAACTATTTTACTACTCTAATCAGATATCTGCTGTTTAGCTGTATTTTACACCTCAACCAGAGTGTTTCACCTTTCAGCAGTGCTTGTTTGTCCGTGTCAGGCACAGCATTGTCCTGTCAGTGTGTGTGACCGTGTGCCCTCATCCATCCGTGTGCTTCGTGTGTCCTGCCCTGAGCCTGGCGGGTTCCTTGTGTGAGGGGAAGCAGAGGCTTTGCCAAACCCCCGCTCCAAGCATTTCCACTGGCCCAGCTCTGTAGGTGATGTATTTTGGCTTTTACCACACCAGGGTGTTGAGTAGATTTGCACAAAAGCAGCACAGTCATGTATTTGAAGAATAATTTGCGCTCATTATGTGTTTCTTTAAAACCTTCCATCTCCTCTCCTCCCTTTCCCCCTACTTTCCCTTTTCCCAGTGTTTGTAAGGTTACCGAAGAAACTTGCATTTAAACAATTCAGGAAGGACTTAAGAATCCATCCCTCGGCCAAGGTATATTTTTCTATTTGCAGTACATCTAAGTCAGTAATGTCTCATGAAGTGAGAGCATAGATGGGGTTTGCTTAAGGACAGATTTTTCGGTGTGACACATATTTTGTGTGGAAGTCACTGGGGTTTTGTGTTGGCACAAATCTTTTAAAAATGCTCCTATTCAAGGAAGACTTTGTGTATTTCTTTGCTAGCTCAAGTGTAGGAGCCAGTTCACTATGCCCTGGGCACAGTGCGGAGTCCTTCATGAGGGAAACTGAAAAATCCAGCGAATATTCGGTGTTATACTAGCATTCACCTCCCAGTGTGAAAGTGAATGGGTGGGGGAGGAAAAGTTTTATTATTTACCATTTCGCCTTGAAATCCATAAAAGCCTGTAGTAGATGTTTGTAGTTCAAAGCAAGAGTGGTGTACACTCACTTTACTATGCAGTGTCCCTGAGGAAGCACCTTCTCCATGGGATCGTGGTCTCTGCAGGTCAGTTCTGCCTCTGGGAAAAACAGGGTTTGGTTTTGTTACTTAGGAAAACAATTTTAATTGCCAAACTCGTGCTTTTAAGAGGATGCAGTGGAAAAAAACCTGAGATATTCTGAATTGGTTCAAAAACTGAAGTGTAAATATTCTGCTTAAAAATACTCTGTATTTTTTAAGATTACAGCAGGGAAGGGGGAACAGAAGCTTCAAAGGAAGGAGTGCTGAAAAGTTTGGTTTTTCATTTTCAGAATTATTTGAGAAAAGCTTATGCAACTTAGAATGCATATTAAGCACCTATAATTTCTTATTGGAATAAAATACCATTTTCTAGTGCTAGAAGTGTCTCAAAGCTGCAGCCTAAATTATTTTTCAGTTCTGTTTGCTATTGCTATACTTCTAAATATCTGTGATTTTGGTGCAATTCAGTCTTCCAAAGCGCTCAAGCAAAATGTGCTTTTGAACCACTTATTTTGAAGTTATTTTTTCTGTGTAGAATCCCTAATACCTCACCCTTGTCACTGCCCTCGCCACTGCTTTTTTACACAGATTGTTTCACAGATGTCACTGCTTAAAGGAGCCGTTCCTAGAGCTGAGCAAACCTTTCACCAGGGACTCATTTTAGCCTTTATCCTGTTGCTAAATTATTTCCCAGTCAGACTCCTTCGCAGCTCTGGGCTGGGATTTTTTTCTGCAAATGTTTTTATTGTCGGTTGTTTCGCACGTTCCTTGCTTCTGTTGTTTGTTCCCAGTGGCGCGGTTTGGTTTCTGCTCTGGGAACGCCTCGGCTTGGAGCAGGAGCAGGGCCGGGGGGCCGGGCACGCTCCTGCCGCGGGATGTGCCAGGCTTCTGCTTTCTATGGATTTCTCTCTCCCTTCAGCTCAGTGCTGCTCCAAAGGCGTCAGGACTGGCTCAGAGCCGTGTGTGCTGCCACGGCCGCCTGCTGCTCCTTCGGGGACGTTGCTGCTGTCACCGCCCGGCTCCGGCTGAGCCCGCCCCGCGTCCCCGCGGAGGGCAGGGAGGCCGAGGGGGAAGAGCTCTGCGGGACACGCGGGGACAGAAACGCGCAGCTCGCGGAGGCACAGAGCGAGGCTTGGCTGCAAGAGACCCCGGCGGGCACCTCCATGGCCTGGGGCTTTATTCATCTCTCCTCAGCGGTTTTCAAGGAAATTGCTTCAAACTGCAGCAGGTTCTCAGCCATTTTACATTTTGACAACAGGATAAAAGATGATCTGTGGAGCGTGCAGTTGAAAATGGTTAAAAATGAGGTGCACCTTGCTCCAGGAGGATCTTAATTTGTATCTCAAAGAATATATTTTTACAATTCTTAGTTGCAGTCCCCATGACAGATTTCATGGTTTTATGCATACAAAAATAACAAATCATCAGTACTCCTGTTTGTTCATTTAAGAAGGGTTTAGCTTGCTTCTTTGAAGGAAAAAACTGGAATGGTTTCATCTCTGCAAGAAGTACCTTTTAAGAGCTGTTGATCCTTAATTTTAGGCAGATTAGGGGCATTGCCCACTGGAAATGAGCAATAAGTAATACAAAGAATTTTGGACCTCTGACACTGTGGCTGCCTCATGTTATTTTTGCTCCTCTGACAGCGAAGCCGTGTGCTTGCTCCTTGTACAGCTTGGTCAGTAGTTGTTTCAAAAATGGTTTATGAAAATTATATTTATTAAATAAAATTTTCAATTCTAGCTGAGTCACTGTTTTAATTATGTAAGTGGTAGAGAAAAAGACGGCAGAGCAAAGCCAGGCTTGCTGCACCCTGGCCCAGGAACAGTCAGGAGCAGGGCTGGAGAGAACTCACCAACAAGAAAAAGGTAACAAACCTGGGCCTCTCCCCACACAATTTTTACAGTCCCCTCATCTCTCACCCTCCCAGGTTCCTTGCCCTAATTTGATTTATCCCTCAGACTCCTGCCAGTTGTCCTTTGAACACCGAAAAAGGCTTAAAATGGTATATTCAACAAACACAGAGTTAAGTTTAGAAAAGAAACAGCTGCAGTTTCATGCAAAACAAACATTCAAATTGCATTTAGGCAGCTTTTGCTGACTGAGAACTTCCAGAAGCTGGGTGTTGAGTTTTGTACCCGTTAAAATGGTCAGATTGGGCCTGAGGTACAGGTGCCGATTTAGGAGCAAAACTCTTGGTGTTTATTTTCTGCAGATACTTCTACTTTAGTACACGTTAGTACCAAACCAGCTCCATTATTTACAAAGCTAAGGCCTATTTTTGACAGATGAAATTATAATTACATCAAGTATTTAATGGTGTGGTCAACTGCTGGAGAGCTCAGAGGCCTGAAGGGCATCACTGGTTTTTGTTGAAAAGCCAACCCAGACAAATTACCGTCCTCAAATAAAATCTACAGAGACTTCTGGCAACATTATTTAAATAAAAGTGTGAATGACAAAAGTTTATTAAATGCATTCTTTAAAAAAAACTATATCTTTCTTAAATAAGGATGTCTCAGTACGGATTTCATTGTAAAACAGTTTTGAGGCAAGTCATAAGTTACTCATTAACAGGTTGATCAATAAAAAGTGGCTTTACTGCTGTACTTGAGGCATATCTGAGCCACTGCACTGTGTGGTGTCTTCCTTCACATGCTGGGGCATGGCCCAGGGCTGGGGGAATCAGCTCCAGGTGGGACTGGTAAACACTGGGAACAAGCAACAGGCAAGGTGGATGAGCAGTTTTTAGATTTCTTCTCCCCCGCCCCCCCAAAAGAAAGACTTGCCCTGAACTCTATTTTATGCAGAACACATGTATTCCATGCTTTTTTTTTTTACCCACTCCCTAAAAGCACATTCCAGAAATAAATTTTACAAATAATACACTGAAACAATGCAGTACAAACCTCAGTCATGGCAATTTCACTGGAGCTTTATTGCCTCTGTTGGTAATGAGAGGGATTGTAAGAAGTTACATTTTGAACTTACAGAGATATGTAAATGATGGGTTTTTACTAAATATAATCTCAAGATTAAGTGTTTTATATCAGGGCACTTCTAATTTTGTACATATTTTAATGTATAAAAACAGTCTACAAACTTGATGTTTGCCTTCTTTTTTTTTTTTTCCTTGACATTTGGCAAAATTAAATCAATCCATTTGCAGGGAGATCATCAAATTGAAGACATAAGCACTTACGAATTAAAGCAATCCAAGTAAGCAACTGGCTGCATTCTTCAAAAAAAAAAAACCAAGAAAAAACAACCCCACACATATATAAAGGAAAGAAACACATGGCCACATCCGAGCACATTTCAGTACAAAATATTCCCTGTAACCAGGCATTTTGTCCTTAGAACAACACCCTGTTAAATCAATGTTTCTTTCAACTTCAGTCATTTAGAAAAACTTTTAAGATGCCATGATAGCACAAATAACCCTTTTCTGCAACATAATTAGTCAAAGTTTTTATGTATTTCTTTATAATTACACAGTAATTATAAGCATGTAGTACCAAACTGATGACAACACTATTTTGTTGGAAAGATCTTGCATTCAAAAGGAAGAGTATCTAAAACACCACGGCATTTTGCCACTGCCCAATCCCAGACTTTTTTAAGGGCCAAGTCTGCATTGGGATGAAAAGCAAGTCAGTTCTCCTCTCCAAGCACAGCATACTTGAACTAATCAATCTGAAACAGTACCAAAACCTTCAAGACAGAAAACAGCACGCAGAGATAACCTTGTCGAGCATTTTTTTTCCATCCCACCCACCCCATAATTTCAACTCCCCATTTTTATTTACACAAAACTGAGAAAGGAAATACTGAAAGCAGCAAAACACACAATTTTTTGCATAGCCAATTCCAGTAGCTGGAGAAAGTCTGCAATGTTTTTGAGGAACTGTATTTTTGGAATAAATGCACAACTGGATTTGCCAAAAGGGCACTGCTGTAAGGGGAGCCAGCCTTAAGGTCAACTGCACAGAATACAAATAAAAATTTTAGCTGTTTAATAGTCAATTTTTCTCTAAAATACTTTTAGCATCTGCATAAAATCATGCTGCAGTCTAGTGCAAGTACCAATGACTCATCTCAAGAATAATTCTTGCCTTATCAGGGCACTATTTAGAGCATGGACTTAAACCCCCTCTTCTCACTTGTAAGTATGGTCTGTCTCCTCTCCTGGAGCTCATTCTTCCCAGCTTGTTTTCCAGAGCAGGATTTATCACATCTCTTCACAAGTAACTCAGTGAGGAGTAAAAGACCATAAAAGCAGCTAAAGAGCTCTTGTATTATTAAAGAATAGCATCTGATAAAACCTGCTTTGATCCAAATGAAGTGATTTAGTCAAATGCAGCAAGACAGAAGTAGTGATTATCAACAAAATAACTTAAAGCCAGTGTAGTAGTTTGTATCTGATCTGTGCTTGTCTGGGAAAGCTTTACTATTAATTTCTGTATTTGGCAACCACAGTGATACGTCAATTTAAGGAAAACTCAGCAAAATAATTTAAAAAAGGGTGTCATCCATAATGGCAGTACCTCTATGTTATGAAGATTTAACTTACCAGGATAATGGTTTCAAAACCCAGATTCACATCAACCTCACCAACTTCTTGTACAACAGGGCCATTTGCTTTGTCACACCTCAGCCGTAAAAGTCACATGTCTCCATTTAAAATACTGTATTGTGTAGCAAACAGTTAAGACACAAATTCAGTATATTCAAGTGTTTGATTTCCACAGAAATGAAAAACCTTTCTTTGACAGACAGATAAGCATTTCAAAACTGTAATGAAATCTGATTTCTTAGAGAGTAACCTAGAGAACGCTGGCTTCCGTGAGGACACAGCTCAGCCCACTGCGGGCTCTGCCATGGCCCACGCGGGGGAAGTGCTCGAGTTGTGTCGTCCCCAAGCTGTCCCCAGAGCAGCTGAGCCACCAGCAAACCTCAGCCAGGCACCAGAGACCCCCAATCAACAGCCCTGGGGCTCCTTGGTCATTCCTGTCACTGCTGTGAGCAGAGACTCAAACTCAGACGACACCTGCACTTTTCCAGAAAAGAAAAAACTCGGACCCAGTACACTTAAATATATCACTCTTGCAGGAAGTGCTATCAGTACAGTCTTTGCAACTAGCCCCAAGTGTGTATTTAAGGATTCTTTTAAAAATTGTTTTGATGTTGATCTGTATAATTCAGATGCCATACAACAGTTGTCTGATGATGACCAGCGTTGTGCTTTATGTGAAATCAGAAACCTCAAAATAATTATAAAGCTTCTAGGACTTATGGGAGATGAAACTAGGGTGATCCACCAACAAAAAATAAATCCATGATGAAATCCACAGTGTTGGAATTTTAACGGGCAAGAGTGGTCCAGACTAGAAGAAAAGCCCAAACCACCAGTAGAAGAATGAAATATGATATGGTCCAAGATGTATCCTTAAAGGTTTGTCTCAACCCTCAGACATATTGTGAGGATTGATCTTCAGTTCAGTCCAGCCAGCAGAAATTGACTGTGCAATTTTCCATTTCAGGTATTGTACAGACTATGTACACTCTAGAAGGGTCCTTTAGTGCTACACTGTCGTACTTTTTGTCCCAGCAATTTGAGGGCGTGCAAATTCCACAAAGTCATCAATAAGAACTGGCCATGCCCCTAAAAGAGGAAAACACCAGACTGTAAGAACTTGATTCAACAAGGCATTCTTTCACAAGCTTCATATCCAGACAAGCTATTTGCTTTCCAGTATTAAGCTAAGCAGAGTTTGAAGCAAAAAAAAAAATTTTATTTTCCTCTGTGAAATTTAAGAGCCAATTAAAGATTTCTGCTTCCTTTAAAGCCAGTTAATACACATCACTTTCAAGGGTGATCTTCAGACAAAAACCAAAAACTAATCAAAATCCTAACTGAAGACTGACAAGGGAATGAGGACAGTCCATAATTGCTAAATAAAGTTGGAGAAGTTTGCTGCCCTCTGCTCCGGAGGTCTCCCAAGTTTCATTTCCCCCCTCACTGAACTGATGTGCTGCCAAGGGCTGAGGGTAATCAGCTGTTCTTGGCTGCACAGGGACTGGAGGAGGAAAGATCGATACAAAAGTTTACAAGAAACACATTTGGTAGGAAGTGAGTTGTGTTCAGCAACCCCTGTGTGCTGCCAGCTTCACTTCTATGTCAAAACATTTCCAAGCCTCATATAAACTGAAGCAAACAGACTTAAAAATATTCTCAGCTACAAAATGCAATAACCAGAGGACCCACATGGAGCTGCACAAGCCATGGATCAGTTACTTGGATGAAGATGCCAAGAACTGCACCAATAGAGAATCTGTGGGTTTTAAATGGACATATAGCAGGGTTTGTCTCAATAAGAAAGAATTTGGGGTTGTCTCAGTAAGAAAGAATTTGTGTCTGAGCTTAGACAGAACAAAAAAAGAAAATGGATTCCATGAAAGCTTCAGCATTTCTTTTTTAAAACATCAGTAACAGAGATGATTACAACAGGCATTAAAGCAGCCCTAACTGGACTTCAGCTCACCAGTAATACTCTAATGGAGCTGGTTTTGAGATTGTGCCAAGGCAGATACACAGTAATAAATGTAACATAAAACACAGTTAGAAGTCTATGAGAGAAAATGGCAATGTTTACCTTCCTCATCATAGTTAGACATATCATCTGCTATCATTGTACTAAAGTCTAGAAGAAGGTTCCAGGTATCCTTAGGAATTGATCTTTTATGATGTTCCTGTTTGGAGAGGTAGAAAATTTATATTTTAAAAAAATAAATTTAAACCCTATTATACATTTATTTTTACTGTCTCAAACACATCCATATCCCCAAAACATATTTCTATTGTACACACTATGAATATCTGGGATTTAGGTCAAGACAATCTATTTAATCTACTCAATAACTTAAACATGTTTATCTTCCAAGTTCTGAAAGTACTGCAGTCCAGATTATGTAAAGGTTTAAACTTACCAACAAAAATTTGTTCCACAAGTCTAGAAATTTAAATCTTCCATTAAGTACTAAATTCCAGTAGGCAATGGCCATTTCTAAATCTGTAATATTAAAATAATTACTTTTAGAGATATACATATCAAATATATGATCTCCACAAGTATCTATTCATCATCATCAGGATGAACCATGTATCCATAAATGTGAAAAGATTAAACTAATGCAAATATTAATTGCAAATATTCCCTCATGGATCCTTTACAAAAAGGCAACCATAAATAAAATGTTGCTACACATATTTTATATTTTACAGAACTGAAAATTGCCCATATTAACATCTAACATATCTAAAACCCCCAGGACATTTCACATGCCTTTTACTATCTAAGAATACTTTAGTTAAAAGTCAGCAAAATATTTTCAGTTAAAGATGCTACTGGCTTGAAAAGAAAATTTGTAGTATTCTGTACTGAGACTTTCTTTCTTTTTTTTTAAAACAAAGTTTTATTTACTTGTGCTGCATTAATGGTGTGCATACAAAAAGGCAGGGTGATCAAATCACTGCATTTTACAGTGGTTTGTAAACAATCACTATATTCTGACATTTTTATACAATTTTGAGGTAATTCTTGTGGGTAAGCAAAGGCTGTTAAAAGCTAAATCTCAGCATGCTGCAACCTCAAACTCACCGTATGAGTCCAAACATGTACAGCATGATGACATAATGCCTTGGGACAAACTACATTTTTAAAAATAAATTATATGAAATAACAAAACTGGAAGGTAAAGATATAATTTTAGGTTTCTGTAAGCGTGAAAATGCTCAGCGAAATCCTCCTGGATCCAATACAAGAGTCTCAAAATTCCTCCATTTTGAATTTTATCCAGAGAGATGCAAGAGAAGCAAACAATGTTTGAGATAAACACCAGCAACAGGGTATTCTCCAATGAGATGCAAATATCACAAGAACTTTTCAGACACCCTCCTACTTGCACAGTAGTAAGGAATTATGCAGAGGAAATATATTTCCAGAACTGTGCCTAAACTACTGCACAATGTTTGCAAGATTAGAGGGCAATATACATTAAAATCAATTTGGCAAGTTCCTACAAGCAGTTATTTAGACACACCAAAATTAATTGCCTAAGTAGCAGTACTTACTTTGCCACTGTTCTCCCAGTATTGTTTTGCTCCAGGGTTTCCAGAATTATTCTGCCCTGTTCTAAATTCATGCCTACAACTGTGTATTTATGAGCACCAAAATGGTTGGTAAGCATCCAGACTTTAGGCTCAGACTTCCAGACCCAGACTTTAAAACAAAAACAATTAAAACACCTATCTTACACTATGTATATGCTATATGGATCTCAGAAAACTACACCTGTCTGCCACTGCTAGAGCTTAACATACACAAAGAAGCCTTATGATGAATGAGAAAAGTGAGTGAGCTTTCCTGGGAAATTAATCCCACAATTCAGTTGCTGTCCACATCTTCCTTGTTGTAGCAGCCTACAAAAATTACGATTTTCTACAAGAAATACAAATCAGCCTATTCATTTATTTGCATGATTCAGAATTGACTACAAGCATGCACAAGTATTTTCAGATGGTTTAGCAGCACTTTTAGCTCCTTTGGATACAATGAAATTTACAATCCACTGAAAACAACAAACAAGATACAGCCAGATGTCAAAGAAGGACATAGAGCTTTTGCTTATTCACTTATTTTTCAATACTCATTTTAAGCCAAAAGTTGGTCAGTACATAAAAGCCAGTAAAACTAAAACAGAAAGCTCATCGAACATCACACTGGGAATGCAAAGCTGTCCAGTGGCAGCCAGTTTAGAGCATTTTCATTACTGAGAAGAAACAAATTCACAAGCTGCCAAGGAAAAACCTACCAGCCTTTCCTTATTTTATTACTTCTCAAAACCAGAAAAATTAACTTAAGAAGTTACAGGATCATGAAAGGCTAGATATGGCTAATAGCCAAATCACACTGTAGAGAAATTGATGTACATCTTAGCTGTTTAACATCACTGCTTGAAGGAAATTTTTATTCACTCATTTTTGTTGTTTTGAATAGATAGAGCTACAGTTTGTTGCTTTAATTCCATCCAAACTGTGGTTTGCTGAAATTATTTTTAATAAATTATTCTTCCACTCCACCTGTTACACCAACCAAAGCCACACTCAGCATGTGAACTCTGAAATAATGACAAAAAAGCCTTCAGTGAGGTAAGGGGAAAAAAACTCTGTAGGTAGGCACCAGCAGGCATCAGGCCCAGAACACAGGAATCCAATTGTACCATTCCAATTCTATCCTGCTAAGACATTTGCAAGTACTTCTAGTGTTACAAGGGACTGTACAAATGTGCTTACACAGAAAATGGTTTTACAGCTTCAATTTATCCTAAAAGTAAAAATTCAATTAATCTGTTCAGTGCTGCAAATTCTAAGTGGTGCAATTATGTCTTTAAAATAAGAGCATAATCCATTGTGCTTACTGAGAACTGCACTCACTCTGAGTGAAAGAACAAACCTTCTCTCATAAAATTCTGTAGCCTTTATTAATAATCAATTTGAGTAGTACCTTAAATTGACATCTATCTTTCAAAACACAGAGATGTATTTTATCCCAAGGGTGATTATCTTTCAGATTCATTGGATCACAATAATACATTCATTTACTGCTTTAATTAGTCATTTCCAATATTTAGGAACAAAAGCTTATGAATTAGAATACATACCTAAACCTTTCTGTCCTGGGTTCTTTGCAAAGTTGAAAGTAAATTGATAAAAATCCTTAAATCTTCCTGGCTCTTTTAATTCTTGTTCCATTTTAGGAATCTGGGCCTTCAGTTTTTCTATGCTGTCACATCTGCATTTTAAAAAGCATATTTGTTTGTATATTTATGTATTATTCATTTTGCCATAAAAACATGAGTTAAACAAAAATCTATAAACTATTTGTAGAACACAGATTATCAAAACAGAATTCAGGAAGTCTAATGAGTCTGCACTTCTACACGAATTTCACTTATTTGTTATTTCTTCGCATGGCATTTGCACATATACCTGACATATCAGGTTCTAGAATCCACAAAATTTTTAGGAAAATGTGATAAAGACTCCTGCACTCTCACAAGGCAGAGAAACCCAGGTGTGCCCAACATCCCTGCTCCACCTGCCAGAGCAGCTCTGTGCCACCCACCAGACAACCCTCACACAACCAAGGCCGGGCTGCGTTTTCCAGAGGCAGACAAGCGATGCTGGACTCTGAAGCATCTCAAAAAGGACACCAAGACTGAGAATTCCCCAAAGCAGGACACTGGATCACACTGTCACCATCTAACACTCAGTGAGCACTTACCCCAGCTCAGTCATTCCATCCATGAATTCCAGCTTTGAAAATTCACACTGTGTTGCAGCCCGGAATTTCCACGCGATGATGAGTACAGTGATGCTGGCTGGGTCAAGAGCTAGGTCATCACAGAACTGCTGAATTCCATCTATACCAATCTTATTTTCATCTTGAGGATCTTTGGCATATAAAAGTAAGTATCAAAAAACCCAGATATGTGAAAAAGCTAATTTGTTCAACAAATATATTTAAGACAAGGAAACATTTTCAAGAAGCCATTTTTGGGAGCAGCCCTGATAAGAGAGTATTTTAAAAACAAAATTAAACGAGTGTTCCCAATGGTTAAGCTTTAACAATTGAAGCAGTTACTGCAATAAAGCCTCCCATACAATGAAGATCGTGTTATTTTCATTGAGACACAAAAGCACCACAAACATTTGTTTTCTACCTAATAATATGCAGGATCTTCTGACTCACTCCCTACAGAGCACAGTGTTTCCCTCCCTCCAGCACACTCAATTATTGGCCTCTTTGGTCAGACTGATGAGCTGTGTTCCATTAGAAGCCATTCTGCAGTGTTCATTTCCAAGCTGTACCAACACCCAAATCTGCCCATCCACGGCTACCCCAAGAGCAGATTTAGGCATTTCCTGGCCCACAGGAGGTTTCCAGCATGCAGAGGTTGGACACAGTAACCTCCAGGGGAAAGTTATGCTGCTCCATTAGCAATTCCAAGGCAGCCAGGCCCACTCCTCTTTCCACAAAGGAATCAACATCTGGTCTGGAAGTGAGATGCTCACATTTCAACTGTGCTAACAAAGATCTACTAACACAAGCCAACAAAGACTTCATAAAAATGGTATTTGGATTATACATATAAAACATAGGAAAACTGACAGAAAACAGAGCACTCATTTTTAGATTAAGAGCTAAAACACAGGATTTGTTCTGCCCTACTGAATCCACTTTATGTGGTAGGATATCAATTGAACACTGGCTGTATAACAGATACAGAGACTTTGTTTCTTTTCACACTCTGTTTGTAACTACCTGATAATGAGAACAAGCTGAAAAAAACTAAGGTAGAACCCATCCCTGGTATGCAACCTTGTGCTTTGTCAGGATCAAGTCCTGTTTGATGTGCCTTCCCTAGGAGACTTACCTAAAATACTCATTTACCATCACAATTACTCACTGCACACACAATTCCAGCTCAGACCCTAATGTCCTATAAATGCAGATACATTCAGAGCACATAAAGTAACTGCATGTAATCCTTGTGAAGCAGAAACCTACCTATATTGCCCTTCTAATTGGTATTATTAGTATAGAAAAACAAAGCTGAAAGAGTCTGTTAGGATTTCCCAGCACACGAGCACAGCATCAACAATTGTAAACAAGAATTATGCATTGTAAATAAGAATTATGCAAGTATGAAATAAGCCTTAAAATTCAGGGTACTTACCTTTGTATCTGTTATACAGTTGTTCTAACTTCTTTCTGTCCAGTGATCCTTTAACACTCTCTCGTATATAAAGTTCAGGATTTTGGAAAAAGTTGTCTGTTGCAACATCTAACTTCCAGTCATTTTGAGACAGACAACTCACTGCTGTCTTTTCACTAGATTGTGTGAAGACCATAAACTGACGCACTTTATCCTTCTGTGATGATTTCAACTTGTTCTAGTGAAAACAAACAATACTGTAACTAGAAATGTCTACTGGACCAAAAAACCACAAGTAAATAAAAACCAGTCTCTTCATGTTTTTAAATCAGTATCTTTATATTTTTCCCAAGCAATCAGGATATCAAAATATCTGATCAAGTTCCTGCAGAGGTGGGGCAGGCCACTGAACAGTTCAGCACCACCGAGCAGCAGCTGGTGTCCTTTTGGTCCCAGCTACTGCAGGAGCAGGGCCACACCTGGACCGGGATCTCCTGAGGTGCCTCTTGATGGCAGCAAGGGACTAGGCTGGGGCATCCATTTCAGGGAGCTACACACTGAAATACCTTAAAGACTTCTTTTCCTTTAAAGAGATTTTTCACTTTGAAGGTTCTCAGCTCCACCTACATAATCTGCAAAACATTCCTGCGAGGAGGCATTGTCTCCATTTCACAGGTGCAGCAACCGAAGCTAAGGAAAAAAGAGGCAATGGTGCCTGAGGCAGGCGGGGGAGTGAGTAGCCAAGGTGAGAGCTCTGGAATTCCCGGCCTCCTGCCCAGAGCCAGCCATCCCGCCCTGCTCCGGCCCAGAACTGAAGGCAGGCTTGCTGCTTATCAGCACAGAGGGATTCCCAAGGGTATTTCTGATGAGGAGAGGCACACTCAGGATTTCAAGGGTATGAGTTACACAAAACTAACTGCTCATCAGGAGAAAGCAATCGCAGCTCCTGCACTGCACCCAAATTCAGTTCTACAGTTCACTCAATACAGTCAAAGCCAGCACTCCCAATGCTACAACTTGGTAAATTTAAGTTCTGACAAAACTTTAAGTCAGGATTGGATTTCTTACACGGCACAAATATTTGATTTTAAATTTATTTCATATTCAAACCAAAACTAGTATATTCTGTTCATTACTGTAACTAATTTCAACAGCTCCTTCTCAGGGAATATGGAGAAAAAGGGCAAAAGAAATCCCAAGACATGACAAAATTCAGCCAGAGAATGAATGATTTAGGAACCGTATATGCTCAAGTTCTGAACTCCAAAGGATAATTAGTGTTCAATCACATCATCATTAGAAAAATTCAGAACACAAATTAATCTGTCCTAAAAGTCAGGATCAGTTTTCTGTGGCTTGATGACAACAAGTGTGAACACTTTTATTTGTAAGAACAGTTAAGTTACCAGCTTCAGAGTTACACCACTGAAAAAAAACAGAAGAACATCACATCTGGTTTAAGATGATAACCACATAATATACTAAATAGAACAATACCCTTAGCTTAAGTATCCTTTAATAAAAATAATCCCCCCAAACCAAAACCACCCTGTATCTACAACACTTAACTGATGCCAAACTTTTAGCTCAGACTGCAGACTTCAAACAGAGTGACAGTAGTTAGACTATACCATTTTTAAAGCTATTATGTGCTGCTGCTTTATTTCAGACTCTTGACCAAGTTTGTCACTCTGGACCTCTGGCTACAAACACATTTCTGAAACTGAGATTCTCAGGCATGGTTCCAGGTAAAGGCCAAGCCACCAGAGCAGCTCCTGTGCCCCATGTGTTGATGCTTGGCTCCACAGCAGACATTCAGCACCTTGCACTACTGAGCTCACACTTCACAAAAATCTCTTACACTGACAAAGCCACGTGGAACAACTTCCAGAAATGACTAATGGATTTTTAGTTGCAGCTCTTTAAAATGTATTGTAAACTCAGATTATTGAAAACAAACCACTGAAAGAAATCACAAATGAAGATGAAACAATCCCAAATTTAAATTTCTCTATCAATTACCAGCTTCCTCTAATCAGTTCCACACAGCCAGACTGCTGCATCACCAGACTCAGCTGCACTACAGGGCAGCCATACTTAATTATCTTAGCTTTTCTTTTTTCTTTTTTTTTCTTTACAAAGCTGGTGCCTTTAATCTTTAGTATTTTGATTTTTTTTAAAACATGTACACATAAGTATGCATAGCCTATGCATGGCATAATACTCACATATTAATAGTGAGTACTCTGTAAAACCCTCAGGAGGCTTTGTTCTTCCCTGTTCCTGCAAGGGTGAACTCTAAAAGCAGTGACATCCCACAAAAAGTCAAGGACCAGGTTTAAATAGGCTTTACCATGGATGCCCAGGACCACAGAAGGTGGTATGTTCTGCATCTTGTCACATAAGAATGCAATTTGTTAGAACAAAAACTTGCAGCTTCAATACCTTTTATGATTAAATTTAAATTCTACATATGTACAAGAGATTTTCTCATGCTTGGGGCTCCCTAAGTGATAGCAACAACATAAAACCTTTTTAAAAGAAAATTGAAATTCCAAAGAATAAAGCAGCTAATTACAACATGCAGTAAAGTATAAGATGCAATAAATCACACTGTTCAGCCAGAATCTTTTTCTTTAATATTCATATTTTTCCTGGTCAAATATGAGTTTATTTTTAATGAAGAAGTACCAAAACCCTTTCTTTATATTTGATGAATGCTTCTGCAGAACCCTGCCAATATGGAGAGGACACTCCACATCCTAAGTGACTGGGCACTCTTTGCAGGCCTACTACAGGACAGCAAGAGATGGAATTACTGCTGAGTTTTTATTATCCTATTATAGCTCTTCTTCCAGCACATTAAAAACCCACACTTCAAGCAGGAACAGGTTCCAAACCTTCTGCACTTTTAAGGGCTATTTCTAGACACAGAGCACTAATACTCTGTTATTGTTTTAAGTGCAATACAGAGCAGCACATAACCTTTAATCCTACAGTCATCAAGCAACAAATACCTGGCATTGAAATTGTGCTCACTGTAATGCAACACAATCCACTTAAAACATCTCAACTTTAACACAGGTTAAAAAGAAAGATAGAATTTATTTAACAGATATGTGTCGTGCCTATACATACAAATGAAAACCAATGGAAAGCAAATGAAACAAATTTGTACTCTTATTTCTCAGACCAAAAGGAAAAGGAAAAATTCAGTTCTGCAAGCCTTTGGTCAAGTTTGTGCGGTATCCAAGCTACCTTTCATAATAAGGATGTCACAAGACAGATAACCTTACTTTTAAAACACAGAATAACTTCTCCAAATGAAAAGCTACATTGTGTAGATTCATAAAACTACACTCATTCTAATTAATATCTGATTCTATAATTTTGATTCTAAAATTAAGATTTGCCTCTTACCATGAAGTACCAAATTTGATATTCTAATTTAATATCCCTTCCTTGATCAGATACTTCAGTGAAAAATTACAAATAAAAAAAAAATACTTGGGACTTTTATTTTCCCAAGTATTTTTTTCTCCTAGTCTCAGGCACAAAAAATCCTAGAACTTCTCTATCAACTCTGACTACAGCATTATTTTTCCTTATCTTCTGCACTGCTTTTAGACACCCCAGATTCAAAGATAAAGTTCTGCACACTGGTCATCAACATTCTGCAGACAGCTAATAGCTAATATCCACTCTCCTGGGTAAGGTTCATGGGAAACAGCACCAACCTTTGTCCCACACTGCCTGGACTGGAGAGCTGAGGATTCCTACTGGAGCCTGTTCTTGGACTTGGCTCAAAGGTCCCATGTGGCCAGTGAGACAAGCAGGGCACAATGAGTTTTGCTGCCCAAACTTCCCTGTGGCCCCCAAGGAAGGCATTCACACAGTCACTCCTCAGTGAGCAACTGATGGGCACCTTTCCCTTCCCAGCCACTGATACAGACCATCCCAATCCTGCGAGTTTCACTGCTAAGTAAGGGAATTTTAACGATGTGACATCTGTGCTTTTGTTTCAGGCAGGACTCAAAGAAAAGCCTGTTAAGTTCTCATGCACGTGACAGGTAAAAGCCTCTTCTAAAATAGTATCAACCTCCACAAAGTCTCGGCCTTTCCACTGACTGCACTCAGACTCCAGCAAGAGCTGTGGCTGTGGGAAGCATCCCTGCTCTTCCCAAGAGCTCAATCCCCGAGGCTCGGGCATGCAGCCCCTCACCCGACTGCCACTTCTGTCCCTTGATGTGACACCAATGGCCTGGGGAGTTCTGCTCCTCAATCATCCCACCTTGGACTATATCCATGAAAGGAACCAAAGACGCCTCAAAATGTCTGCTTTACTGTTTGTAATCAACAAACACATGGGTAAAGCTTAAAAGGCAGAATCATGAGTATTTTTCTTTGTTTTGTAAGAAAAACATTAATTACAACAAAAATCTACAAATACACAGAACTGCAGCTTAACCCACCAACAGTGATGGCACACAGGTATACTACCAAAAAAATCTAAGGTAAAGACAAAAACAATGAAAGTAAATAGCCACAGTTTCTGAATAATGTAAACAAACATGTCCTTCAACTACACTTTATTTTCCACAGCAGTTTCTCTAAGAGAGGGCACACAAAGTAAGATAGGACATTTGTAAGCTTCTGTTTCAAACTGATGTGAAATCCACTTGGCTGCAGTGGAATAGAACAAAAATACTTTAAAAGTCTGTTGAAATACAAAATCCAAGGGAAAAATCACAACATAAAATTAAAGTTGCTTTCCATCCTCTGTAATGTTCTTTTAGTGGATAAAATAATTTCAGTATTCACACGCAGGCAGGTCAATATGCAGCTACCCAGAATATTGCTGTAGATATAATGGTAATTCATGGTAACCTGAGAGGTGAAAGGAACACAAAAATCAGGGCTTTTCTAAATAAAAAGGACAACATAAAGCAGCCAGTTGTTTAGCATTCTTAACTCTGGTCTGGGGCACAAGCTCTATTCATACTGTATATTTGCAGTGGCACCATAAAACATGAGTAAAATATCAAGAGCTACACAATAAATTTCACACCTTGTTCTCAGAGCAGTTCATATTCTTGAATATTTTTTTCATGGCTTTAGTTAAAAGTGATTTAAAGTATTAGTTCAAAGGGATCTCTTGTAAGCTAGGAGAGGAAACAAAATCATGCACCATCTTGTCTAGCACTCTGATTACTCCGAAATGCAATGCCAAGAATCTAAAGTTTTACTATGGGACAACCAAACCTCAAATATTTAATATCTACAAACTGCTTCAGACATGCATATGCACCACTGCATTACACGTATAAACAGCTGGCCTTGCAGAATAGCTCGTTGAGTTAAACACCACATAACAATGTCATGAAGTACACTAACATTACAGGAGACAGCGTCAGACATGAAATTCTTGTAATATTAAATTTTACAACTTCCTGTCAGCTGAGGTTTGCAGTAAGAAATTATGTATTTATCAGCACAGAAATATTTTTCAGAGAACACAAACTGGGCAATATAATAGATAATATAAATAGAGACAAGGCTAGCACATGGCTCTGGATAAAGATGTAGATAATCACACACTTGCCTCAATTACCACACACAGTTCTAAATTCATTAAATCATTCAGAATTGTACAGGCAGTGAAGATGGCTCAGAGTACAATGGACCAGCTTACTGCTCTGCCTTGATTCACGGGCACACCACTGTCCTCAGGATGAGATGAAGCAATAACACTCTAACAGGGAAGGTGAAGGACAGCACTTCTACAGGTGCTGCTCAGCCAGTTCAAATGAAGAGTGGATAAGAAAGGCTGACTGCTTTCAGCTGTCCAAGGAATACTGGAGGGTGGTGTCCCTTCCAGATCTAGGACAAAGATGGTTCAAGGGCAGGAAACCTCTGTCCTGAAGGCACAAAGCTCTGGCCATATGGACACTGGTGAGACTAAGGCAGAGCCAGCAGTGCTTGATCTGGCAGTGCTGCACGGACAGGTAGGAGCCAGGCCCCAGCTGCAGGAGCCTGTGCCATGGCATTTGCTGTGCTGGACAAGCTACCTGATCACAGCCTCTGGGAGGACGAGCCAGAGCAGTTGTGTACATGGGCAGAAAAATGGGACATCAAAACTCCTGTTTCTGGATGGGCATCCTCAGATCTTTGTGAAGTCTCCCTACCTTTCCCCTAACCAAACAGATGATTATGACATACCATAAGTAAGGCACAGAATCCTACACCTGGGCACTGGAAACCATGCATACCTGTATTTACTCCTTCTAAAGATGCAGCCAGTCATTTAGTCCCACTTCAGTGTCTATGTCATCCTTTCACCTGGGTGCTGGAGACAACAAGCACAACCTGGAACACAGTTGTTTGCACAGGGCCTAACAGCTCTGCTCGGGGCCATGACTGGAGTATTCACATAGTCCCTCCAACCTGATAAATACCAATCTACCAGTACAGAACTGCTACACAGAATACATCTGCTGGTTCTTCAGTTAAGTGTTTCCAAGAAGACCAAGCAGACAGAACTCTGCTGTTTCTCACAAAAAGATATTCTCTGAATAATGGGCCTCACTATTTCTGTTATAATGCCACTTTCTACAGTATGAGTCCATTTAAATTTCTAATCTCATAGCCAGCCAATAATATGTGTACACTCAAGACATTAACTGTCTATTTTATCAACTGTGTATCTATTTTGCCTACCTACACTGGATACACTGTGAGACAACTCTAGGTAATTTTTGTGGAAAAAGTCTTCATAAAAAGTTGTGTAACATTACCGTGTATGCACAATTTCAGACAGTCCCAGACCTGCAGAATTACAGTAAGACAAGTTTACAGTCTGAATTTTATTCAGACTTCAGTCTTAAGCTCCCATAAAAAAACACAAACAAAGATCTACATCAAACTATTCAATTAAAAATTATACTAGTTACATAGTGACAAGTTTATTAGAGGTCTGCACACCACTAATTTAAATGCTGGCTAACCAAATTTTTATGCCAACGTAACTCCAACAATTAAAGGTGACGTTGTAATTTTTTTAATATGTTTTTAACTCTGCTTGTCAGAATAGTATTAACAGCAAGTATAAAATATCTTTATACCAATAAGCATACACCAGTAGATCTTACGACTCCCTCCTACACCCTTCCTAAGACTATATCACTGCCACAGAAAACTACTGCTTTAAATTGTACAGGTGTAGTAGCTAAAGCTACTACAGGAGAAAGCCTGGAAGTACTACTATAAACTGTTCCCTCTGGTGCATAAGGCACTGTGCAAGAAACCAGTGAGAGCCCCCTTAATTAAATCAAAGGAATATATTTTTCTTTTGTTTAACAAAACAAAACAAAACAAAACCAGCAAAGGTTGTTCTAAACATTGCAGCTTCCCCCTACAAGAAGCAAGGGAGAAAGTCAGTCGATGTAGGAGTCCACAGCAAATCCTCAGCTATAAGAACAGTATTACAGAGAAAACGCAAGATAAACCTTTACGAGACCTTTACTAGGATGACCTCTGCAAGGCCCTCCTTTACAACACTTCCACGAAAAGAACCAAGACCCTAGAACAATCATCCAGAAATTCTCCAACATAATCCCAGCTCAAGAAGCATCAACACCCCCAAGTTTCCCTGTGAACTGACATTACTTAATGGGCCCTGAGACGCCTGAAATCCTGCGGAAAAACTCCGAGCAGCCCCTGGCTCCTGGCAGCCCCTTGCACTCCCTCAGTGCTGCTGCAGGCACAGGGCACAGACCGGACAGAGCTGCCCGCAGCACCGCCGCTGTATCGCCTGAACGCTCACACCAGGTGCCAGCGAGCCCCTCCCCGCCGTGCGGGGCCTGCCGGGGCC